>KK122311.1:275617-295126 GCA_000611955.2 Stegodyphus mimosarum
ATTTAAAAATCTTATTAAAAAAAAGAAGGGGGGGGGGAGAAAATCCGAAAGGTTTCGAATTTTAAATTACGTCCAGAGGGGCGCTTTTTTAACATTTTGTGTGTTACTTTTATTTATTGAATATCATGTTTTTCGCACTTTAACCATAAAATTCAGTTCAAGAGCAATATCGCAAAATAATTTTAAACTGAGCATAACTTTAGATTTTCCTATACACAGTCTCACGCGCTGGAGATAAAAATGTTTTTTCTGTACAACGTTGCCATTGCTCGCTTTGAAATGGTCGAGTTAGTTAATCAAAAATTTGTTGAAGTGTTACAAAATATGAAATCGATAATAAAACAAATTTCAAATTCCGAATTTGGGCTTCCAGATGCCCATATTCAGTGGAAGATTACATTATTCAAAATTTGATGGCACTAGGTACCGTTGTTTTAGCACAATGCGAGAAACGCACGTACATTCATACAGATTCTTCATTATTTAATTCCTTTAAATATAATATAGGGCTCTAATATTTGATGGCAACAATTTGAAAAGTTAACTGACATTTATAGTGAACCATCGCAAAATGCCAAAATGAAATTAACAGTCCTTCAGGGCATATTGCCCCTTTGGACTAATAATGAATTATGTTTTTTCGCTGAATCAAATTGTTCTAAAACCCTATTTCAGTCACCTTGTCATTAAAATAACGAATTATTTCACAAAATCTGAGAAACAAAATAATTTTATGAAATTATTTCAATGGTGTATTATTGATAGTTAAACAATTAATTAACATTTTCCCAGATCTGAGTACTAACAAAATATATCTAAAATATTTTCTCATGTTTCTAAAAATTAAATCATTATGTTTAGAATACTTTCTACCTTTCTTTGCAAGATGGCGCCACCAGTTGGCTTCAGAAATGAATGCGTGCTGCCATCTCCAGCAAGCGACTGGTACGGATCTACAAGCGAAGCATGACCAATTGTGTCTCCAAGTGGAAACATGTCTGCTCGCTCCCCACTCCGAAGTGAAATGAATTAATATTTAAAGTGCAGACTGTGTTTAAGGTGACTAGTAGCCCGGGAATTACTTCGACTTTTTGCTATAACATCGTCGTGACAATGAATTAAAAAGGTAACGAAAGTTGAAATTTAAGGGAGAACGAATGTCACATACTCTTAAAGCTTACAAGAAAAAGTATCGCCGACTTTTCTAGCTTTCAGTACTTAAACGTATAAATCACACTTCAGCATGAAGTAGCCTTTAATTAAAGACTCACATCATCGGTTTAAAATAGTCACTATCATTAAAACGCTATAACTGCGGCGATTATTCACAGAATAGAATCAGTTTCAACGAAAAGCAAACTTTATTATCACGGAAGAAATCAATAACGCTCCTAGCGCTATTACATCGTTCTGGCACTTGAATATCTATTGCTGTCACCATACACAAATTACTAAACTAGACTCACAAAATCTAAGTGAGACTTGCTCATGTGTCAGGAAATATAAAATACAAAATAATAAACATTAAAATAAAAAATGTATTCTTAACATCCTCCCACCTTCTGATTATAAATTATATTCAAAACATAAAATTACCACTTTAAGCCATTTTAAGTTAATATTAAAAAATATATGTGTATCCTGTACTAATCAAATAAACCACAGAAATATTCTTAAGTGTAAGAAATAATAATAACAAGCAATAAAAATGTATTTTACTAAAACACATGTATAAACTATAAGTCCAGTTTTTCTGGAATCTTAATTTTTTTAACAGTCCTACTAAATTTTGGCTAGTTATCAAAGACACCATTGTCCTGTTTGACAGGCTGCTTTGAGAATTTGGTCAAATTATTGGATTCACAGGCTTAGGACAGTCAGTAAGAGATGCTATATCAAGAGGATGTGTTCTCTGAATAGGATGAAGTTCTTGGTGTAAAGTCTGCACCTCTACGAGTCGTATGTTACAGTCTTTACCTGGAACAAGCTCAGTAATGCGACTTAAGGCCAGTTAATTCTCTTTTTGTTATCAGTCCCCACTAGAACGATACCACCCATAGCCACTGTGTGGCTTAGTTTTTTTTTACTGTTCGTTCGTTGAATGAGAGCACCTAAGTATTCCGACTGAAAACGGTTCCTTAATTCTTAAAGTACGATTTGCCTATATTTCAATCTTTTAGATAAAGAATTTTATTCCACAGCATTAATATCTGGAACACTGCATTCATAAATATCTTGAAGAAACATCGATGGAGAAATGGGCTTTATGACATCTCCTTCAGAGATATAAGTTAGAGGTCTTGAGTTGATTACACTTTCAGAGTCTGCCAGAGTAGTTGCCATTTCTTCATAATTTAGACTAGCCTGTCCTAACACTCTTTTTAAGAGATCCTTCAATATTCTTATTAGTCGCTCCCACCAACCGCCCCACCATGCGGCTGTTGGCGGGCTTCCAGTCAATCGAATTAACGACTCCTTGTTTCTGTATACGATTCCAATCTAGCTGTTTTAATGAGTTGGCTGCTCCGACAAAATTAGAGCCATTGTCACAATATACAATAGTACATCTTCCCCTGCGAGCTATAAATCTTCTAAATGCCATTAAAAAGGCATCTGTGGAAGCGGCAGTAATTAGTTCAAAATGTACTGCTCTGTACACTGCGCAAGTGAATATTAACACCCAACACTTTATATTTTCTTTTAGAAACAGAGGACCATCCATGTCAACCCCTGTAATTTAAAATACCGCAGTATCTTTTACACGATTTTCAGGAAGGGGTGCACTTATCACTTATGTTCCTTGAACTATATCTTTTACAGATCGTGCAATTAGTCACAATATTTTTCACACTCCTTCTTCCGTTAAGAATCCAATATTTTTCTCTAAGCAGATTCAAAAGTATCTGACCACCTGCGTGTCAATTCTTCACATAAACAGAGAAAATAAGTCGTTTTACAACTTCGTGTTTTGAAGAAAGGACAACAGGTTTGAGAAAATCATCACTGTCCTTTCTGTAGATAATCTTAGTTTTTACATGATAGAGGCCGTGATCATCTTTAAATACCTGAAGTGTTTTGAGTCTATCATGTTCCAAATCAAAGGATTCTTTTTTAATCATATGCAATATCTTTAACTCCGCCTCGTGAAATTCTACTGCATTCAATTCTCCGTGTCTCCTGATTTCTGTATTTGCACAATTATACTTAAAACGAAGAATCCAGGAAACCATCCGTACGATTCTGTCATAACTAGAAAATGCTTGTAGTACCAATTATCACAAACAGTTTCATTTTTTGTCATCGTGCTAGTCGTTTTCAACTTCTCTTTTTCAATCTCTTCTTCATTACAACTATGGTACTTGCAGGAATCCATACAATTAAGGAATTCTGTAGGATCTTTCATCCAGTGTGGTCCCTCCCACCATTTTGATGTAATTAGATATTTCGCTTTAAAACCTCTGGATGACAGATTGGCAGGATTCTTTTCTCCAGGAACGTGCTTCCAAGCCGAAGGTTTACTGAGTTCTCTAATCTCCTTAACATGGTTTTGCACGAAAACAGACCAATTTTGAAATCTTTTAATCCATGTGAGTACTGTTGTGGAATCACTCTAGTAATATGTAAAAAATTCCCATCCGAGGGCTTTGGTTACTGAATCTGTCAATCTGGCCCCAATTACGGCTGCCAAAAGTTCCACTCTTGGAATAGTTGCCCCTTTTAAGGAAGCAACTCTACATTTCGCAGAAAGAAGAAACAGCTCAACTCGATCGTTGTTTTCAATCCTTAGAAATGTAACCACTGCATAAACATCTTTGCTGCCGTCAACAAAAATGTGAAGAGCAAAATTACTTAGATTTTCTGAAGTAACTTGAATAAATCTGGGAATTTCAATGTTACTTAAGCATTTTAATTCTTCAAGCCATTGTAAGAAATCTTTACGAAGTTCCCCAGTCAACTCCTCATCCCAGCTGACACTTTTCTTCCATGCCTTTTGTAACATTTTTTTTTGGACAGAGCATAACGGGGGGAGAAAAAAACCAAAAGGATCGAATACCTTATGAACTGCAGATAGCACACTTCGTTTTGTTATCTTTACCAAATTAAAGTCATTCAGCCATCCCATATTTATTTTCAAGGTGTCCAGTTCTTTATTCCAAAGCAAACCTAATACATGTGTTTCTTTCTTATCGTTGATTCCGTCGAACTCACCAGAATATTCCCATCCCCTTAGGTCAAAACCGCCTTTGGACATCAATAACTTAGAAGCGGACACAAACTTTTCCAACTGCTGTTTAGTATCAACACTGGTAACGACACTGTCGACATAGAAACTTTGCAACAGTCTCTTTTTGAAAGCAGCTTCAAAATCTTCACTGTTTTCAATGTGGGGCTCAATAACTGAAGCCAGAAGGAAAGGGCTACATTTTGCACCAAAAACAAGTCTGGTATGTCGAAAAATGGTATGCTTTTTCTCTTCCATGTTTTCCCACCATAAAAATCGCAGGACGTCTCTATCCTCTTTCCGAATACTCATTTGCAGAAAGGCTTTTCTAATGTCCGCTATGACTCCATATTGCCGCTCTCTGAATCGCAGTAGGACGTCTGGAATAAGTTTGATTAAATTAGGACCACACTGCAAGCATTGATTCAAGCTCGCTGATGCGTCAAACACTAGACGAATAGGTGTGGCCTTTAAGACAGGGCGATGAGTTAAGTAATAACCATAGGAGTTCACTTCAGAACAAGGACACATTTTTTATGATACCTTCATCAATCCAGTTTAAAAATACATTTTCATATTGTTGATACAAATTCATTGCTAAAAGTTTCGAAGTGGTGTACTTGAGCTTCTTTTTAGCTAAACTAAAATTATCAGTCAAAGGTGATTTATCATGAGCCCAAGGTAAGCAAATTTCATACCGACCGTCATTATTTACTGTAACGGTTTCTCAAAAAATGTTCTTTGGCTTGAAGATCAAGCTCATGTTTAGATTTCTTTTCTACAGCATCATTGATTCCTATTAAATCCAATCTCCATAGACGTAAAACTTCAGCTTCATTTATAAACATTTATGTCACCGCCGTTGCTAAGTTTTCATTAGAAGCTTCTTCTACTAGCACCTTACCCATCAGTGTTCATCCAAAACTAGTTTCTACAGCAACGAGACCCGAAGATAAAATCTTCTTATTTCCCGTTAACAACCTTCCCATTATGTCGGCTCCGACAAGAATATAAATGGTTTCACAATTAACTGCAACATCTGTCAAAATTATGCCATTTTCTTCTAGCTCTCTAATCCAAGGGCCTTTCTTTACACACAGGCCGAACATTATCACAGATTGTAGCTTGATCTAGAACTTCGAAATTGCAGGCAAACGTTTCATTTAAACTTCTCAATCTTATTTTATAGCAATTATGCTTCAACTCATCACTTAAAGTACCCCCAAAAAGAGAATGAATCATACTTTCTTGACGAACAGGCAAATACTTCATCTCTTCGGCTGCATTCTTTAAGATGTAATATTTATGCGAAGCTGAATCTAAAAGTAATCTCATAGTCTTCTGTTTACCATCAGAAATAAGGTTAGCTTTCACAGTTTGAAGAAACACTCTAGGGGTATGTGTTTTGAAATTAGACAAGTTAATTTTGCCCTCTATCGGCTTTTTTTCTTTTTTTGGCTGCATTACTTTGATTTATGTATCAAGCACATCACACATTAATGGCACATGTTTTTTAGAACAAATCAAGCACTTTAAGAAAACTCGACATTTCTTAACTATATGACCTGGAGATATACAAGCATAGCAGCGAAAGTTTTCCTTTAAATTTTTTTGCTTCTCCAATAAACTTATTTTTTTGCGCGGAAAAACATTCAGAACTTAAATGTTTACCATCACAAAAAACGCACGATTTCACAGCAGCTGTCAATAGCCCGGCAGTTCTCGGTGTCTTGTTACGTAAACATTCTGCACTAGGATGCTTCTTTTTTACTGATTTATTATTATTATCTTGATGCTTTCCTAAACCGAAACCAGCAACAGATAAGCATATTCTTTCTTCTCCCTCTACTTCCGATCTCAAAAACTGCATTAAATTGCTTTTAGAATCGGAAGAATTACTACGATTCCATGCTTTTAAAAAATCTGCTGGAAAGAAAGACTCAACCATTGGACATAATATAGAAGCACATTTATCAGTTGTTACATTTAATGTTTCCAAAGCGCGTAAATAAGATTCGAGTTTATCGTACAAAGAAGTTAATGAAAACGTTTCTTTAGTTTGAACAGTTACGATTAATTTCAATAATTCTCTAACGTATACTTCGACTAAAGTATCTTTTCTACCGAAACAGGATTTTAAACATTCCACAGCCTTTTTATAATTAGCACCGATAAGAGGAAAACTCTCCACAACTTCTTCAGCGCGAGAACCCGACACGGTGGCATGAATTGGAATACTGGAATTTATCCTCAGGAGCAATATCATCATCTTTATGAATCTGCTCAAACTGACTCCAGAAAGGAAGCCAATGTTTAATATCATCACCAAACTGTCTAAGTTCTAGTCTAGGTAAAGTACACTTATAAGGTTTCACCTGTAATATCTTAATCTTCTTGCTAAACATACGCTGTGAAACCCTATGTGGAAGACAGTGAGCAAATCTAGGCTATGTCCTTTAGTGTTGAAGAACTACAAGTCAGAAGGAGGGTTTAAAGTACCCTTTAATTCAAATAATTACAACTCTCCGACTTGAGAGTAAGCCACTACTTGGGCTGAACTAAAATAATATAAAATAAAGTGTGTTAACAATTCAGTTTCCTAAGTTTAACTTTAAGTAGGACGGTAAGTAAGTAGCACCTGTAATATCTTAATCTTCTTGCTAAACATACGCTGTGAAACCCTATGTGGAGGACAGTGAGCAAATCTAGGCTATGTCCTTTAGAAGTCAGAAGGAGGGTTTAAAGAACCCTTTAATTCAAATAATTACAACTCTCCGACTTGAGAGTAAGCCACTACTTGGGCTGAACTAAAATAATATAAAATAAAGTGTGTTAACAATTCAGTTTCCTAAGTTTAACTTTAAGTAGGACGGCGAGGGAAGCCTAACTCTCAGTGAAATGCAATAATGCGAATTTCATGAGTAAGAACCAGTAAATGCAATTGTCTATGAAGGCGAACTTTCACTAGACAGAGGAAATATTTGCGCGCACAGCCTTACGGCGGTAAATCCAAGACTCTGTCTCTTGTTAACTCCTGCCTTTTAAACTGCTATCAGATATCTGCGATTTGCATAAATATCTCGCTCGCGCTAAATTCGGGCAGCAACTGAAACTTCGAGATATCGATAGGAAAGTTCAAATTAAAAATAACTTGGTTAGTTAAAATAATAAATGCTACACACTGGTGTGCAAAACTTAAGCAACAATGTAAAAATTTAGCAGATAGCCATGAAATTGCAGAAAAGGAGGTCTGGAGATCAGTACAGTGAACACGTAAGTCAGTAGAAACGTCATGCATATGCAAATGTCAGGAACGAAACGTCAGAGACGACGTGAGCTTACACAAAACCCGTGATGTCGGCACAAATAACAGTAGAATAAAAGGAAGGACGGAGACGCAATTCAACACATTCGCTGCAAGTGCCAGTGAGTCAGTTCGTGAAATATGGCTAGAAGAAATCACCTGGTCGACTTCACACGTGGAAGAATGATCGGAAAGCTGGAGGAGGGGCGTACTGTCACCAGTGTAGCTGCAGAGTTCAGAATCAACAAAAGTGTCGTTTCGCGCGCTTGGAAAGCGTTGCAAACCACAGGTACAGCTGTTAGAAAGGTTGGTGGTGGCCGTCCGAGGACGACATCTGCAGGGGATGACCGATATATCGTTTCGCAGGCGAAAAGAGGCCGACAGCAGTCAGCAAGCGCCATTGCTCAGCAACTCTGTACAGCAACTGGGCGACAAGTGTCGCGGTTTAACTGTGGTCAACGCCTTCACAAAGCGGCCTATTCGCCCGCCGTCCTGAACGCTGCCTCCCGTTGAAAGTTGGCCACCGACGCCACCGTTTACAGTGGTGCAGAGAGCACAAAAACTGGACAACTGATCAATGGAGTCGTGTCCTCTTGACGGATGAGAGTCGGTTCAGTACCAGAAGCGATTCTCAACGCTTTTGATTTGGAGAGAGGTCAAGACCCGGTTTTAACCCAGTAACATCAAGGAAATACACCATAACGGTGGTCCTGGAGTTCTTGTCTGGGGAGGCATTATGCTGAACGGGCGAACTGAGCTCCACGTTTTCGACAGAGGGCCTGTAACTGGGGATCGCTATTGTGAGGAGATACTCCTTCTCCATGTGCGTCTGTTCCGAGGTGCCATTGGCCCAGACTTAATTTTTATTGATGACAATGCACGGCCACATCGGACTCTTGCTGTTGAGGAGCTACTGGAAAGTGAAGATATCACTCGAATGGATTGGCCAGCGTACTCCACAGATTTAAATCTCATCGAACATGTGTGGGATGCTTTGGGGAGAGGCATTGCAGCACGCTTACATCCTCCGGAGAATACCCAACAACTCAAACAGATGCTGATTGAGGAATGGGCACTCCTACCGCAAGAAATGTTGCGGCAGCTGGTTTTCAGTGTGCGGAGACGGTGCGAAGCAACCGTTGCAGTGAGGGGAGGGCATATCCCATATTAAGGAACATCTGCTTGTTGTTCTTCCTCTTGGATAGACAATCATGAGTCACGATACTATACGTTCAATAAAGCTTGTTTTTGTTTGATTCCATACCGTATGCATTATATTCCTTTTTCAGCTCCGATGCTTTCGTCATCCTTTACGCACATAATACTCTCCTTCATTTCTGCATTTCATGTCTGTTAGTTGATTTCTCGTGGAGTTATGGAAAAAAACCCTGCTGTTGCTTAAGTTTTGCACACCAGTGTAAACTCTCGTTTCGAACTATTTATATCAGAAACAGAAATAGATGGAAATGATTCACTTTGATTGTGTGCTTGGATTCTTGCCAGTTCCAGTTCATAATCCATTTTCGTTTTTTGCAGCTCTTGCTCCGTTCTCATTTTTTGAAGATCATAATCCAGCTTATCCTTTTCAATTTGTCTTTGCTCTACCAATTTTCTATCCGAAATATCAGTTGTTAATAAATCTTGGAACAAATTCAGGATCCTTTTTGTATTCCGCACTGTCTAAAATTATGTCTTTTAAACCTGCTATAGTAACGGTTGCTGGTAACTTTTACCGATTTCTTCCACAACTTGTTTCAAATCTTCTTTTTTAAAACTTTTTATTACTTGAAACATCTTATATAAGAAAATAATCCGGAAGCGGACGCCAGCAGTGTTAAAGCTTACAAGAAAAAGTATCACCGACTTTTCTAGCTTTCAATACTTAAACATATAAATCACACTTCAGCACGAAGTAGCCTTTAATTAAAGACTCGCATCATAGGTTTAAAAATAGTCACTATCATTAAAACACTATAACTGCGGTGGTTATTCACAGAATAAAATCAATTTCAACGAAAAACAAACTTTATTATCGCGGAAGAAATCAAAAACGCTCCTAGCGCTGTTACATGGTTCTGGCACTTGAATATCTATTGTTGTTGCCATACACAAATTACTAAACTAGACTCACAAAATCTAAGTGAGGCGTGCTCATGAGCCAGGAAATGTAAAATACAAAATAATAAGCATTAAAATAAGTAATGTATTCTTAACACATACCAACATGTACAAAATACATAGTAAATAAAAAGAGAGAGGGAAAAAGAAAAAGAAGAACGTTTGAAAGGAATCAATTTTAACGTCTCACCAGAGGATTTTTCTAAGGTTTCGTATGCTCTCCCTGAACTCGCAGTTTACCAATCTGCTCTTGTACTTACTCCTGGTAACACAACTTTTTGTCTTTTTAACTTTATTATTAAACATTGATTTATTCGCATATACGCGATATAAAATTCAACACCAAAATAACAAAATTTCTAAAAACAGTTTATATTGATAATTCGCGATACAAGTGCTATTAATTGCTAATAATTTTTTTTTCACTCTTATCTTAATTCATTCTGTCAGTGTTTAGTTTTCTTAGGAATCGACTTACATATTTTTATTTATTTATTTATTTATTTTTTGGTTATTCACTTTTTGTGCTCTTAACTTTATTAAACATCTCTTTCGTAAATATCTTCGAAATTACACGTAAAATTCAAGTGCAGAATCAGAAAATATTTAAAATCAGTATATCATTAGAATTCCCGGTAGAGTATTAAGCGTTGTCATATACTTTTTTATATTCTTTATATGATTTCTTTAGAAATAAATCCTGACGATAACATTTGACGATGACATTCTTTAATTTTAAATGTTCTATGGACAAAAATGTGAGGAAGACTAATAACACCTCCGGAGCTAAAAAGCAATGTATTGAAATGATGAATAATAGACTTGTTATTTAAGAAACATGTCTTCTGAAATGCATTTAACTTGTTAAACAGCCAAACGAACACTCTTCTTTGAATGCTCCTTCACTTTCAGTGAAGATAGACATATAATTCTCGGTTAACTGGCATAATACTGAATACAACACCCATGGCTAAAACTCAAATTAGTGGTTCGTGCTGTTAAAGCATACAGGGAAGAGAAATAGCAACATTTTTACTTCTTTATACGAAGTAAACGAAGTATTGTGATCCTGAAAATTTTGGGTATCATATTTCAACGCTCTCGAAACCATTTGAACGATGCTTTTGCATAACATTTGTACGTACGGATAGAATAAACGCCTGTTTTTGCCAAAAAACGATTGTAAAATGGATTCAGAAGAGTTTTTTCTTGACATCTGTACGTACATATCTATGTATCTCGCATAACTCAAGAATGATCAGCTGTAGAACATTGCAATCTTGTGTATGGGAGTGCTATAATATGTAGTATCTGACAAGTATCTGTAAGTAAGGTTGACAAGTATCTGTTTTTATTAATCTTTGTTCTAGGGTAGGCTCAAGCAAATCAATACCAACCAATTTATTTGGGAAAGTTGTTTTTATGCTATTTAAGTACCCCGCCGGGTTGTAATTAACGTCGTTAATTAATTGACACAAGTGACATGACCTGACATACGCCGTCACAACTTTGTATAGCTGCGGAAAATATACCGCTTCGCGGACCCTTTGCAGGGTTTTCCTAACACCAAGATTGGCTCATAATTTCGAGTCATGGAGCTCCTCTAGAGTACCTAAGCGTAGACTCATTGGGACTACCGGCCGCAATTCTTGATTATCGTTGGTTGTTTTCGTGTAAAAGAGCAATTTATCTATAATTTCATAATGGACCGCCCCATTGCGAATAGCCGTTAAGTCTACATGTTCAAAATTTTCGGGATCTTCCAGGTAAGCGTAAATATCTTTAAATTCTGGGTTCGTTTTTAACTCTGCGATTATTATTTTCCGGGATTCAATTATTTTCGCGGTTAGCGTGATACATTTAATTGTATCTCCGTCTTTATCGATCTTAATCCTCGAAAGGGCATCTGCAACTACATTTTCTTTCTCCGGCGTATGTTTTATAATTAAGTTAAACTCTTGCAGTTTTAGTGTCTAGCGCATGAGCAGAGGAGAAAGATTTTTTTCGGAGTATAGGCGACCAACTGCCGCGTGATCTGAATACACAGTTATTGGTGCATTCCCAAAGAACACTAGAAATTTTTGCACCGATAGTAGGACTGCGAGAGTTTCTCGCTCAGTTGCAGCATAATTTCGCTGAGTTTGATTAAGCGTCTTGCAAAAAAAAGCTATCGGTTGCCCATTTTGAGAGAGAACTGCGCTAACTGCGTAGTCTGATGTGTTTATTGTAATCTCTAAATTTTGATCCCCTTCCGGGAATTTAAGAACAGGGGTATAATTTAAGGCGTGTTTCAATTCTTCAAACGCAGTGTTCGCCTGCGCTGTCCATGTGAACCTAGACTTTTTTCGTTTAAACACCAACAAAGGTTCAACTATCTTTGCAAAATCTTTTATGAATACTCTACAATAGGAATACATCCGGAGGAAGGATGCTAATTTCTTAGCCGTATTTGGCGATGGATAACTTTTGATCGCTAAAATTTTAGAATTGACAGTTTCTATACCGTTTTCCGAGATTTTTATAGCCGAGGTACCTCAATTCCTTGGCGGCAAATTTGCACTTTTTAGGATTAATTTTGAGGCCTGCTTCATTTAATAATGTAAAAACGTCCTTTAAATGTTTAATGTGTTCCTCTAAGGTTTCGCTTCTTACAATAATATCATCGAGATAAATGACAGTACTTTTTCCCAAAACCAGCCTTAAAACAATATCCATAACTTTTTAAAATGTAACCGGAGTTCCGCTTAAGCCAAACGAGTAGTAGATGCAGGTACTCGGCTACGGAAATGACGTCACAGAAAAGGGGCGTGGCCTCCGCCATCTTGGATTTCTCAGGAAGTGACGACACCAGCGCCATCTTGTATCACGTGATGGAATGACATCAAACATAGTTTCGTTTTTATGGTGTAGCAACGATCTTTTCACTTTTTTATTTTGTGGCAACGATAATTTTTTATTTTTGCGCCAACGATCACTTAAACCACGTGACGTCAACTTTATTATTTTCGTTATTTAATCTTTTTAATTATTAGTCATTATTTTTAATTCATCTTTTTAATCATCCTTTTTATTTATTTAATCCATCATTATTTTTAATTGATAATATTATATTTTATCCATTTTTAAAGAATTTAATATCATTTTCCCTGAAATTTAAAAATAACTCCACAGCCTGGATTCGAACTCGTTATCTCTGGTATCGGATACCTAATCGTTATCGCTACACAATCCTATCGTCCTTCCAATCTTGTTCTTTTACCTTGTCGACCCTCTTTCTCCATTTGACCTTGTACAGAGGAAACCGCCATGTCACTAGGCTGAAGGATAGCGCATGCGCAAACCTCACTTAACTTTCTAAGCCATTATTTTATTCTTTGCTGCTTTAAATATAAGATTTTCCCAAACCTTAAATTTTTTCTTTATTATTAGGATATTTTTCATTGTTTTACTTTTTTTCTTCTCGTTCTTACTAGATTAAATTTATATGTTTTGCTTTTGCAAATTTAAACTTTACTCTTGCAAATTAATGTTTCTTAAATTTTATATCCGTAGAAGAAAATTTATTTTTACATTTCTATTCATTTTTTATTTTGCAAAAGTTTTTTTTCCAAATTTATTCGTTTTCAGATTTTTACTTTAAAAACTTTTTTACGTTTAACTTTTTTTTGGATAAAAGTAATATTTATTTTTACAAGTTTAATTTTTTTTCCTTGTTGATTTTTATTTTAAAGAAGTTGTTACTACATTTTTCATTTTGTTTTTCCTTTTTTTTCTTCTCGTTCTTACTAAATTAAATTTATATGGTTTGCTTTTGCTAACATAAATTTTACTGTCGCAAATTAATGTTTCTACATTTTTATTTCCATAGCAGAAATTTTATTTTACATTTCTTTTTACATTTTTATTTTGTAAAAGTTTTTTTCCAAATTTATTCCTTTTCATATTTTTAGTTTAAAAATTTTTTACGTTTAATTCTTTTTTTTGGTTTTTACAAAATTAATATTTATTTATACAAGTTTAATTTTTTCCCTTTTCGCTTTTTATTTTAAAGAAGTTGTTACTACTTTTTTCATTTTATTTTCAAAAAAGTAATATTTATTTTCATAATTTTTTCCACTTCTCTGTTTTCACAAATGCAGTTTTCCCCCTTATGTATTTTATATCCAAAAGTAAATTAAAATTTTTTCTTTTCACATTTTTTTTTTCTTTTTTCGTTTTTATAAATGTAAATTTTTTTTCTTTCTTTAAAATTTTTTCTAGTTATGTTTTATTTTACTCTTAACTTCTTTCCCTTGTTTTAAACACTTTTTGATGTTACATCTTCATTTCCCTCTGGAGGTCTTTATGGATAACATATTCTGGAACTTTAAACAGTATTCTTCTATGCAGTTTAATTGAATATTACATTTCATACTACTAAATAGGAGATACTGAGAACTTTTTCTTCTAATCTATTCTACTAATTACTAGTGACTGTACTAACTTTATGAAATACTACTCAAAACATTACGAATTCTCTTTTACACGTCTTACTTTTATTCAAAAGATTCACCAAACTGTTTCTGACAAATTTAAGTTTTACACTCAGCATTTCTACATTTTTCCTCCGATTAAACTTTTATCCTGCTTTAAAAATATATTCATGTTGCATTTCTGATTCCTTTTCCCTAAAAATAAATACAGACTTACACAGTTTCTTTACTGCATAGACAGTTTCTTTACTGTAAGACCTATTGACAGTGTAGAAATCCTATAAGGAGTAATAAATTTTTCATGTCATAAAGTTCGCTCAAACCAATACATGAGTCATTTCTACCCAGTTTAGTTCAGTTACGTACCAAAAGTATTTCATTTCTTATTATTTTACTCTACAGACATGTACATGAATATGCTCAGAACCCTCCTTTTTTATTCAGCAGAAGAATTTCTTTATATTACTAACCCATATTAAGGTTTTTAAACACTTTACAAAAATATCTTGGATGTTATTATACACATCCTACATTAAACCACTAAACATTTTCTAAACCTTGATTTTCTTATCGTGAAAACATCACTGGGATTCTTAACATGATGTCACCCACAGTGGCGGCTCGTAATAAGCACTGTGGAACTGCAACACCCCTTATTTCCACTTATTATTATTTTTAATATTTAATATAATGAGCCGTTTTTTTCTTTAATTTTTTCTTTATACTTGTACAATATATAATCCTTAAACATAATGTCAGTAGCCATCCTCCAGCTTATAAAAAAGGTACGAAAGTCTTTGTATGGAACTGCGGGCTTCGCAGTTCCAACGGTGTGGTTTTTAGTTGATCTGCGCATGCGCACACAAAAAGCAGCACTCGAACCACCCAGCGAGAAGAGCACTGTCGCTCTTGCAGTGCCGAAATTCTGGAAACGTGATTACTTTTTACTTCGCGTGTGGTATTTTGTTGTTTTGCGCATGCGCAGTTAGGAAGCAGCGTACGAGGCCGAAAGAAGAGCACTGTCGCTCTTGCAGTGCGGAATCTGGAGTGCCGTTTTGGAGGTGTTTCTTTATTTTTCCTCCGCGTGTGCTGTGATTAAAAAATCATACACCATATTCTTGGTTAGATTATTTTTCAGCTATTCTATTTGATTCATTTTTTTCGGTTCTTTTATTTTACAGAAATCTTTAACCATGTCCTTGCATCTTCAAGTAATAAATTCTGTGACTGTAAGTGAACTTCAAGAGCTTTCGTTTTCACAGCTGTCTCTCCATGAGAAAATTACAATTAAGAAAAGAGGTCGTTCAACAACTGATATTCTAATATGTCAGCTAGACATAAGAAACAAGAAGAAATATATTCGTAGTTTCAATTCTGAATGGTACCAACGGAAAAATTGGCTTTGCTGTTGTCAAGTAAAAAATGCTCTGTTTTGCTTCCCGTACTTGCTGTTTGGAGTTGACGTAACGTGGCCAAAAGACGGTTTCAGAAATATAAACAAAATGAAAGGAAACACTGAAAAGCATGAGAAGTCAAAGAAGCATGTTGATAATGTAGTTTCACTTCACTTTTAGGAACCGTTAGTATTAAGGAGAAACTTAGTGAGGGATACAGACTTTCAATCAATGAGCATAACATAAAGGTTAAAAAGAACCGTGAAATTTTGTGCAAAATAATAGACTGTATTTTCTTTTGTGGAAACTTTGAAACTTCTATACGTGGACATGATGAAAGAGACGATTCAGTAAATCCAGGGGTATTTAGAGGATTAGTAAATTTTACTTGTAAATTAGATTCAGATTTGAAGAATCACTTAGAAACTAGTGTAGTCTTCAAAGGTGTTTCTAAGACCATTCACAACGAGATACTTGACTGCTTCTTTCAAATATATCACGAGGAGATAAGGAATGAAATTAGAAAAGCTTGTAGCTTTAATGGCTGATGACTCAACAGATGTTTCGGAACACACTTAAATGGTCCTTGTTCTTAAATGGTCGAATGTATTGAATGGAGAAATATTTGAGCGTTTCTGGAGATTATTTATTCCAGAAAATCAATCTGCAGATGGCATATCGAAATGTATTTTAGAACAACTGGACATAATCCTTCAGGGAAATGAACAAAAATTCATAGCTCAGACATTAGATGGTGCAAATGTCATGAAAGGCAAAAAAGCTGGAGTTCAAGCAAAAATAAAAGCAGTTTATACTAATGCAGATTTCATTCACTGTTATGCACATCAACTTAATTTAATTATGAGAAATGCAGCAAGTATTTCACGAAACGGAAAAACATTTTTATCTAACATTCTGGCTATTCCAACGTTCTTTTCAAGATCACCGCAACGTGCGTCCATTCTAAAGAAGCATATGGCCGTTAGTATTCCATGTTCCTTCCTCCACAAGGTGGAACTTCAGCATGCGGACCATAAACACAGTTCATGAAAATTTGCAACCTTTAAAAAATTGCCTTACTGAAATTCAATCAACATCAAATGCAGATTAAACTATTGCAGAGGCAAGAGGAATTTCAAAATATCTAAATGATGATAATTTCAAGTTTTGGTTAGAGCTTTTTTATCAGATTATACCTCATGTTGAAATAATATATAACCAAATGCAATCCAGAGAAATTAGTGTGTTTAAAGTTAATGAATATATCACAGATTTCAAAACTGCTATTTTAGAATTAAGAAACTCAAAGTACTGTGAGAATTCTTCAAAGACACTGATGGCAGAAGCTAAGGAAATATGTGACTTTATATGTATTGATATAATGGAAAGACATTCTTCCATTAAACACTTAGCAGCTGCTAAATTGTTCAAGCTTCGCTAGTTTTAGGAAAGAACATCCTGCAGAATAAATAGTACTGACCACTGAAGCATATCCAATGACTGACAAAGAAAAGTTTGAAACTGGACTAAAAGTATTTTATTGTAGGTCTGATATTCATGAATACTGCAAATTAATTGAGCTACTGAAATTTATCTTGGAAAATAATCCAGATGATGTTCTTAGTGAAATTACGAAACTGATAAAAATTCTCTTGACAGTTCCATCAGACGCAGAACGCTGCTTTTTAACATTGAAAAGAATAAAAACTTTTCTAAGAAGCATTATGAATTCGGAAAGACTAAATGCGCTTGCAATGCTTTCAACAGAGAAAAATTTCCTCAACTGCCATCCAGAGATCCAGGAGAAAATTATTGATCTTTTCGCGCAAATTAAAACAAGAAGAATGGATTTCATTTTTAAATGAACAGATCAAGATTTGACTGCAACAATTTAGGTTAAAGTAATTAAGAAGTGTTTAATTTTTCTCTTGTAAGATTTCATGGAAGTTTCAAAATAAATTTTCTTTTTATACATGTTTGTTTCCATTTACACAATTTTAAAACAAAAGTTAAAATCTTTTGTAACAGCACCCCCACTAATTTTAGCTACGAGCCGCCACTGGTCACCCATCTACCACAGAACCTCTTAAACGCTACTATGTATATTCGAACTTACCACAGCCTTGACTTTCTTAACAAGATACACGAGATAGTACTATTTTTAACTATAATTACACGTAGAATTTATATTCAGCCATGGAAATGAAACTTTGCCGCCTTTTTTCCCCAACTTGGAATATAAAAATTTCTTAACTTGGAATATTTTTGTCAACCAGTAAATATGATCATTGACAATAATTTATTTAGCACTCAACTCTTACAGTCTTTTTGAGAACGAAATTTAATTTATCATACCTGGCATATAAACTCCTACATAGTTATGCTACATTACACGAAATATTGAGTAAAGTTCCAAATACTGATCCAGCATAGTAATTAAAAGATTTAACACAGTCATTTTAAGACAGAAGTTTCAAACTGACATTAATTTTTTTAACACTGAGCTCTTGCAGCTCTTTGAAAACATTTAACTTCTCACGAATAGCAAATAAAATTATGTATAAGTATCATACATAACATGTAACATTGATATGAATTCCAAATAATAATTCAACTCAACTTAAAAGTTTTAGCACATTCTAAGTTAGGTACGCATTTCAAAACTGACATTGTTTAATAGTGAACTCTTACAGCTTTTTTGACATTTAACTTCTCATAGATAGCAAATAAAATCACGCGTAAATATCGTACATTGATAGAAACTACATATAATGATTTAACACAATCAGCAACTTTAAAAATTTCAATGCATTTTAGTATGACTTAAATTAAGAAAGACTAAACTTGAAAAAAAAAGTATTATTTTAATTAAACATTGGAGCCACGCAATTTTGAATTCTGCTCGCATATAACATTTTATTTACCATGAGCATCACACATATTAATTAAATAAAATACATTTCACAAAGTACGAAAAATATTTCTCTTTTAACCAGCTGTATTCTTAAGAAAAAAAGGATATAAAGAAAAGATACAGTGCTGTTAGCGTTCCTCATTTCCCCCGCGCATTGATCAAAATATATGTACACTTTAAAATTAATTAAAAAAGATTCAAATACAAGTATTTAAACAGGAATACTTCACAAATTAGATAAGAGATGGGAACACAATGAATTTAAGTGATAAATACAGAAGCATGTAAACGAACAAGAACCTTTGCTAGTTTCATGAACAGGGCATGGAAAATAATAAAGTAATTTTAATTTTATTCTGCCTGTAGTACATTTACTTATACTAAAGTCTTCCGTTTTGATGGCTGTGTTCTACATTTAGGCAAAAGTTAATAAATCTGAGTGGTTTTGTGCTTTGAAGCTTCAGATTCAGAAATATTACGACTTCAGAAATAATACAACTCAAAAGCGAAAAGATTAGAAAGACGAGAGAATAAACAGTAAGCAAGCGAACGTGATAAATGACTTTGTTTCGCTGATTGTTATGAATTCATAGATCGGTAGAAAAAATTTTAGTGCACTGTATATGAGCTATGACTTTTTTTAAATTTATTATGATCACTGTTCCCCATTTACATAGACTTTAAGAAAACATTTCATCTTAATTTATCGTTTTCTCCTGAGATTTATCTACGTATTTACTTAATTTTTGCATTTTGTTCATAATTATAATACCGAAAGAATATAAGAGAAGACTTTTTTTCTTGAAAATGTCCATGGTAAGACCCGCGTAACGCTAGAGGGCGCTGAGAGCGTCATTAGGTGTACAGTGCGAACGAAGATGTGACGCAGTAATGATGTGAACTTCTAAGATTGTCAAGTGATTATTATTTAATTAAATCTATTTATATTTATTGACTGTTTATCATTGAAATTTATATGATAGCTGAACCTCCGCACCATCTAACCACTGAAATTTGATCCCCTGATGCGCATTTGGTTCATCGGCCACAGAATACCAGGTAAGAGAATTTTATTGAATTATTGA
>KK122312.1:8353-29337 GCA_000611955.2 Stegodyphus mimosarum
GGATTAAGACAGAGTTCTTTTCTCAAGTTTTCATTACTGGATTGACGCCCCAGATTTGTAGTAAGTTGGTTTTTTACGCCTTGTGTTTTGAGATTGCTCTGATTTCTTCTCATCCCTTCCGCCTAATACGAAAGATACGGCGTCAGTTTGTATACTGCCTTTCGCTAGCCGAAACACGTATATAGATCGATTGATTATCTGTGTGTCTTTCAGTATTACTGCGCATAGCATTTTTGCGACATGAGAGCACTTAACATAATGATGAACCGAAAGTTCCCTTCAGAGGTTGATGGTAAAGAAAGAGGGGCGGCTCGAGAACATCGGATCCATGCCCTGAGAGGCTCTGCATTACAAGAAGGCCAAGACGAAATCCGTGGCGGAGCTAAGTAGCCGACATTCTAAAAACTGCCACTAACACGCTGACCCGCCATCTGGGCATGAATACTAATATTGCGCCATTTGCACTGCGTATAATTTTAGCTCACAAAATATTGTTTTTTTAGAGGAGGGGATCCACCAACGCTTGCGTTACTAAACACTGGAAATTCAGTTTGGGCTCGATTGTAGATTTCCCCATGCGTAACATAAATGCGAGTAATTTTCTCTTAGAAAGCCTCCAGAAGGTACCTTTTCTCTTAAGCAGATAACTCTCTCGTGCTTTTGCCTAATTAAATAAACCCTAAAAACGTTTTCAAGTTAATTTCTGCTAACTGCTGCTCACGAATGTTCCTATGCAGGGATAAGATGCAAATATCAGAACAACTTTTTAATTGTTTTTATATTTATAACACACACGAAGCAGGCAAATATGTAATGAAAACGCAAGCCATATTGCTTATTTTTTAATTAATTTCCAAAGTTATTTTATAATGTGGACCAATTTCAATGCTTACAGCAATTTCAGTCTTATTTTCAACATGTTCTGCTTTTTCTACTGCCAGCTTTAAAATAACACAAACAAACTAAAAAGAGTTTCAAAGTAAAACGATTCTATGAAACTCACCAGCTAAACAGTTCCATAACGAGTAGCGGAGGTTCCTGTTGGTCAGTAAACTAACTATAACAGAAGAGACTTGATTAGATTAATTAAACGTCTACTTTTTCTTTCTTTACTTTCACTTTATGGAACGGATATGTTTCATCTGACAGTTCTGGTTTGTTTCATTAAAGTTTAATTTGAGATAGAATAACTTCCGGTGGTCAGATAAAAGCCCACCGGACTAAAGCGCACTGTAGAAAAGCCCACAAAAGAAAAATGGTTACACAGCAAATGCCCACGCTCACATGACGAAAGCTCATATGGATAATATCTCCCTTTGATAAAAGCAGAAATTAATATAAGCTCATATTCATTAAAGCTCACTGTGACAAAAGCCCACACGGATATCTGTGCTACGTGAAAGCAAAGAACCTCTATGTAAAGAAGGAAAGGCTCCATAGACGCAATGTAAACCACTTTGTCTGCAACGCCGCTACAAAGAAAAGGGAACATTCGCCAAGGGATTTGGCGACGGAATCTGTCGGCAAGAATTTCCCCTCTGTGATTTGCCGGTTGTTTGGTACCTAGCCGAGATTTTCCCTCTCCGCGACGTGTATAGGAAATTGAGGAACACGGGTTAAGATGAATCGTTCTTTGACTTGTCGCGATAATTTAAACTCGGAAATGATGAAATATTAGGTGAAGTTTCACTTTCACTGGCTGTTGAACTTCCATTGTCCATATCGCTACTTGAAACCAAAGAACCTATTCTTTGTTTAAACTCTTGCTAAACGTAACAGTCGAACCTGTCCAAACCCGACATTGAGCTTCGAGCTTTGGCGCTTTTTGGCGACAGATATTTCACGCATGCGCAGTTGTTTTCCTTTTCGTTGGAAGGGAGCCACCTCTGCTTCTGGTAAGTTTTCCTTCTTAACAGTACATATTCTTTGGTGAAAGGTAATATAATTTTCCCACAGTGTTCGGTTTATATAAAGTAGTTTTTTTTTAAGTAACCCTAGCTTCAGTAATTTCTCGTCCCCTTACAAATTGTCATTTTGAATTTCTAAAATTTCTGCACCTTGCAAACCACAACGAACTTCTATCCAATTTTATTAGCCAAAGCTTAATTTTAACAAACTTTAGAGCCCCACCAGTGGCCGAACCATTAAGACCGTTGAATCCTGGTAGCTCGACCTGCTTTTGTGTTCGAACCCAGGTGAACGGGCTGGCTGCATGGTTGCTTTTCGTGGTTTTCCCTGTGTATAACGTCCAGGACTTAATTTCTAAAAGTAAGAAGTGCCAGTGTCCTACGGAAGACCGTCAGGAAAGAGGAACAAGAGTAAAAAATAAATAAAATGACTATTAAAATCCTTAATAATTTAAAAATTAAGTAGTTAATGAGTATCAAATTAATTTATTATTATTCATTAAAATAATTGAAAATTAAAGGAATTAAGTAATTAGAATTAAATAAAATGTAAAGAGATAAGTTAAAATTTAATAAGCGGTTTTAATGTAATTTTATTGCTAAAAACAAAATTTTCGAGATTAGATTTCTGCTGAAATAATTGTTCAGTTGCATAAAAGAAGTGCCAGAGCCTTCTTAACTTAGGGCTCCGGGGCTCTCCGGCTAGAACTAGAATTTATTCCCAAAACTAAAAAGTACTTTAAGCTTTAAAAAGTGCTTTAAGCTCTGGCCACTTTCTCTCAGAAAGTCCTCCTTGAAGGCATACCTACTCTTAAGCGGGTAGCCCTCGTGGCTTTGCGCACTCATGTACCTAAAACCTAATCCAACGAATTTTAGAAAGCTTTTTTTAACTTCCTTTTTCGCATGCACTTTTCTTCCTAAGAAACAGCTTTCTCCATTTCTAATGGGAAATTAAATTCCATTTCGATTGCAATTATATAAATATAACTATTTTTTTTGGTAATTTCCATCTTATTAGTATTATTATAAAATAACTTTTAGAATGTTACTTTCTCCCTCTTTTCTGCATGCCTTCGTGGTGTAACGATTAGCACACTCGGCGCTTATTCGGTAGGTCCAGATTCGAGTCCCGCGAGGTCAATACATATTTTTCATGTCTCCTACTTCAAATTAACCCAGTTTCTCTACAATGGCGCCCGGAACTGAAAGGTGATGGATGATAATTCTTCACCACCAGGATTTGGCAATTCGGCTTCCTACTCCCCAGTCGTACTTTAAAAGTGGAGCGTATAAGGTATTTTCTTCCTCCGTCCTGCATGCCTACGTGGTGTAATGATTAGCACACTCGGCGCTTAAGCGAGAGGTCCAAGATTCGAGTCCCGGCGCATTTTTCATGTCTCTTGCTTCAAAATAACCCAAGTTTATTAACATTTATTTTAAGTTTTGTATCTTTCCCATTTTATTCTAATTTCAGCTTACAATTTCCTGCCAGAATGTAAATTCATAAACGCAGCTTATGCAAATGAGAAAGAGTACTATTTAAGTCGCGACTTCACCGACTTCGAGAGAGAGTCTGATTCCCTGATTAGTGCACGTTTGCCTTTTGGCTACGTCTCTCTTAGCTATTGCTACGTTCGGCCATACCTTAGGCCATAGCTTGGCTTCGCCGATTTAATTAATACTTAGGGGCCAACTAGTTAGATCTCTGATAGCTTCGGCTATACCTTTCAAATAGCTTAGTTAAGCTAGTTTTAGTTTAAATTACACTCATGGACAAAAAAATTAGCGCATCAAGAAGGAGTCGTCAAAATGAAACGAAATTTTACATACGTAATGACTGCTTTGATATAAGTAAATGATAAGGAAATCAAAGAAAAAGGATAATTTATTTCAGAGAAAAAGGCAAAAGAACGGAGGAGTTAATACTCCGTTGGAACCCCTCTAGCGCGAATGCACGATGCGATATGATCGAGCATTGAGTCATACAAGTTCTGTATGATGTCTTGAGACATTTCGTTCCATATTTACTGTAACCTTGCCTCTAGTTCGTTCAAACTCGTGGGATGCCCAACTCGTCGTCCCAAATGATCCCAGATATGCTTGATTGGAGACAAATCTGGGGATCAGGCAGGCCAAGGAAGGGTAGTAACAGTGCAGAGACAGTCTTGTGACACCCTTGCCGTATGAGGCCGAGCATTGTGTTGTTGAAAAATGGCTCCTGGGAGCCGTTGCATGAGTGGCAACACATGAGGTTGCAGGATTTCATGAACATATCCCTGGGCTGTCATGGTGCCACGGAACAATACTAGAGGTTACCGTATATTGTAAGCAATGGCATCCCATACCATCACACCAGCTGTGGGAGCGATTTGTCGCTGTACAGCAAAGGCAGGATTGAGACGTTCACCACGGGCTCTCTACACACGAACACGATTGTCATCACTGCCGAGACTGAATCTGGATTCGTCGCTAAAGACGACCTGGTTCCATTCCGCTGCAGTCCAGTTTCCTCGTGCTCGACACCACTCCAAACGAAGGCGTCGATGGGTGGGCATCAAGGACAGCACACGTAATGGGTGCCAAGATACCAATTTTCCTTCCGCCAGGCGCCTTCGTATGGTTCGAGAAGACACAGGGGCCCCTATTGAAGGTGCTACCTGTGCCTGGAGGGCGGCCGATGAAGCAGTTGGCTGTACGCGTGCATTTCTTACGATGTGGCGGTCTTCTCGACGACTGGTCTGTCGAGGGCGTCCTGAGCCTGGTCTTCGTGTACATGACATCTTTCGGGTCCACTGGTCCCAACACCTCCTCACAACACAATCAGAGCGGCCTAATTGACGAGCTACTGGTCTAGCTGACCACCCAGCTTCCATCATCCCGACGATTCTCCCCTCTCAAACTGCGACAACTCCTCATATTGTCTTCAAACACGGCGTAATGGCATGTCTACCTCAGCTCTTCCTTTGTAAATGATTCAGCACTCTCAAACAAAGCTTTGGTTACCTGTTTTATACTCCACAGAGTACGACGTTCAACGCCCTCTACCGGCTATACGTAATGCGCAATCAGGCTGCATTTCTAATCATTTGCATATCTCCCCGACATGTACCTTCATTGCAAGTTTCGTTACGATCCCGCAATTATTTCTTGGTGCGCTAATTTTTTTGTCCATGAGTGTATTATTATTTTAAGTTCAAGCCGGAGTGGTGGCTTTGTGTAAAGTTCCAAGTAGGAACTGATTGTAAATATACTGAAAAATAAAGGGGTGTAAACCCTCTTTAAGTCTTACGTGTTCTGTTCACACACTTAAGCGATTATTCGCTTGTCAGTATTCGTGGGGTTCTAAGTTAGAACTTTGGGATTAAATAGTAAAACCTCACAAATTAAAGATTGATTTTGAACTTGAGAACAGTAATGGAGCCATCATTAGCTGAAAGCAGAAAAGTTAACTTGGTGTTAAATAATGTAATGTGCAAGACAGGACTTAACAGTTTGAATTAAAGAGAAGAATACAGAAAATGATAGACTTACTTTCAGCTACATTTTCATCCATATCTTGTACAATTATGGATATAATTCCAGGAAGGAAAATTAAACTTAAGGACAGAAGAGCTGCAGCGATGATTCGTCCAACTGTAAAGATGGCATTTTGTGAAAAACTTCAAGAATGATATACATTAATAATAATATACATCAAGAATCATATACTTCAAGACTTACTGTTCATACTTAGGTCATTCTTATATAATGAGCAAACTATGCAAGATCTTCTAAACATTTTCGGCCATATAAATTAATATTCTTTAAATTTATTGCATATTTTGAATAAATAGGTGGGATATTGTACGGAGAAAAGCCTTGACGCCAAAAAGGGAGAAACAGCTTATTGTGGTATGGCAGGCAATGGTTGTCAATCGATGACGTACTTCCTCTAGGTAGACAGCCGAAATACGTTTCTCTTGTTAAGGAATTATCTGTAGTATTACGTATTATCTGTAGTAGTTATTACTGTAGTATTTATTATTGTAGTATTTATTCTGTAGTATTTACTTCCATTGGCATGATGAAATGTCGCCCATACCCTTAAAGAAGCCAAATTGGCGCAACCAAGGCTGTTCTCCGAACAATATCCAGTAGGTGTACTTGTCTTCTGGAGTGGCCTTGACGTGAAAGTAGCTTCATTTTTGAATTATCGAGAAACAACGTTTATGGTTACCAATCTGCCCATGCGTTTTGCCGTTAGGGTTACTTTTAAAATGCAAGGGTTTTTCGTGCATGCTCGTAAATTTCCCTGCTGAAAGCCAGTATATTCACAAAGTTCCAAGTGCATGCTTGTGGCTCGAGTGTCTTCGGTTAGTGAAGACTTTCGCTTTTAAAATAGAGCGTTTTATCAAACGGTTGCCGATCTGAGTATACGCGTTTCTTCTAACTACGGTTTTGATATACTAGGTGCTTGAATTAATTCTCGTTGTTTGTTGGACAGAAAACAAATGTTTATTTTAGTATAATGGCGTCACAGAATTTACTGAAACTACTGTTGTTCGGCAATTACAACCTTTTCCCACTTTACGAATAACAAATAGATTCTGCGATAAAAAATTCAAGTTCTTTTGACATGATCCACTCATGGAGCCAGTTTCCGGAATTGCTAAAATATGTGACCTATTGTTAAAAAAAGCCATGTTGCATTGACCAAAACAAATGGTAATCGGAAAGGGAGATGTCCGGCGGGTGGGGAAAGACAGTCTATGGAAGTCCCCTCAAGGTTTCCTTCACTCGTTTCGCAGCATGTGGTTAGGCCAAAGAATATATATTGTTAAGAAGGAAAACTGCGCAACCACGTGTAAGGACTTTGCACCGCTACTCTCTTCCCCTTTGAGCCTCTTCTAATGAATTTCCTGCTACAGGACCCAAATGATTTACCTTTAATGCCATGTTCCTTCGGGATATCTCTCATGCTACTGGGAAGTACTGTCACAGTACAGTAGAAACCCAGTATAACACAAATAAGTATCTAAGTATGCGCAACCAGAAGTGGCTCCGTCCCAACGCAGAGGGAAACAATTGCGGATGCGCGAAATATCTGTCACCAAAGCTTGAAGCCTGCCTCGAAGTTCGAAGGTTAGTTTATCAAGAGTTCATAAAGCGAATATCGTTTCAAATTTCTTTAAACTTTAAAGGAAGAGAAAATATTTTATTCGCTCAAGTAAATTAATTAATGGATTAGTTATTTTGAGCAAAAAAAGTAAGAAAATCCAAGTTTAATTTATCGCGAAACGTCAAAAAAGAAACGTTTTGTCAAAGAACGTTTCTTAACACGTGTTCTTCAATTTCCTGTATACATCGCGGAGGGGGAAATTCTCGCCGCCAGATTACGTTGCCAAATCCCTTGTTGAATTTTTCCTCCGCATTGTAGCGGCGTAATAGCAAACTGGTTTATATTACGTCTATGGAAGCTTTCCTTCTTTACATAGACTTTCTTTGGTTTGGCGTTGTCACGAAGTAAGATTTTTTCGTCATGTCTCTGAGCATATTGCCGGCGTTTGTCTTTAAGTGCGCGATTCAAACTCAGTAACTACGCTTCGTAGCAATCAGCAGTGAATGCTGAACGCTACAAAGCAGAGTTACTCAATTTGAATCTCGCACTTAAAGAAATCTAATTCTGAATCACCGCTTGACGCAGCTCATGGTATTCCACACCGATTTGATCCCACCGAATGCACAGCATTATCTTCTTGCCATGAATATCTGGTTTTGATGTTGATGTTGATGGTTCGCAGCGATGCGCCTCTGATTTCCTGCAAAATTACTTCCTGTTTTGTTATTGGAAAAAGTGGTTCGCGTTTCGCTCTTTCTGTCAATTCTTGCTATACCCAGTTTCCCAATTTCTTAATTATCCCCATTGCTTTTAAATGCTTAATAAAAGGCATCCGCGTGTATTTCAGGCAACTGATTCCAAAGCATTTCAGACAACTGAAGATCTAAGATAAATCCTCTGCCAGCAATGCCGCTAACTTTCCATGGACAAACTTTTCTGTTGACCAGAGGACATTTTGTCTCTTACTCCAAAGTTGTTGTCTTTGAATCGTCGAAACCAATCTCTGCACATAGTTTCCCATAGAGCACATAGTTTCCGATGTTCGCAGTATGCTTCCACTAGTAAACGATGATTTTTCGTAGTAGATTTCTTGAGATAAAAGCCGAAGAGTTACTTCTCTCGCAGCTGCTGTTTTGTAGGCACAAAACCTGACATTTTCAAGGCATTAAATATCTGTATTCTTTTCAAGGACCGTAGAACATGTTAGCTTACTAAGATAAACAAACGAAACGCCAGGAACTCATTCGGCTGTGACATCATTGAAATTCGCTGTAGCTGCTGGTAACAGTAGTTTCGAATTTCTTTTCGAGAAATTTTCTTGTTTTCATTGGAAAAATAAAAATTCTAATATTTGGAGTCGAAACCTATCTGCCTGAAGTATAGTTTACTGTGTGGAGTAAGTTTTAATTACGAAACTTTTCCCTAGTAATTTATTCTTTCATCAGAAATCTTCCAAATTTCGTTACAGAATTTGCCATTCAAGATTCAGTTATTTATAAAGTTGCTCATTTTAGCATGATCAGACTGATAACCCACATTTTGCAAGATTTGAAAAGATTTGAAAGATTTTGCAATTGCAACCTTCCCGACACGTTCCGCGAAAACCTATTGTAAACAAAATATAGAATTCTAAAGCATAAATTAGTATGGAAACTGTTGCCACAAAAAGATAATAAAATAATATGCAAAACGAACATTATGATCATTAAAATATTTGTCAGTTAGGTTTAAATTAATTATTTACATTTTATGTTGTAATACTTACACATTTTATGCCGTTACATAACCTTCCCGACACGCTCCGCGAAAACGTAACCAAAATGGCATCGAAGAAAGAAGGAATTTTTTTTAAAAGGGCATTAAAATTACAAACGATACCATGTACACACCGTTCCGTTTTAACTTAAAAAAACATCTGCGAATTGCACAATGTAGGCAACATACACAAATGAACAAAATAAGCTAAAATAACGAAAATAAATTACAAGAAAATGCCATGTGCACAGCGTTCCTTTTAAACTTAAGAAAAACTTCAGCGAATTGCACAATGTAGGCAACGTACAAACAGTCAGCCATGCTGGCGGATATACGGAGTTACCCATGTTGGCGCGTTTATTGCTCATTCAAAAACAACCGCCGCCAAGCAGTGGGCTAAAGCGCATTCCAACCGTTTTCTTTTGCAAGGACAGAATATTTCACCAAAAGAAAGAATTTGTAAAAGTGGGCATAATATGAAATTATAAAATAGGTCCTTTTATTTATTATTGAACATACAGCAAAATTCTTAGCTTCTTCTGCCGTTGATGAAAGACTGGAAATAGTAAGCATCGAGGCCGTTACATAGGATAAGTACATAAATATGTCTTTAAAATTACCCCATTTTACAAATGGAAGGTGTGATTTCAAGAGTTAATAGCAAATTTATTCTAATCTCACACGAGCTACACGAACTATTTAAGTTCTTTACACTGTCAGTCACACTAACTACGTAAGCTTCTCATGTGCTACAGCAAGTCAATTTTCATGCTCACTCTGGGGTATCGAAGCCAGTTTCTAAGATATTGTCGCAGCAGCTGAAGACTTTCTGTATCTCTGATATGAGATATATAGATAATCTCTTTTACTGTACACCGTAAGTTTGCTGTACAGTTTAAAACAGAAGAAACAATATATGTACTATCCTGCGAAGACACATAGTATTTTCTTCCCTGAAGGATCTGCTACTGGTGACTCATATACCGGACATACTAAAAAACTGCACTATTCGCAGCTGAATACTGAATTCCGGAACTGCTTAGAGCTCCCGGTAACCCATTTTCAAAGCCAATGTACACTGCGAAAAAAAAGGGGGACAGTTCTATATCTCCCATTCTACTGGACCGATTGACGAAATTCAACTTGCGTTCTTCAAGTCTCGGAAGTGCGACTTGGGATTTTATATATAGCATTGTACTAAGACAGGTATTTTGGCACAAAATCGGACTTTTTCTGCAATGATATGCCAATTTTTTTTCCATATTTCGATTCTACGACTCAAATTACACCGAAATATTAGTTTGTAAAATTTAGTGCGAAATTTACGGAGAAATTCAAAAATTTATCTTGGCTGATTTTTTTTTCTGTGCGCGCCAAGAATAGTTCACTTCGTCAACTTCTTAACTTACTTAAGGAACTTACTTTCCTTTTTTTCACTGCAGACGAACGGGAAAAAGCCATCGTTCATACTTTCAAATAATTTTAACAAAGTACGTAAGCCACATTTGGCGTTATTATTGCTTATAATAAATATGCCAAATTTCCAAACGCGCCAGTATGTAAATTCATGTGTATCTTAGAAAATTTTAATAAAAACTCTAATTTTTTGCAGGTGTGCCTAGAAATACATCTACTTCAAAATGATGTTAAAATTTTTATAGGTTATAATTCAAAACGCTTTTCGAAATATTTAAAAATACAAATTTTAAAAGTAAATCATAAAAAAACGGACGAATTTTATTTGGAATGAGCCTAAATTTCTAAATATATGAAAGGAAGAATTAAATAAGTTTAATTAAAAAAAAGAGATATTAACAAATATATACCAAATTAAACTAACATTAAAGAGCTAAAATTTTGAAAACTAATGTTTTAAAAACTAACTACTCGTGCGATTTTTACAAAACTTTGCATTTTGGTATAATTTGAGTCGTAGAATCGAAATATGGAAAAAAAATTGGCACGCCATTTCAGAAAAAGTCCGATTTTGTGTCAAAATACCTATATTAGAACACTGTTATATACAAATCTAATGCATATCCCAAGTCGCGCTTTCAAGACATGAAGAACAAAAGTTGAAGTTCATCAATCGGTCCAGTACAAGGGGTGATATAAAACTGTTCCCTCCCCTTTTTCTCGTAGTGTATCAGTGCTTCTCAGCTGTGTTCTTCCATAGTGCTGAATCAGACATATTCCAAATGGAAACCAGAATTTTATCCCTTGGTTACCGCATTTACCGTATCTTATACTATATCGTTTTGCGATTCCTTTCTTTAGGAATTATATAAAAAAAGCATTTAAGTATCACCATTTCTCATATCCGTGCAGAGATTTCGTAATTGGATAAAGCATGCACTGCAGACTACTACAGCGGACGTGATATATCATGTTAGAGATGAAGCTATTACCTGGTTTTGTTATCCAAGGCCCACACACAGGAGGATTGTAATCAATCAGAAACATGGATAGTTGACTCTGATGATACTATGCTACTATAAGACGAAAAATGTACTTTTTATTAACTTTTGAAAGCGCAGCATTCTTTTACATATGCCTTATATTTTTACTCCAAAATAGGCTGCATAAAAACCCCCAGAAAATATTTCTACGTCTTAAAAATCAGACAGGACTATCTCTGAGCCGGTGCAACTGGTACGCTTCCACCAGGGATTAAAACTTTAAAATTTAATAAGACCCAGCTGATAGAATTTAGGAACCGCATTAATTACACTGTGTTTCAAAAAGACTGACACTGGTTCTGAAAATAGAGAAGAGAAAAAAAACTTCTAGTTTTTTATTTATTTCTTAGATGGCGCCACTGAAATTGTTTTTCCAAGTATGAAATTAAATTTAATAAGAGAATACGTATGTGAAAAAGATTCCATTAATCAATTTAATAATCTATTACATTTTAATTCTTTCAAATTTTAAAAAAGGAGGAGTGAACCATGAAAGGACCTTTTTATGAGTTAGTCAGCCATATGCATGAAAGAAAAATTTTAGGGACGACAGCAACATAATAAAATAAAATTTATTTTATGTTGTTCTTTAGTAATTTATCTAAAACAACCAATTTTAGTGGTGCCATCTAAAAAGCAAATAACTAAATAAATTACGGTAGATGACGTACAACGTCATTACCTAAAGTCCTCCTCTTGACAGCCTATGTATCATTTTTTTTACTTATTACGTGCTCCGCCATTAGCACTTTACGAAAAGGGAGGGATAACCATGGAGGCCTTTTTAAGGCAATCTGGCTCGTATCCACGTTACACGTGAGGAAAACTACGAAAACGCCCATGCAGCGAACCCGTTCGTTGGCATTCGAATTCCGGACCGAACTGCCAGTGTTCAGCGGCTTTTACCGCTTGGCCGCTGGTGAGCTTCAGTACGGTTATTGTAGTTAAAATTCAACTAATTTTAATCACGTTTGTTCCGTATGAGCATTTTAAAAAAGCTAGAGATTCTCCACATAAATTGAGTTTTAACTGAATCACTGAAATGTTTTCTAACTGAATTTGAAAATTAAATGTTTAATTGATTTTTAGTATTTTGGCTTTGATAGTTTAACCTGCATAGCTGAATTTCCTAACACATATAAAAACAGAGAAAATGCTTCATTAAGTTACAAATTATTTGCCCATTTATTGGGATTTATGTAATTATTCTCCTCTTTTTTAACATAAAACTGCAAAAAAGTTTTATGTAGTTTAAAACATAAAACTTGTCTGTTACTAAAAATTATAAATTATTAAAATACAATGTGTAATGCATATAAATGAATAACTATGCGATTTATTTATTACTTTTATATAGATATGAGGTGAATCCTACCCTTTGGTAATCACGCCAGACTCATCCACATACGTCGTATTACTTAAAGTAATAACAAGGGTGCGGGTTAAAGCACATTTCCCCCTGGACATGCTTATACCTTCCTAGTTTTCATGAAGTTAAATTTTAAGATTTAAGTTCTACTACTTAAATTTAAAAGCTGACTTATTTCATTCATACCCTTTCTCCTAGTGAAGTAAGTATTTTATACATCATTTGAACTTTTCATCATTTACCATTCATATTGCTTTCCCAGCTGTCAAAAATTATTTCATTTTATTCTTGATCCTAAATAATTCATATTTTCAGTTTGAAGCTTGGTGAATTAAGCTTAAAATCCAGCAAATGTTTGTAAGAAAAGTATTTATAGTTACAGATGTTAAAATTTAAATATGAAAGAGACATACATACAGACGCAAAATAAAGAAAGGAAAGTAGAAAAATATAAACAGAATCTTATTTGGATGCCAATTTAAGACCGTTGAACTAATGTCTGAAATTAATTTTGAAGAAGTTATGCAAATTCTTTATTTCCAAAACTGTAAAATTTTTATCACGAAACTCAAAAAACTTAATAAACATGGTGTTTAATCTATATTATTTCTTTTTGGGTTATATTAGGAAATATGAACCAATTTTTTTATATTGTTCGCAACGGAATACAAGTCTCTGAGCAGAAAGATTCAGCTATAAAGTGCAATAATACGCACTCTTTAGTTGTTTATTAATTTCTCAAAGTTTAAAATTATTCTTTTATTCTCTTAAATCAATGCTTATGCTTAAATGCTACATCGAGTGATACATTATTCGAAAGTAAGCAAGTATAGAATAAGTTGTTAATTATCATTGCAAATCCTTATGCTCCTATTCTATATGCATTTTAACGCCCGGTAACGATGTAATTTGAGACTTAAAATTTCTTATTTCAGTTCTTTTCCATTATGCACCTGACCCGCATTTTGGCAGGTTTTTAAATTGTATACAATTTCTAGTGATCAAAATATTTTATAGATATACCAGCAAACACACGTAACTATAGCCCAAATCACCTTTTTTTTTCAAAGGCGCCAAAACCATGACAGGTGCAAAACGGAAAAATTCTCTTATTTCTTTGATTACCCATTATCATGTGGTTTAACTTGCGTGTAAATAAGCAAAGGAACTTATAGAATACGTGAAGAATATATGAAATATTATAGGAATATATATGAAATATTCTACCGCGGAATTCAGTTTTCTCCGCAGTGTAATTTTTATAATTACTGAATTTTGTTATCATAGTTTTTCAAGAAATTATTATTATTATTTTGAGTATTTTTTGCAGCTAATTCGGGAATTTACTATCGATATCTCTCTTTTGCCTCCAAATTGTGTTATAAATGCACGGTTTTGAGATCTTTACATTTTTTTTAAAATTTTATTTTATAAACACTTATATGAAACTGTTAGCTAAAAGTCTGTTAATTTAACTAATTCATCTTTTCGCACTTAAATTATAACCTGTAAATTTAAAGGAAATGATTAGAATAGACTTGCAAACTGAAACCATCTTTAATGAAAGATTGCTGGATAAAAATATATTTCAAGGTACCCCTTGGGGATTTTTTGGTGCCATTCCTGTTTACGTCCAATGCCTTCCCCAGTAAAATGGCGTCAAAAACATAATGCATTACAACATAATTAAAACAAAAAATATATGATCTCAATAAACTGCATTTTAAACCAAGCAAGGAAATAACATAAAAATGGAAATACATGTTATCTAATCTACGCAGTACAAAAAGGGGTGAAAATGCACTTTAGCCCACTGCTTGGCGATGTTTTGAAAATCGCCAATTCGGCGCGTTTCTGCGAAACGTCTTTGCAATTAATTGCAACCTTCCCGACACGCTCCGCGAAAACCTATTGTAAGCAAAACATAGAATTCTAAACCATAAATTAGTATGGAAACTGTTGCCACAAAATATAATAAAATAATATGCAAAACGAACATTACGATCATTAAAATATTTGTCAGTTACCTTTAAATTAATTATTTACATTTTATGTTGTAATACTTACACATTTAATGCCGTTACATAACCTTCCCGACACGCTCCGCGAAAACGTAACCAAAATGGCATCCCAGAAAGAAGGAATTTTTTTTAAAAGGGCATTAAAATTACAAACGATACCATGTACACACCGTTCCGTTTTAACTTAAAAAAAAATCTGAGAATTGCACAATGTAGGCAACGTACACAAATAAACAAAATAAGCTAGAATAACGAAAATAAATTACAAGAAAATGCCATGTGCACAGCGTTCCTTTTAAACTTAAAAAAAACTTCAGCGAATTGCACAATGTACGCAACGTACACAAATCAACAAAATAAGCTAAAATAACGAAAATAAATTACAAGAAAATGCCATGTGCACAGCGTTCCGTTTTAACTTAAAAAAAACATCAGCGAATTGCACAATGTAGGCAATGTGCACAAATCAACAAAATAAAATAAATTGCAAACGATACCAGCGTTCTGTTCTTCAGCTGAGCCAAATTATTTCAATAAAAGGCAACAAAATATAAAAATTAAGCAACTTGCACTTCCAATAAAGTAATAAATGTACATGTACATTCACTCACCTCTCTCAGCATCACAGCTAAATCCATACCGACTCGGTATTTAGCGAAATATAAGGTACGAAAATAGCAAACACTCAACACAAAAACACCGCATTCAAAGAATACAACGACAACTGAAATAACTACTTAAATTAACACGTAAGAATTTCGAATAAACCGCTACGTCATCTCACATTACCAATAAAACCGTTCTTATAAAATAGGAAATACGCATGCACGAAAACTACATGTTTCCATAGCTTCAAAATACCCAGTCAGCCATGTTCGCGGATATACGGAGTTACCCATGTTGGCGCGTTTATTGCTCATTCAAAAACAATCGCCGCCAAGCAGTGGGCTAAAGCGCATTTGGGCCCAAAAAGGAAATATTGATTTACCTTATTTAAAAATTTTTGTTCGTTTGATATGTGTGACACACAGAATTCCATAACAGCATCCAAAAACTATCTAAAATTATCTGAACTAGAAATTGTATACTGCTGTTGCCACATAAATTCACAAAAATAAGAATAAAATTTTATTCAGTCTTGATCAGCTTAGTAATAGCTTCATACACCCACATCCATGTAAAAATCAAAATCTCAGGAATACTTGAATGACTGTTTTCAAACCATGATCCCGTTCTTATAGAATGCTTTATATAGAGAGCATTTGAACCTTTCGTGCAACCAACCCATTCAGAGCCATCTGAACTATCTTTATATTCAACCATATGCATTTCCTTCGTACAAGCAGGGCACTGATAATGAATACTGAGTTACCTTCATTTACACGCCAGACAATTAATGCTTCTTTTTCCATTCATTCTAAATCATCCATAAACTTCAGATTAACCTTATTACAGGCATGTGTATGGTGTTATGGTGTACAGCACAAAATAAGCAATGTGCTTCCTATACAACATCCAAGACAGAAATAAGCTCTGAGAAATTAAAATCACTGCGATAACGCACTACAACCAATCATGTCATAGTAAGTATCCATAACATTTAACTACTCAGGTTACCATAAATGAAACAACTTTGCGATAATCCAAGGGGGTACCCTAAAATATAGACTAACCTATTGCTGAATTTGACTGCTGCTGCTAATTCCTTACAATAATAAAGTGATTAAAATTGTGCTAGAATTGTTGGGAAAGGAAAGGTTACCATAAATATGTTGGTAATACCTTTGTAATTTTAGGTAAAGTACTATTTAATTTGGAATATCTCACTAAATTGCAATAAAATGTGCTATATTTTTATATTTATTTAAATTAGAATATTCGTCAAATTCTAAAGTAATGTCTAAAGTAAACTAAAAGTAATTTCAAATATTTTATTTTATATTATGCCATTCTGTTAATAACTGCTGCTTCATTTTGAAAAGCAATTAAATGACATATATGATAATTGTATGATTTATCTACTTTGCAAATTTTTCATTTTATGTATATATATAAATGAGCCATGTTTGTAAAGCAATTAGGTTTCATCAAAATCTAGGCTGGGTGAAAATGCGCTTTAGCCCACTGCTGGGAGATGTTTTGAAAATCGCCAATTCGGCGCGTTTCTGCGAAACGTCTTGGCAATTGCAACCTTCCCGAGACGCTCCGCGAAAACCTATTGTAAACAAAACATAGAATTCTAAAGCATAAATTAGAATGGAAACTGTTGCCACAAAAAGATAATAAAATAATATGCAAAATGAACATTATGATCATTAAAATATTTGTCAGTTAGGTTTAAATTAATTATTTACATTTTATGTTGTAATACTTACACATTTTATGCCGTTACATAACCTTCCCGACACGCTCCGTGAAAACGTAATCAAAATGGCATCGAAGAAAGAAGGAATTTTTTTTTAAAAGGGCATTAAAATTACAAACGATACCATGTACACACCGTTCCGTTTTAACTTAAAAAAAAATCTGCGAATTGCACAATGTAGGCAACGTGCACAAATGAACAAAATAAGCTAAAATAACGAAAATAAATTACAAGAAAATGCCATGTGCACAGCGTTCTTTTTAAACTTAAAAAAAAACTTCAGCGAATTGCACAATGTAGCCAACGTACACATGTTATACGGAGTTACCCATGTTGGCGCGTTTATTGCTCATTCAAAAACAATCGCCGCCAAGCAGTGGGCTAAAGCGCATTACAACCCTAGGCTGTTTTAAGACCCAAATTTTTCATGTAGTCCATCAGGTATATAGAAGAACAGCCATGAGTTGTGCCATTCTCTTCAGGTGATGCTAGTAATGTGTTATACTCAGGTGACACGCTTATAAGATATCTATTAATTGTCAGAAGGAGACAAAAAATTCCAGAAAGTTGAACAGATTGTTCATAAAAATCATTCTTGTGCAACTAATAAAGTTGCAGATGCAGCATAAATTAGCTGTTTTCTCATGATAATGGTCCTGAGCATCACTTTTTTTTTTTCATTCATGTAGTTTCATTTATGTTCCATTCATTCTTGCTGTCTGGTTTTGTGAAGCGTGAAGAAAACAGTCCTTTACCATCCTTGTAACTTTTCCAATCTTGTTCCTTGACCCCCCTTTTCAGTTGCATAAAAGCAACCGGGCACTTACATATTTTGCCATTGATTATTTTCAACAATGTTTCCAAACAGTGCAATAATTTTTCACCAATAATGGATAAAGGAGATGTCATAATACATTCATAAGAACTTTGCTTTGTAATCATCTTCAGTTACCCAGGCTAGGTTTTGTAAGGAAATTATAAATTAGCTGTTATTTCTTTGTTTTTAGTCCAAAGGGATTTAGTCCCGAAGGACTATTACTTTCGTTTTGCAATTTTGCGTTGAATCACTCTGAATGCCCGTTTCACTTTTCAAATTGTTGCCACTAAATGTTATCGCTCTGCATTAAATTTTAAAAAATGAAAAATCTGCATAAATGTATGCATGTTTCTCGCATTGTGATAAAACCTAGAGCCTTCGAATTTTGAATGACGTAATCCTACTGCGAATATGGGCATCTGGAAGCCCTAATTTTGAATTTGAAATTTGCTTTATTATCGATTTTATGTTTTGTAACATTTCAACGAATTTCTGATTAACAAACTAAATGATTTCAAAGCGAGCAATGGCAACACTGTACGGAAAAAGAAAAACATTTTTATCTCCAGCGCACGAGACTTACGGAAATTCTAAAGATATGTTCATTTTAAAATGATTTTGCGATATTGATTTTGAACTGAATTTTATGGTTTGAGTACGTAGTACATGATATTTAATAAAAAAAGGTAGCACACGAAACGTTAAAAAAACGCGCCTTTGGACGTAATTTAAAATCTGAAATCTTTCAGATTTTTTTTTTTTTTTTTTTTTTTAAGGGATTGCAATTTAAGACCTGTCTTCTACAGAACAGCATGTAGTGGACTATTTACAAAGTTACAGGGGTGGTTATATTCTGATGTGCATAGTCAAAACATTAAAAGGCTGTGGTGTTCATCAAAATGGCGTAATAAAAGATTTCATGGAAAAGCGTGACACCCGTTGTATTTCAGTGAGTGTATGTGGCATCAAGTTCATGAAGAAGAGGATAATTTTGTTATTTTATATTCTATTCAAGATTTTTTTAGGCCTGGAATGACTGTTTTAATGAATGTCTGTAAGGTTAGGTAATCATGAAGTTTGAGCTAATAGTTATTCAAATGTTTATATGATGTATTCTAAACTTGTATATTTGTTGATTATATAATTAAATACAGAACAATTCTCTTATTTGCTAACTAAATAAAAAGTAATCTCTTCCTTAAAACTTTGACTGTAATTTGATGGAGTCTGTATCAACTTTCATGTCAATAACAAAATACCTAAGTACGTGCATCAGTCTTACAAGTTGTTTTTCTCATCAACAGAGAAGGTAATTGCCTCAATAACCAGGACTGTGTAGTTGACTCTTCATTTAAATTCCCAGAGGCATTCCAGTTATATCGATATTGTATTGTAAGGTATGTACATTACTGGAATATATGTAAGAGCATGACGCCAGATATTATCAGAGTTTGATTATAATCTGTATATTTCTGAAATATAGAAAATCTTAGACACAAAAAAGAAGAAAGAAAGCATTTTAGATGTTTATATTAAAATCTCTGTGTGTAATCAATATTTCAAGCAATGTAATTAAATCTTCTATATTTCAAGGAATTTAATGACATGGAAAAGCATGGTTTCTGTATCAGAAAACTTATGCCAAGATGTGTTGTGATTAATTTTAATGGTAGGGGTAACTGCATGTTTTCTCTTTCAAATATAATAGATGTTTATGCCTTTTATAAACATAATTAGAGATGTGTAACTAGAATTATATTGTTTTGAGGAACTTCTAATATTTTTCAGATGGTCTCACATTTCCTGTGGTCCTTGGGATCTCGAATTATCCCAAGAAGTTTCTTTGGTCTTTCGCATAGTAGAAATCTCCGTGTTTCTTCAGCAGTTTCTTCTGGTTCAACTGTTGATCATCAAGAAGTGGAGAAATTTGAGACTACCGCAAATGAGTGGTGGAGTGATAAAACAACTTGGTCTAGCCTACTTCGGTCTATGAACACTCTGAGAGTTCCATTTGTCCGAGATGGTATCCTGTCTGTAAATGGAATTGCTGCAAAGACATCTCATCCCCTGAAGGGATATAGTATCTTGGATGTAGGGTGCGGCGGTGGCCTTTTGTCTGAACCTCTTGCAAGATTAGGAGCTTCAGTCACTGGACTTGATCCTGGATCAGAAAATATCAAAGTTGCGAGTGAGCATGCATCTCAAGATCCAGATTTGAAGGACCGGTTAAATTATGTATGTGATACAGTTGAAAACCATGTTTTGTCAGAAAATAAATATGATGCAGTTGTTTGTAGTGAAGTTATTGAACATGTTAATGATGTGGGAACATTTGTTCGATCTTGTGCAGATTTAACAAAAGATGGTGGTTCTCTTTTTTTCACAACTATTAACCGAACTCCTGTGTCATATATTGTTTCCATTTTAGGAGCAGAATATATAACAGGTTTAGTTCCTCGTGGAACCCATGACTGGAACAAATTCATCACACCAGAGGAATTAACTGAACTGCTTCAATCTTTAAATTGCCATGTTGTTTCAGTTCAAGGCTCCATGTACAATCCAGTAACTGGAAAATGGAGCTGGTGCAGTAGTCTCTTAAACTTGTATGCTTTACATGCTGTGAAATAAATAAAAATTTCTATAATCCCAATTTATACATTTATTTAGACGGTTATATACAAATTTGTCTTATCAAGTTTTGAAGCTTTTAAAATTTTTCTTTGATCAAAGTGCTGAAAATTTCAGTCTGAAAAAATACTTTATCGTAATTGAAAACAAATGTACTTTCTTGTATTAAGGAGATTTCAAAATTTCTTCTTTGTTTTTCACATAGTTTTAAATTTTGTGGAATATTGCTTTGTTCTGTAAATAAAAGACTTAATAGTTTTTCGTAGTATTTCCTGTGTATTTTCAAAATCGCAAATTTTTGTATAAATATTATGCATACAGATTTTTTTTATATATATAAACAAAATTAAATATTTTTCTTTAACTTATTCTTAATTTCAGACACACAATTTTTTTCTGCTTAAATTTAGTTAAATTTTCAAGTATTTTATTACATTTGTATTTTCATGTTTATGCAAGCTTCTAGAGTTCGAGTCTTAACTTGCATAAGCATTGAAACTGATGAAATTAAAGGTTGAAACTGATACATTATTGAATAAATCTTTTTTTTTTTTTTTTTAGA
>KK122312.1:29349-39981 GCA_000611955.2 Stegodyphus mimosarum
AATTTTTTTTGATCAAACATGGATTGCACATTGCAAGTAATCCTAAAAAAAAGTTACATAATGATAGTTATTAAGTTTCAAGTTTATAACAGATAAACTTTCAATCATAAATTCTGCAAAATAGGAAATACTGTTTAATTATGGGTTAATTTTTACATTGCTGTGAATTACTTTCACATAGAAGAAACTGTTTTAGAATTGTGTATAACAACAACTTCTTTTTTAATTTTACTGGCAAATTTGAAAAAAAAATTTCTCATAGTAAGTAATTGTGTCATCAGTTGTAAAAGACAAAGTTTGAGCAATTTTGAAAAAAGGAGGATGATGAGGACAGATAAATGCACGCCTAGAAATTACTTCAGAAACTGATTGTCCAGGAAATAACATCATAAGGTTGTTGGTCTTGTTTTAAAAATTTAAAATTTTATTAGAAATCTACTCATCAAAGGAAAAAAAATTGTTAAAGATAATACATTTTCAAGATGCAAGAGAAACACACCGATGTGGGAAATAAAAGAGGCAAATTGACAACCTTGTATTCGGTATAGATTTTGTAAAAATATTGGCTCTTCCACTGGTCACCTGTAGGGTATAAATATGATCAACATTCACTTTCTCTTTTGCAGAATTTTTTGCTCCTGATGAAGGGGGACCCGTTTTGCCCTCGAAATTGATTGGGATTTTACAAAATCTACGCCGAATACAAGGTTGTTGATTTGTCTGTTTTATAATAATACATTTTGTTGGAACATAGTACATATTAATTGTAATATTCAATGACTAATGTTGTATTAAAATTTTACGAAGATTAATTCATTATTAGTGCAGTTTTTTAATCTAGGGAAGATTTTTCACATGCGTTCTGTAGCAATTAATTAATAAGACTGCAATTAAAGAAATGGAAAATTATAGAAATGAAATTGATGTATATTTGTCAGAATATGGTGTTTCTGCATTCATGCAATTAGTAATGTCATGCATGGTCATACGAAAGACTTGTAAAAGTTAATTTTTGGCTCCATTCTTAGAGCAAATGTCATGGTTACTTCGATCTCTTCGATGTTTGTTAAAAAAAATTCCCTTTAGGAGGCAGTGTTGAAGAAAAAAAAAAAATGTCACCGGAGACATTTCATAGAATAAAGGAAATGCATATTTACACAACATGCATTCTGAAATATGTGTACCGGCTCGGCTCGTGGTCTGTTTGCATTAGAACACGTTTGAAATATTATTTTTTGACTGAGTGAAGGGAACTGCAGCATTAAAAATCATCTGCTTAGTTCTAAACAGTCAAAATTGTTTGTGAAGTTAGCGATAGATGACTTTTAAAAATGCAGTGCTACTTTTGACTCATCAACATTAAAAGGATTTGTTTAGTAAGTTCTCATTGTTAAATTGCGACAATGCATAGAACTGTACACTGAGTTTGAGAGATGCTGTTCTTTTTAAGTAGATTAAAACAGCTAAAAATGGGTATGCATCTGTTAATTGTAATGCTGTTCAACATGCAGTATGTATAAGGGTTCAAGATTAGTTATAGTTTAGTGCAATGGAAAAAAAAATTTTAATTTAAAATATGATCAGATTTCATTAAATGTGAAATGAGTAGTATTGAAAGCAAGTCTGTTTGTTTTGGAATTTTAGCATGTATTGGTTTCCTATAATGCATTGAACAGAGTTATTAACATGGCAACAAATAGGTTTCATATTGTAGCAATGGATTAATTTTTCTCTTGAGGGAACTGAAAAACACTTACACCAAAACTACTTGTTTGCCTTGCAAAAAAGTGTAATCTCTTTGTGTAAGATAGCTTATCTTTATCTGATATATTACTATGCTGTGTGCAGAGCAAGAATGTATTTAAGGATATTAACAATGTGACCTTGCCATTCTCTGAAAAGTGTATAGATAAAAAGTATAGAATAAGACACGAATTTTGAAATGGATGTCAAATATCCAGAGTCAGAAACTTGAAAAGTAAAGCATCTATTGTTGCATTTCTCCGAGGTCTAGTATACAAAAGTCTAGACCAAGTCCATCAGCTTATACAACATCAGAAAACTCAAAACTACATCCAAGCACCAGCAAAGGTCATCATACAGTCTAATACTTGATGGGAAATGATTTAAGGAGACTTGTTCCATATGGGATTTTAAGCAAACTGAAATTACATTTTAGTCTTGGTAGCGAGGAATTTGTCATGATTGCGAGATTGTGCTGGTAAGTCTTTCCAGTTGTTTCTTTTTTTTTCTGTTGCTTTGATGTAATGAGTACAGCTTCAGGAAGGTCTTTCTGGTACTACCTGTATGAATGAGGAACTTAACAAGTATTATTATTTAAAATTTTCTTAGTAGTAATTTTTTTAGTAATCTTAAAAGACTTTTTGAAAGGTAAATGGGTAAGATGGATAAGTAGCTTTTTTATGCTGTATTTGGTCAGTTTATCAGTGATACCATTGTGTCTGAGTTCTACATAAAGTGGTTTCTGGTGAAAATGAATTTGCTGTGTTTAGAATACTTCTTAAATTTATTAACAATATCTATTCTTGCTCTGTCTCTTACATTGAGTGCTAAATGAGGAATCTCCACTATTAATATTGAATAGAACTCCAATTCTTCAGTAGTACCCACTTTGAAAGGTTGCATTTCAAAACAAAAGACAACTAGAATTTGGGCTTTTCTTTTTTAGTATTGCCATTGAAAAGAATATCTTTGCAATTTATGTGATGATACTAAAAACATTTACAGAAAAATACAAGTCTAGCAGAACTTCATTTGTAAACTGCAAACATATATTTGTGATACATTTGGCTAAAAATATATATGGCTAAAACACCCTGTGCTTTAGTAATTTTTTTAAATGCATAAAAATATTTCCAATCTTGTTTAGAAAAACATAATTTTGCCAATAACATAATTTGTTAGAATAACATAATTTGGGTTCTTTCATAACAATTTTTCATCACTGGACCCAGCCATCACATTTTTCTAGATATTTTTCTGTTGTAAAGAATTCATTTTGAAGAGAAGATGGATTTGTAAAAAGAACATATCTTAGAATGTTATGAATATTTTTTCATGAATGTGTGATGGGATTTATTGAAAAAAAAAGCTGTGAAACACTACTGTTGAGGTAATGCACTGTGTTGCCAAAAGATATTTATATAGCAATCCTCAATGTCATAAAAAAATATTTATGTGCCAACCCAGGTTGCACATAGCATCCCACTGAACAGTTTTCTACTTCTGACATTTTTGTCAGTGTGCCTGCAGGTTATAATTCTTTCATTGGGAATTTCAGCAATTTAACATGGTAGTAGACCTCATACAGCAGTTTTTGTCATTTTTAACAAAATCTTGGACTTTGTTTTGTGCATGCATAGAACACAATGGGACTCAGAAACATCTCTTCATGCCTCTTTTTTTTTTTTTTTTTCTTCTGATGTTAGGAGTTTGGTGCCGAGATTGTGTGCAATGCCAAATTTGTGTAATTCTCATATTTATTATTTAAAATGAAAACTGATCACTGTGTACACGAGGAAAATGTGTGTGGGGGAAGGGGAGAGAACTCCAAGGAGTTCACACATCTTGTATAGAAACAGAAGAATGTTAAAAAAAAAAAAAAAGTAGCACGTGATATATAATTGAAATAGACATAAAGGTACACAAACAAAGGTTTCTCTCCAAAGTGGCCAATGAGTTGTTTTTTTCAATGGGGGTGTGAATAATAAGATATTGTTAGCAATATTAACTGTTTAACCTTTCTGAACTGCTATTTGAAAGAAACATCTCAATCACAGAAAGTTAATCTGTACACTGAGATAGAAACTACCCCAACCAATAAATGCATAAACACAGTATCTAGTGCATCCAGCTATCAATGTTCTCTTGGAGGTAATCTACTAGATGGTGTAAATGAAAAACATGTACACTTTCTTGTAGGTGATTTATTTATATAGGAGCAATTTTAGCCAGCACTGAGTATTTTTTAATATAAATTATTATAAGCCATAACACTTTCAAAATATTCTGTAAGACACCCACTAAAGTAAATACATACTAAAATAAGTATTTGTATATACATATTTTGGGATATCAAAGGTGTTCTTAAAAATTCTGTATAAAAACTGTAAAAATAAAATAAAAAAGGAGTGATAAAATTGGTACTAATGCACTAATTCATCGATCCAATAGTAAATTACTAGGTATTTTTAATTTATATATTAAGATAGTTTCCTCTGTTACCTCTAAAGCTTTTTTGCGAGTAATCAAGTCATTGCTCAGTTTTCATGGCATTTGAAGAGACATATTTAAGGCATGTATATCATCATTAAGTCCATTTTACTGAATGTCAGTAAAATGGACTTAATGATGAATGCACATCATTCACTGGTATGTCCTTGTAAATAATGAAAAACTGCATAAATAATCACATCTATCTGGATGGCAGGTTAAAAAATTGATATTGTAAAATGAAAACTAATTTTTGAAAAGGATGAGTATTTTTTATGAAATATAAAAGTGCTTTGTTACTTTTCTCAAATTAGATGTAACAAAATGTCTTTATGCAGTAATGCTGATCGTATGAGGTTTTAAATATGGTATGATATGAAATATTATGATAATATTCCAGTGTGATATTTGCAAATTGGAAAACTGATTTCAAACTCAAAGGTGCAGGTGAAAAATTAAAACTGTGGGAAAAAAGCTTAGTTAGAATTAAAACATAAGACGTAGAAATTTTAGAACAGATCTTTATGATCCTAATTGCAAAATTGCAGAGATAGATCTGTTAAAGTCTTGCAAGAAACTGTTTTTTTTCTATAAAATAAGATTCTAGAGAAAATTCAGTATTTTTACATTTATAAATTATTTTAAATTGACAAATAAAAGTATTTGGTAAGAACAGTATGAAATTACTAATGCTAAAGGGAATCAGATAAATTATTAATATTTCTTAATTTAAGAGTTAACATTTTTGGTTTTTGTAATGTATATGCTGAATGGTCAGTTTTTCAAACTTATGTATGTTAATAGATTGAAATATTTTAGCTGATTGTTCTTGCCGCCAAAAATAGACGTGATTGTATTTTTGAAGGCCTTTAAAGAAATTAGCTACTTGTAGAATAAAGCATCTTTTACAAAACTAATGGATTTTGAAAATGATCTGAGGAATAGTGTTACATAGGCAGATGCATTATTGTGTTACAAATGGTTTTGCCCTTTTAATTTTTGTAGTTCCTTTTTACTATCAGTTAAAGATGAAAATTTTCAAAATTCATCCTACTGAATTTTTTTTTTTTCATTTCTTTGCTACTTACTATTTTAAGTATCTATTATTTTTATGATACAGAAAATTAAAATAATGCATGAATATTATCTGTATTTTATAGAATAGTTCTGCTGTTGCAAATAATTCATGGGAAAGCGATATTATTGTGATTACTGTGAACGATCTTTTGCTGATGGAGCTGAAAATCGAAAGAAACACTTGGCTAGCGTCCATCATCAAAAACTGAGGAAAGCTCATTATGATATGTTCAAAGGTATAATTTAAATTTTTAATCTCCAGTGTTATAAATTTTTAGCATACTTACGTAATTTTTATTTATGCATTTTGTGTTATTATACATTAAATTTTTCCCCTACTAATTTATTATCATTAAATTAATAAATTCTTTTTTATTGTTATCAGTAATATTTTTATAGCTTAGTGTTAATAAACTTCACTTTTAAAATACTTTGCTTATTAAAGTATTAAAATAATTCTTTTCCATTTTGAAATTCATATTGCAAAGATCATTTGCTAAATTTCTGTTGTATTTTGAAATTTAGAATGGTATTATAGAAGTACTTTGACCTTTTATTTTGAAAATGATTTAGCAATTAATCTTTTTAAGTGGTTATTCTATGATAACTTTTGATATTTATTTAATGCATATGTTTAAGAGCGCATTCTAAATCACAAATAGTACCTTATGGAGAAGTAAATTATACTTTTATGTGCATTAAAAAAAAAAAAAGCTTATAAGAATTAAATTCTTTTTTATGCAAATTTTTATACTAAATTTGTTAAAAATCTTAGTAAATTTATATGTTTATATATATATATAACAGAATGCAGAACAACTTTCAGAAGCAATTTGGTAAGCAACTAGTAAACAATATGATAGGTAATCTGTAAAACAATTCTCATGAATATTTCTAAAGTACTTTTATAAACTATGCACTGCTGGTTAATAGTAGTTACATGTTTGGGGAAGGGGGGCGAACTGAGATTTGAAAGGAATCTATATTGAGAAAAAAAGTATTGAGAAGTATTTTAGCCTGTAAGGTTCAATTATTTAGTAATTTTATTTTGTAGCAGTATGACTAGTTAACTAAGTAATTTTTATCTAGTTAGTTTTTGTATTTCTGAATCGGTTTCAATGATTTAAATTTTTTGTAGCTAAATGTTTCAAGTTTGATGCTATATCATTCTTTATTGAGAGCATATGTGTCTGTAACTTCTAAATACATATTCTTGTTTTCCAAGAAAAGAAGCTACATTAATCAAGCATATTAAAAGAATTATATTTTTATATGTGCTCTTATCTACTTCAAAAGTGCTTCTATCTGCTTTAAAAGCAGTAAGTATATTATACAAGTAAGAGCTAAAAGACTGCTTCAATAGCTTAGAATGTTCTTATCTTCATGAATGAAATCATTTATATCATTTACTTGCTTATTATCATGTTCTGTATATTTGAAGAATGATGTTCTTGATATAAATATTGAGGTGAGAGTGTTCGCTTGAGCTAATCTTACTCCTATTCCAATTGGAAGGTACGCAAGTATGCTCCACAGCATGGTTTATTTAATTCACTTAAATTGGTTAGTCACATATATTTTTTAAATTTATTTATGTTAAAGTACTAAATATGGGATCATCTCTACTTTTAATTCAGCTTTCGTATCTTGGAAGCTGGCTGAGGTTTTTTACACTAATTATTTGTAGAGTTCATCTTCATAGCTGACTGAAGCAATTTATTTTTCTTTTAATTAATGTAGATTTTTCATGTAGTTTTTACTTCTTGTACGAAATAAAGGAAGTATTGTAATTATGAAAAATTTCAGGTATCATATTTCAATGAAAATATCCATTTTGACTGCTATCGAATGTAATTTGATGATGTTTTTGCATGACATCCCTTCATAAGGACAGAATAAATGACTCTTTCTCCCAGAATGAATTGTAAAATGGATTTAAAATGTATTCAGAAGAGTTTTTTTTCATGATATCTGTATGTTTGTATCTTGCGTAACTTTAAAACAAACAGCCACAGAACTTTGAAATTTTGTATATTGGACTTCTATAACATGCAGTTGTGCACTTCCTGTTTTGGTTCAAATCAGTCACACCAAAAGTATACATATACTTCACCCACTCTGTTACTCAGTTCAGTAAACTAATTTTTTTTTAAAGTCTTATATGTTGGTAAATTGTGAATTTTTTGCTTTAAAAGTAATTGAATTATGTTGTTCTTATGTTCTGGTTAAGGTTTTTATTCCTTTAATTAATCTGCATGCAATGGTTGTAGAATTATCAATCTCTTAAAAGTTGTTTAAGTGGGACTAAGCCTAATAGAGCAGCCAATAGTTGTTTACATTTGAAACTTATCACAATAGTTAATTCAGTCAGTTCCTGCACCTTCGGTGTCTTTTTGCCAAGTGGGAGTTTTCAGTGCACAAAACTGAAAGTGAATTGTTTCTTTTTGCACAGAAACTCTAATTTTAATTGTAAAAAAAATATATATATATTTTAAATGTTTTAATTGTATTTGGGTTTTTGTGTTTTTCTATATTTTTCAATTTTTACTAAGGATGTTTTCAGATTTTATGCACTTTTGCATTGACGCGAAGTGAGAACTGAATTAATTGAATGAGAAGTATATCTCTAATGAATTTGTGGAAATAAATTTAAATGAAATGCAAAAAATGTGTATAACTTAATAGGCCATACAAGGAAAAGCTGCGCAAGGAAGTCATTTGGTGTCCACATCAGATTTTTTAGTGATTGCTTTTATTTAAAAAAGAAAATCAAAAAATTAAATATAATACAGAACTAAAATAAATTTATATATGATAGGACATTTCGTTTGTAATTTAATGAAATGTCACACTGTGTATAAATGTTTTATTTTTCTTGTTGTTGCTTGATTGAGATAATAACCAGACATTAGTTCTAGTTGATAAGTTCATATTTATTGAGATTAAGTTGTCCAGCCTAAGAATATGTAGTTTTGAGTAGAAATACTTGTACTGGATCCATGCGAATTGAAAGTTCCATTGAATTGCTGGTTTGTCTACAAGGTGTTTCTCCTGCCTTCTTCACATGCCTTCGTGGTGTAGTGGTCAGCACACTTGACGCATAACCGAGAGGTCCGTGGTTCTATTCCCAGTGAAGGCGTTGCTCATTTTTCATTGTTCTGCTTCCAAAAAAAGTCCTAATGACTCTAGAAGTGGTGCCCGAACTAAAAAAGGTGCTGGATGATGATTCTCCGCCACCACAATTTGGCGATTGGGGCCTCTAACCCCAGTCGCTCTTTAAAAGCGGGGTATATTAGGTATTTCTCCCACCTTCTTCGCATGCCTTTGGGGTGTAGTGGTCAGCACACTTGATGCGTAACCGAGAGGTCAGTGGTTCAGTTCCTGGTGAAGGTGTTGCTCATTTTTCATTCTTCTGCTTCCAAAAAAGTCCAAATGACTGACTCTACAAGTCAAGAAGACTTTTTTTTTTTTTTTTTTAAATATTTTAAGGTAGGACTTAAAAATTTTGGTGGTAGAATAAAATCAAGTTAAATTTTACTTGTTTGTGTATTTGTGTTTCCCCAGTTAGTTTAAGCCACAGACAATAACTTACTCTATAGTTAAGTTAACATTAAAGGATGAGAGTTTGATTTATTACTCAGATTAGTAGAAATAGCTTTCAAATGTTATAATACAAAAGCCAAAGTTACATGCTTTTACTGTTCAATAAGTATGTTCTAATCTAGTTTTCACTTCTCATTTTGATGACTTTTTGCAGAGGAGTCAGATTGGTTTCCATGTTATCTCTGTGCTATGCAGCTAAAGTCTTTGAATTTTATCCTGAAATAGTTGTTGCCCAAAACTACCCTAAAATATGTTGCTTATAATTAAATTGCATGAGTCCTTGGCATTATAACTCAGTAGGTTTTAATTTTGTTTTAAAGAATATGAAAGTGCATTTATGTACAGGGTTATTCAAAATGATGTATGGGGTTTTAAAATGCTATAATAAATTCATTTATAAACAGAGATTTACCAGAACAGGCTTAAAAGGAAGGAAAACTCAAATATTTTCTTTTACCCTTGGACTGTATTGAGTACAGAAGGTGTAGTAGCACTGCGACAGCTAGAATGAAAAATTGCATCTCAGGAAGAGAAGGCATTTTGCAGTATGTGAAATCGTAACATGTAATTTGGTCCAACGTGCATTTTGTTGACAGTTTGGAAAGATAGTCTGATTGACAAAGACATTTGAAAGTGGTATCGCCAGTTTGCAGAAACATGCTGTTTTTGTAAAGGTAAAAGCAGAGGGAGGCCATGTGTTAGCGGCGTGAATGTGGGAAAGATAAGAGTAGCATTTCTATGCAGCCAAAAGAAATCAACTAACAAAGCAAATTATAAGCTGAGACTTCTGTAAACAGCAATGTAATGCATGTTAAGAAAACATGCATGAGCTTTACTTCATTGAGACAAGGACCAACAAATGGAGTTTTGCATAAACATTCAGGACAGATCGGAACACGCTAATTTTTTTTTTCATTGCCGTGGCAATTAATATGGTTCTGTATCAGAGTATGTTTAATATGGTTCCATATTAAGGGGAAGTTTAACTGGTACAATGTGCGAATCTTGGAGGCAGAAAACCGTCACTGTTTTATGACCTATAAACAAGATTCGAGTAAAGTGAATGTGTTTTGTGCAGTTTGAGAGACCAAATTGTATGGGCCATTAATTTGTGTGGAAGAGGCAGTGAATAGCAACACATATCTTGATATGCTACAGAGCTGGCTTTTGCTGCAGTTACAGGGGGATTCAAATAACTTTGTCATTCTACCGTATTCCTGAACAATGTGATTTCTAATTGTTGGATTGACTGTGCTATAAGAAATAACAAAGGGATGTTTCCTTGTCCCCCTCCCAAGCCACTGAACATTACCCCATGTGAATTCTTATGGGGCTTTGTGAAAGACAAAGTGTATGCGCCACCACTGCCATGAAACTTGGAGAACCTAGAAAGATATATATAGGTAATGCTCTGAACTTAGAAATATCACACATGCTTAAGCAATTGTGGGAAGAAATGGGTTATCATATGGATGTTCTCCTAATGACTCAAAATGATATATCGAACACTTAAATTGTCATAAAATAAAAATATTTTAGTTGTCCTTTCCGTTAAATTTGTTCTGTTAAGTGTAATTGACTTTATTCTAGAATGTTAAAATACCATGCATCATTTTGAATAACCCTGTATTTTATATATATATTCTGAATTTTCAGGAAACAATGCACCAAAATAAGAAATAAAAAAAAATCGTTATTTTTTTTTTGGGGGGGGGGGGG
>KK122312.1:39994-60513 GCA_000611955.2 Stegodyphus mimosarum
GGGGGGGGGGAGAAAAGTGCAGTGTTACAAAATTATATTTATTCTTGTATATAGTTTCTTACTTACATTTTTTTCTTGCGTATAGTTTCTGGTGGCCACATGTGTGCAGTTACTATTTATATGTGTGTAACTGCTGTTAATATGGTTATCAAAAATCTTTCTATGTGCTTTGTTGGCACGTTAATTCTGCTAGGTGAGATTCAACATGATGCTGAGTTGTACATGGTATTCTTTCAAGAAAAAGTTATTTCATCTTACAGTACAAAATGCAGAAATGATAATGAAATGCTTTTATATATGAATGATGAGAGTATTTGGAGATATAATGTTAGAATTAGTGGAAAGAAGAAAAGTATTCATGTTGGGAATAATATTATGATGCCTGGCTATTACTTCTAAAAGTGTTGCTGTTTGTTTACTGTGGACAGAAGAGTTTACATTTATTAAACGGCATAAGAAGCAGTTAAAAATATGTGAAAAAAAACTGCTGACTGAAATAGTCATTTTGCCTGTGCAAGTTTGATATGTTACAGAGTTTAGCTACAGTAGTTTTTAGTAAGCCATCAATTTTGGCTATTAATTATGGCTGCTGTAACATAAAAATATCGACATGTGTACTTTTGTGTTGATGCAAAGGCATATTAAATATTATATATTCAAAAGAACAGACATTCCTCAGAAAATAAAAATCGAATTATCTAGTGTGAAATTACATTTTCTTATAATCAAGCAACTTATGAGTACATTGCAGGAAATCAGGGGCAGCTCGACAGTCAGTAATGTAAGTAATAAACATTAAGAAATGCTAATAAATATCTGAAATTGTGGTTCAGTTTTATGGGAAGTAATTTAAAATATTGTTTGTGATTAATTGATTGTAATAATAGTACAGTTACAGTACTTTTTATGTGTAAAATGTCTTGTACATTGTAACATTTATATATTTTGCAGATGCTGCTGTTATTTTGGAAGAAAATCGACAGAAAAAGCCATGCCGCAAATTCCATCAAACAGGTCTATAATCCTTATTTGGTTTAGTAACCATAATTTAAGTTATAAATCTTTAAAGTATTGAGAAAAATTAACATAGCAATAATACTATTGAATGTAACAAATTTTCTTCTTCATATACTCATTTATATGTTTGTTTTGTTTTAATAAAGCATTAAATCCAGTTTTCAAACACTGTGTTATAATTTTATGAATAATTAAGTTTTCTTAAAATGTACAGTATTATCTTAGAAAGGTGTGAGCAGTTACCTTTTATTTTGGGGAAACATTAGTTTAAAAGCATAGTTTCATATTTTGATACACAGCTGTGCTAATGCTTGTTAATTTGTAAGTAATGAAAATTGGTGTTATGCAGGTCTTCAATAATCATTCGAGCCATGAAATTTTGGCAATTTTTTCTATATACATTTGTTTTATATTAGTGATCCACTTCAAAAGCTCTATGATAGAATTACAAGCAATTTAGTAACTGAAAATGTCTATATTAAAAAAAAGTTGTTTTAGTTGTGTAAAAAAAAATTAAATTTTGTATATTTTTATCGGAAAATGTCAATTACCAATTTTTTAAAGGTCAGAAAGCCTATTTTATCTGATTGATTTCTTAAATTGAAACCTGATTCTGCAATTAAACATTCAAGAAATTTTTTTAAAAAATTTAAAAATTATTTTTTTTATTTTATTTTATTTTAAAATTATTTTTTGTTTTATTTTATTTTATTTTAAAATTATTTTTTGTTTTATTTTATTTCATTTCACTGCTATGTATACATTAGACTTTTCCAGAGTTTCAAAGAAACAGTTTTACGGAGATTTTCATAGCAGTAATAGCATAATTGAAATATTCCCTCAGTTAGGTGAGCATGTCCTGAAGTTTACATGATTAACTTATGTTTGTTGTGTGTGAGATACTTTTGTATTATGACAGACAACAATGCAATAGTCATGCTCTTCCTAAATGTGTCTCAGCATGTCCACATCAGTATTCTAAGCAGCTACTGTTGTCAGGACTGAGTGTTCGCTGCATATTCTTGGAAAACATCTTCGTGACAGCTTAAAGTCCTGATCTTGAACAGTGAGCTGAATGCAGCTATGTTCTGTTGTAGAATATTGTGATTAAGTGGTAGAAGAACTGCACTTTAAAGGAATTTAAAATCCTTTTTTATTAAACCACAATTATTTACAGCCACTTCCCAACTCGGGAGGGATACAGAAAATAAAGACCGCACTTGGGTCTAAAACTGAACAATCAGATAATTTAAACTAAAGCTAAATAGAAATTAAATAGTTGTTGCTCACAGAGCTATGAACGCGAAGTTGGCCTCTAAACTAAATGGTGCATAGCAAGATTTAATTAATACTGACGCACTTAGAGTTACTTCAATAAGTAATCACTTAACAGCGCTACGGCTTAGAATTTAAATACTAGCTAGTCAGGCGAACATTGAATAGAGTAACAGTGGTCTGAGACTAAAAGCTCTCTCACACTGAAAGGTCTCTACCTTTCGTTTAAATACTACTTGGCTCCACTTCAGATTAGCATAAAGCTGAAACGCACACTTATTCTAACAGGAAGTTGAAATGAGAAGAGATAGAAAGAGTCAAATTAAAATAAAACTTTGTTAGTTTAACGAAAACCTTACACTGTAATGTAAAATCATTCAAACTTCTGGGAAGTAAACTAACAAAATCTGGATTCTTGATAAATCCATATGAGTAGTAGTCACATTATGTTCAATCCTGACTTTTTTGTGACTAACATTTCAGAACCATGTTTAGTTTGTTGAATGCCAATCTAAAGCCAAAGCAGATTTTCATTCAGCTAATTTAAACCTCTTGGTGCCAAGGTGACAGCAGATTTTTTTTTTTTTTAAATATTTAAACACACAAAAAGCTTTTCTGACCCGATTATTGACTATGTTGCTTGATGACATCAAGAGCCCTCGTATGATGCTCACATCACAAAAATAAGTAAACAGAGGAGGACATAAACTTTGAAGCCTTCTCTATAAAACATAACTAAATGCTTCCTGATAAATATAAATACTTTTCAATTTATTATTTGATGTCTATTTCTTTCATGCAGTTAACCATTAACTTTTTCTGAAGTGAAAATATCTGCGTTAAGCATTAACTAATGTTATCTCAGAAAACTGAACAATTTGCTGGAAGCATTCATTTACCAATGACATTGAGGGAGTTTTAGACTCATAAAAGTAAACTATTGTCTGTGTAAAATAATTGTTTAAAGGTGATGAGTAATTCTTAAATTATTTAACCCTTTCAGTCCGAAATATTTATTTTTCATTCTAAAAATCTGAAATTTGCAAAATATACTCATTTTGCATTCAGAGTAAAGGGATAGAAAGCAAAAGGAAAAAAATCTCAATTTTTTAATTAAAATTTTAAACGATTCCAAATGGCACCATTGGGAATTAAGTACATAATAAATCAAAATGGGATTGATGGCATTTGGAATCATGGAGAGTTGATGCAATAATTTGAATGCATATTTAATATATTTTTAAGAAATAATGTATAGGACACGACACCAGCCAATATATATATATATTATTTTTTTTAAAATCATATAGCTAAATTTATATTTACTGACTAATAGCTAAGGTTAAACAACATATTTCTTTGAAAATTCTGCAGTAACTAAACGCTGTTATTTATTTCATATGAAAAGCTTTGAAACAGTTTTTGGTTTTCTTTAGGGAAAAATGAACATTACATTTTTCAGTCTGGAGTATGACTTAATGTGTAATTTGCATCATCTTTTTTCTTCTGTGTGTAGTGGCCAGTGAACTATATTGTCATGTCAGACATCTGGAGTGGGTTTCATTGATTGCACCTTTTTTATGTCTTTCAGAGAATAATTAGAATTTTTTGGTGGTCATCACCTGGGATGTTGACATTTGTTGACCAACAAAAGTACTTTTTCAATGGATGATTTGAAATCATACAATGTCATATACTTTGCCTTTAATCCTGGTAGCTGTTGCAAATATCTTCGATAAAAAATACATATATCAATTCACAATACATATATCATGATGAAGTTTTACTGGCATGTTCCTTGAGTCCACACCCTCCATACCTTTGTTATAAACATAAAAAACATATAATTTTTTGATGAAGCAGACCACCTTTGCACATCTTTCATAGGTTCTACTCCACAAATTATCAAGCCATTTTAATAAAAGTAATATTTTTATCATCAGAAGCATAATCGTAACTTCCATGTTCAGAGGCTTTTAAATCATTTCATTTTGGGAAAATTCAACTTTCATGTACAATTCCTGCCATTAATAAATTGCAGGCTTGAAGATGAAATGTAATAAGGAAAACACCAATTATCTATGTAAAGCCTGGGATTTTTATTTTACGGTACAGTTTCCACCAAGCATATTCCAATGGCTTCACTGATTTCAAGTTTTGTTCTGTCCATTTATATATCCTTTTTGCTATAAACTTCAAAGTCATATACACTGGTTATCATAAATTAAGGAAAAATCACAAAAATTATGATAACTCCCTCAAAAATAAGCCAAAGCGTGCAAAATTTGAATAAAAACCGTGAAAATTTGAAATGTTGCCAAGTAGGACTAGCTGAGTAAAACTACAATATGCAAATTAGTGGTGCTACACTCAGAATATGTCATCTGTGAGGAGCATAAAAGTTCATGTTTGAGAGCAAGCCCACACGTTTCACTGTGATAGTGACATCAGAAATCCAAGAGAGCCAATTCGTAACAATGACCTCCAGGCATCATTTGTCTGCAGAATTATGATGGAGAGCCATTGGGAGACTAGAGGCAGGACAAAGTCAAACAGAAGTGGCTGGATGGTTAAATGTGAGTCCTTCTGTGGTTCATAGATTTTGGAGGCAATTTCAAACCACAGATTCGACTTCTAGGAGGTTCAGTCAAGGACAGCCAACTGCTACGACAAGCGCCTATTACATTATAAGCACGCACGAATAGAACTGCTACTCCGACTTTTCTTAGATACTCCCTTGCTGCAGCCACCGGAAGGTTGGTGTCAATGTCAACTGTGTGTAGAAGGCTTCACGAAGGTGGTCTGTATACGAGTCGACCAACCATTTGCGTGCCGCTCACGTCACGTCATAGAAGGGACTGTTTGCAGTGGGCAGGACAACGTGTCCACTAGATGCCTGATCAATGGAGGGCTGTTCTCTTTACAGATGAGTCTTGGTTTAGTCTAGAAAGCGATAGTTGGCACTATTTGATATGGAGAGAACTTGGAACTTGTTATGATCCGTCAGACATCCATGAAAGAGGTGCATGAAAGAGAAAGGAAGAGGCAGTGTCTGTGTTTGGGTTGGCATCTCTTTGGGTGAACGCACAGGCCTCCATGTCTTTCCAAGTGGGAATCATAGATGCTCAGGTTTATAGAGATGACATCCTTGATGCTTATGTGCACCCATATGCTGGGCAATAGGTGATGCTTTCTTGTTACAGGACGACAACGCAAGACCACACAGGGCTCGCATCATAGATGATTAGCTTCAAAATGCACATGGAGTGGCCAGCTCGATACCCAGATTTGAATACTGTCGAGCACATTTGCAATGCTTTAGGGAGACGTCTAGCTGCTCTCAATCTGCCCCTTCAGACCCTCGCCGTGCTTGCAACTGCTTTGCAAGAGCAATGGCTCTCGCTTCCCATGGAACTGATAGACCGCATAATTGAAAGCATCGCACATTGCTGTATGTGCTCTATTGTTTCTAGAGGCAATCATATTCCATATTGAGGGTACTTTTCCTATAGCAAACTGACACCTTCGATTTGTTCATTTTATACCTGTGCTAATTTCTATACTACCATAATTGTCTGATAATTTCTTTTTATGTTATTTGATACCTTACTATGTGTTTTATATTGTGGGTAAGTTTCATAAAATTTGACATGCAACTTTTTCGGTAATTGTGATTTTTCCTTAATTTATGATAACCAGTGTAATATGCCACTTATACCACATAGTGCAAAAATTTTTATCCCCTTCTATACTACTAACATAGTTTGTTTTTAATATATGAGGGGTGTTTTTTAAGTAAGGGCCATTTGAAAATAAACACCAAATGAAAAATATTTTCAAAAACCAAATTTATTTAAAGATTATGCATACATTTTTTTAGTTTTCAACATAGTTGCCAAAGTGTTTTCTTGAAACATTTATCATACCTTGGAATTAGATTTTGAATTCCCTCTTCACAGAAACTTGCTGCCTGCTCCAGTAACCAAGAGGTCATGGCCATTTTTACATCCTAGACTAGACATTGCAAGAAATTCATTTGAAAGGGTGCTTATGGTAAAGTGTCTGTTCTCAAGAATTTTTGCAGACACAAATCGGTGACCGGAACGGGACTCATCATGGATGTTGTCGTGGCCAGCTTTGAAGTCTCTGACCCACTTAATGCACTTTATCTTCACTCATCGCAGTAGCTCCATAAACTTCATAAATCTGCCAGTGAATAACCAGTATAAACAGGTTTCTAGCTGACAAAAAACATGTCACTGAGCATACCTTGAATGGGGTAGGCGATTCTATAATCTTGAACAGTTAAAAAACACAGAACAGACTGTACAGGTTACCTACACACTTGCAACTGAGCAGAGTACTTTCCAAAGAATGACGATGCAAGCACACACAGCCGCCGCGCGACATGTGTTAGCGTATACAACAAAGCAGTTCTTACTTAAAAAGCATGCTACGTACTACTTTAGTTTAAAATTCATTAGTGCTAGTATGTTCTTCTTTATCTCACAAAGTTCCAGTAGATGGCTGCACTGGAGTTCTCACAAACTGCATCTATCAGTGCCCTAATTTTATATAGTCTGTCATAACCAGGTTGACCATAAGGAATGTTTCTATTGTTTTGTTGACATAAAGGTATTGCCTCAAAATTTGAAAGCAATTTTGAAACATATTGGCTGCAATCAAGGAGAATCTTTATGAGTCACTCCAGTAAAGCTATATGCAGGCATAAAGCAAATCATGAAATGGATTCCTGGAAAGACCTCCATTTCAGCTTTATCTGTGTTGATTGAATTTGCTGTTTTTCAGATGAATATGTATTAGTTTGATAGCCCAAATTATTAATTATATTGTCATCACAAAAATGTTTAAAGTATTTATATGATGTAAATAATTTAAGCAGTGGAGCTGAAAAATATTCTTAGTGTAGAATCAAAGTTCCATGATCTTTTTATATCCAAGGAATATTTTAATCAGTTTCTTTTTTGAATTATTCATTTTCTTTCTTTCTTTTTTTTTTTTTTTTTTTTTTTTTTAAAAATTCTTTTTTTTTTTTCTATTCTTGTCTCTCACTGGGTGACTCATAATTTTCCAGTTCATTATCTTGCAAATGATTTTTGTATTCAGCATCTGTCACATTTTCATGTTCCTCTTCTATGTTGATCTCAATTAATTTAACATCAGTTGACTGATTACTAACTTCATTTTGGATTTCATCATCCTTAAATAAATTCCCTGTAATGTTTTCACCGATTTTTTTTGTTGAAACCTTCCAATTCAATATCTGGAAAATATCCATTCATTAACAAATAGACTGCTGGATAACATTTCTGATATACACTTTCACATATTGAAATAATGTCTCATATGGCAATAAATCCTGTATTGCAGAAAAAGACTAAGAGAAAGCACTAGTAATAAAAGTGCAAGTCATAAATAAACAGCACAACAACCACGAGGTGTTGAGTTGTATTGAACTCCCACTGTTGGCATTTAGAATCGTGACTTTTCAATAAATAAAAATAACAAAATTTTGGAAGAAACATTTATTAGAAACATTTTAAAAAGTGTTCTTAAACTTCAAAAAATTAAATGAAAATATATTTGATATTGTTAATTCATTTAATTGCCCCCAAAATGAAAATGATTTTGAAATGTTTACTAGAACAAAATACAATTTAAACAAGTATTATTTCATTTATCAGTGGAACAGTACAGCCATCTTCTGATGGGAAGGGGAGGGGTGGGGAACTTACTTTAATGGAGAAATACATGCAGATTATAATAGTGTTCATTTGAAATCAGTAAGAGTTTTAGGTGGGGAGGGGAAAAATCATAAATGTTGTGATTCCAACTGTGATTGAAAGGGTAAAGTTTAAAGAACAAAGAGTTCATTGATACTGTAGATTAATTTGTGAGTTATTTCAATAAATTAAGTGCTTTTGAAACTTTTTAAAAAAAATTAATTCTGCATATGGTTTCATTTGTTAAATTGTATTATGGATTATTTCAATAAATTATATGCTTTAGATAGCTTTTTAATAATAGTTGGTATAGGAAATTTATTTCTGTATTTGGTTTTATTTATTTATTTATTTTTGAGACTGTTTAACCACTGTATTAACCATTATGGATGTGCAAAAGTTACTGTTAATTAAAACAGTTATTTAAAATTATCATGATTATTCAATATAACTTACAGCAAAACTAAATTATTTCATTATAGGAATTCATAAGTAATATTTATGTCAGTAATTACTTTTAGATTCGTTATGTAAAAATAAATTGATGAAAATATTTATAGAATTCATTTTGTCATATATAATGTGTACATCTTTGTACTTTTAAAAAGTATTTTATTTGTACTTTTTAAAGGCCATTGTGAATTTGGATCTGGTTGTAAATATTCTCATTTGACACCCCTTGATGTACAGAATCTTGAAGAACAAGGTAAGGTTTTTTGGTACTGTTCTGTTATCAGGACCAGATTCAGAAATGTTTATATATGTATGCACATGTGTATGTATTATGTGCATATATGTATGTGTGTGTACACATACGTATACAAGTGTACAAACATATACGCGTGCAGACATGAACACATCCATTCATCCATCCCTACATACATTTCTGAACTCGGACTGTTCTGGAGAACAGAACAGTACCGGTTTCTTCTTCTGTATATCTTTATTAATAATTAAAAATTGATACTTAAGTATTAAAGCAGCCACCAACATATGCTTTGGCAAAATTTGGTAACATTTAAAATTAATTATTAAAAAATCTTATGGCAACTCTGGTAAAATAAAAAAACTATAATATGAGAACATAATAAATAACATTAATTTACATTTAAGCTGAAGTAATATTTATTTTCTTTTGGAGAAATAACATTTATTTACATTTGTGAAGGTCATTATTCAGCAATTGCTACTGTAAAAGAATCAAATATTTTGTCACATCTTACATATTACCACCACATAAATTATCATAACCATGAATCTAAGTTTGACAAGCCGATCCTCTTTTTCTTTTGATTTGCCATTTGGCTGCCATTCCTTATACATGATTTCATTTGGTACCTGTTTTACACTTTCGTTCAGTATACAAAATTCTGTGATTTTGTAAGAGAAAGAAAAATGCTGCTTCTTTTTTAGTTTATAAGAAGTTAAGTATGGTCAGCATTGTAGAGAAAAAATTAACAATGAAACATACCAAAGAATGAACTAATTCAAACTAATTCTATCAAAGAATGAAGAATGTAATTCTTATTTTGAAATCTGCAGGAAATTAAAAGTTGCCTACAGTTAAAAACAAAATATCTAATAACAGAACAATATCACACTGTCATAAGTGAGCATAAAAAAAAAAAAATGTGGCACATTATAAATACGGTAGAAGTCCAGAAATCCGCAATGCTTCGGACCAGAGGTTGTGCGGATTTTAGGATTTTGCGGATTTCAGGACAGAAAAGCCAAATCATAATATTCAGACTAAAAGTGCAAAATAAATAAGACATATTAGATACATTTACTTAAATTATTATGTACAATAATATGCATTAAATTATTATATATATATTTATTTATTATATTATTCATTATATTAGTGATTACAGGAATATTTTAAAGCATTAAGGACATATACAATAGAGACGTGTAAAAATAAGGGATACTAATAAAGCGTAAAATATTTAATTTTTTTTTTACTTGTTTCAAACATTTTCTGATAAAGGTTTGTTTTAAAACTTTAGATACTCCAGAGTTGCTCTGTGACACAGCTCTGTTGTTCTAAATATTTTAGGTATTTTTCACCATGTTGCAAACCCACATTAAAAGATCTTTTCTTACTCCTATCAAATTTGTTATCTGTGTCAATGTCGGAATTGTTTTCTTGCTGTGGCAAGTTCAAAACAGAGCCAATGATTTTATCATCGGTTATCTAATATGCCAGTGTTGGCTCATCTGAACACATCATCCATACTAAAAACCTCTTCTGGGTTAAGATCCTTTTTCTGCCACTAACACAGAATCATTATTATTCCGTAATTATGACGTTATTATTGGATAAATATTTTTTCTTCAGTATTTCATTCTCCATTCTGCGGTTTCTGGAACCTATAAATTCAATGTTTATATTTTGAGAGGCAGTGCGGATTTCAGGTCGGCGGATTTTTGGTATTTGACTGTATTACAAAAAACGACTTCTTATTTTCTAATTGATTATAATTTAAAATGCTAAACATTTTAGAGGAAAAGTGAATTACTGAATCGATATCACACGCACAGCCCTGCAATCAAATCTGTTGCAGGTTAAATTTGCATAATATTCTCATTAATTACATGAGTAGTAAATTTCTAAACTATAAAAGATTAACATATTAAAGAAATGTAACTTACTGAATTAAGTTTGTAAAATGCTACAATAAATAGATGCAGTGTCCCTATAGAAAGTGGGTTATTTCAAAATGTGTATGTGTAGTGCCCCTACACATCATGTGCATGTAAAATCTTCAGTAGAATTGTGTTAAATATGCTATATTAATAAAGCATTTAGTTTTAAAAATACATTTTAAGTAAGAGCTTTTATACAATATAAAGCCCGAGATTGTTGGGACTTTGGCAATTCTGGATTTCAGAAATTTATTGATTTTATGTCATGAGTCTAAATCTAGTAAGATGATGCATTAGACATAGCAATATTTGAGTTTCATTTGTCGTTTAGGTCAGATTGCCAGTCAACGGGTTAAAGTATGATCCCAGCCAACATTAATACAACATCAATCAACACATTATCTTTGGCCAAAGTTTGACTTCTAGCAGGTGTTTGAAAGTGACATAAACGAATCTTAATTAGTCGGTAGAAAAATTGCATTTTCAGCCTACTTCCTTCCGTTTATTAAGATATTATATTAATCATTTGTAGACTTCTAGCAGGGGGAGGTTATTTTATATATTTATTTCTTCGCTGGTGCTCCAGAAGTCTGGATAATAGATCGTTCCAGATGTTGGATGCCCAGATTTTGTACCTTGTACTGTATACATTATTTAGTTTTATAACTGCTTCTTTATTTAACCCCTTGAGGACCAGCATGCGGAGAACAAAGCGCAGTCACGGGACTGAACCCTCTGAAATGGAATGCCGTCACCGGCCTACACATTTTCCGCAGTTAAGCCTACTTTTACAAAAAAAAAATTCATGTAAAGTCAGCATTTTAATATAATGACTTCAATTTTTGAAGTTATGTACTTAATATACTAATTATTAATATGAAGAATATTACATAATAGAAATAAATGAAACATGCAAAATACTAAAATTACAACTATAAGCATGAAAACAAATATTGTACACATGAAAATAAAATTACAAATATGAAATGTAAAAGAAAATTAAGCAATAATTATCTGTAGGTAGTTAACAATTCTGCGGGTTATATTAATAATTCTGCTGTGTGTGGAATAATTCAAAACGAGAATCGACACACAGGACAATGACAGCTTTTTTTCGCCAAGATGCATCATGCATTGTGAAAGCTGTTATCTTTCCTCTTTAATAATTCTGTAAGTTACTTTTCAATTAACCATAAAAGTCTATGTTAAGTTTTTAAATAAATATAAAAAAGGACAACTGGTTTGAGCTTTTCCCTCATGGAAATTCGCTGACGTTACACCCATTAAAAGCATTTTCCCACATTCTCCTAACAAAATAATAATAATAAATTGAGCTGTATGCATTTCCCCACATTCTGATAATGAAAAATGTAAAAAATAAAAAGGAAGACAATGAAAAAACGATATTCCTAATGAAAAAACAAACATGCCGGTGTCCCTTTAATTTAAAGAGTTGTGATTCCCAATTTGTTTAAACCAAGAAATCTGTCAAAACCAGAAACACAGAACAGAAACTCAAGCTCATACATGAAGGTCAAAAGCCACATGACTTAACCAGTGTGAAAACCTTTACCATTTAGCACCATCTACTGGTATTTAAAAATTCAAAATAATTGTTCCGCTAAGTATACGCAACCCTGGGGCGAAGAGATCGATCAGAGCTCTTCTCGTCTATATGACGCTGGTCCTGAATGGGTTAAATAAATTTCGTATTTTTATTTGTCAAAAGTCACTTTGTGTTTGGGAGTCTGAACGAAGGCACTTAAATTAGATTGGTCATTTGTCTAGTGAAAATTGTATTTAACTCTCTTTTCAGTGTCTAATAGGCTGGCACATGCTTTTTCAATTGCTTCTTTACTCCAAAAATTTTAAATATGTGTGGTATACTGATACTGTTTAGTGACTGGCATTCAACTCGCCCACTGAAATGTCCTCCCTCAAAATAATAAATAAATAAAATAAATTATTAACTAACTTAGTAAATCCAAATATTAGGATAAACTTAGAAAGTTTCTCATGGGAGTGCAAAACTGCAGAAAAAAATGGACTCCATAAGTATTTGGAAATAATCTTTTGCTAATGAACACCATGCTAAAAAAAAGCAGTCGATAATTCAGTTGTGTACCATTGGCCAGCATATATGTGTTCTACAGCGAAAACAGTATGTGAATGGGTGTAACTATTCAGAAATCATGCACACATAGCATTTAGATATCAAAGACTTCGTAGGTATTCCAGAGGTCTCATTGAGTGCCAGCTGAACAAACCTCACACCATTATGGAACCATACAGTCTTATACTGACTTGTGGAATCCATGAAATTGTGGATTTTCTCCACCGATAGTTGTTTTTTTTCTGTTCAAACAATTGGAAATGAACTAGTCAGATTAGATGATTTGCCAAATTCAGTGTCATGCATTCTGGTTTAGTGTCAGCTCTTAAAAATCAATTAATGAAGAGAATGTTCCACAATAATCATACTGACACTTTTCATGGCACCAGCATTAATTCTGATATTACTTGAGCCAGTGGTGGATTCCTGTTGCATAAAATCATTTTTATCAGCTGATGCTGATCATGTTCTTCAAGTCCTTTCAGCGCAAAACTGTTGCCATAAGTTCAAAGTCTTGCAGAAATTTTTGGAGTCATGTGATACTCCTAATAGTCCATATGAAAATGCCTTTGCCTTAAAAATGCTGTATCTCATGAATTTCAATTTATTGGACTGCTTCGAGAATCAGATTGTAAAATTGTGTTCAGGGCAAAAACAAAAAACAGAAGTTTAGGCAGAAAGATGTTTATTAGTTTGTATATGCATTGTTGGATAAATCCAGTGATTTGCATAAGGGATGTTACTATGTGTTCTGCACATCTGTATGAATTTTACTGTAATTTGGATCTCTTGCCGATGATTCACAATCTACAAGCACTGAATATCTATGTTCAAATTAGTCATAAGCTGACAGAGAAAGAATCATTTGGAAACTCGCATAATATATATTAAAAAAAAAAAGTGCTTTTTAATTTTATTCATTTATTTTTATGAACTTTTTAAAAAAGGTGTTTCAATATTTTTTTTTTTTAATTTCTTGAACAAATTGTTTCATAAAAATGCAATTTTAAAGGTGGCATTTCCCCCCTATTGTTATTATTAATTATGTTCAAATAGTCTTTACTGCAGGGTCTTAAAACAAGTCTTTCTGAAAAGAGTTTTTTCTATCCATTGGCAACTCATTGCACTTTTATACCATTCAAAAAGGAAATGTGGGAAATTACCTCCTTCAAAATATTTTAAACTGCTTGCAATGTATTGCAAATATATCATGACTATTTCCTTTTCATTTTGACTAATTCCAAAGTCTTTTAATTTTTTACTTAGGTACCATGAGTGACCAAAAACTGTGAAGACATATTTATTTCCATTATGCAAATTAATAGCATTTTGACTATATTTGAAAGCTTTAAAAATAATCTCTGTTTCTTTAGTACCAAGTTCTATGAGTTGAACTGTAGTTATTTTCTGCAGAACATAGGAAATGTCTTTTCTTTTCTGTGATGTGTAAATATTTCAGCTAAATTTGTGGCAACCTAATAGTTCAGAAGTCGTAGTTAATCCAAAATCTCAGTCAAAATTGTTTAGTGTAGATTGAATGAGCAATTGAGGTTCTTGACTTCCTACACCATAGTGGAATTCCCTGTGATTACTGTTATATCCAGAATTATAAGGCAGGTTTTCTAATGTTTCTAACAACTGCAAAACTGAAATTTTTGAGCCATGACAAGCTAATGGAGGTTTGACAGATGTTAGCATTAAATGGTAAGGATTTCAGAAAGAGATTTTAGAAAAGTCTAAAATTATCAGTTATGGAATACCTATTGATTATTAAACTTGTGAAATACATGTTGATAGTGTGCTTGTCCCTTTTTTAATAAGTCCATGAAAGTATATTAAAAGCAGCGTAATTATTGAATTTTTTTTACTATGAATTATTTGTATTACGCATTTATCTACACCATTTATACTTACCTTTAATTAATGAATTCAAAATATGTAAATTAAAAATTAATTTGGGAGTTATTTAATGTAGTACAGAATATAAGCATTTGAAATTAGAAAAACAAGTTTTTGTTGTATGATCTGTTAATATGTGCATACTTAAATCATAGAATCAAATCTTTTGTATTTTGTGTACTTGGCACTATTTATTTATCATTTTATTTACACTACATTTTGAATAATTAATTTTTATTTAGGAACAAATAATTTATGAGCAGTTTAGTGTTACAGCATTAAGAAATGTTAAACTTTTCAGTTCGGCAAGAAAAATTGGGTATTATTTTACCTAAACCAAGAGTAGAGCCTGATATTGATTCCTGGCTGCAAGCTAAAGTATCCAAAATGAAGGAACCACCTTCAACAACACCTGCAGATGAACAGCATCCTATTTTGCCATCTGTTCTTTCCAGCATTCCCAACCTTCCACCTTCTCTCATACCTTCGAAACCATCTGAAATCTCAAATGTTAATAAAGAGAGCACTGCACAGTGGGGATAGGGTTTAATTTAATAAAACATTTCTGCCTCAGAGTCTGCCAGAGAAATATATGCGTACATTAACAAATAATAACTTTGTGATGCATGTTAATACTAAATAAATTCATACATCATAAGATGAATAAAAGTTACCTTTAATCTCTGCAATTACAAGACATTTAAAGTGATAGCTGTTAGCAACCTAAATCTTGTTAATAATAGTAAATCAACTTTGTACATAAAGCCCATATGAAGCCCATTTTAATTTGTTCAGAAGAACTGTGACATTGGGCATCCTCTATCATATCTCACAGATAAAAGTCTAAAGCTATTAAATTATGTAAATGTTTAATCCTTCACTTGCATTTCTTTATCCTATCCAGCCACTTGCAAATTCTTATCTGGATAAGTTATATTGTTGACCCTTGTCTTATGTGTGTATTGTATGGCAGATTTCTGTGGCAAGTGAGTATAATTTTTCAACATTGTAGCTGACGAAGAAGGGATTTCTTGCTGTTCAGAGTCTGTCAGATTTTTCATGTGAACATTACAATTGTTATCATGTGTTTCAAAATTTCCATAAAGATGTATAATTATCTATCATAATGAAAGTTATGTTGCAAATGCATGCCTCCATTTATATTACCCTTCACTAATATTCTCAAATTTGAATACCAATTTAAAACACTTTTTTAAAAAGGTCCATCGATGTCATCTGTTAAAATGCCTGTGTAAGTTTTTGATGGACTCTGTATATGTGATATATCTGTATATATCTATATACATCTATATATAGATGGATGTTAAATAGTTAAATAAATATTTTATTTCAATTCTAAAATATCTCTTTTTATTTATTTATTTCAAATAGGATTTACATGCAGTAGTATAACTGATATAATTTATTAATTTTGGATTGAATATATCAGAAATAAATATATCACCAGATAGTTAAAAATGCAAGCACATATACACAGTACCAGCAAATAAATTTCTCAAAATGCAGAAATAAGGAAAAGTAAGCTTAAAGAGCTATTTAAAAGTATTAAAGAAATTCGTTCACTAGCCATAAAGGTAGTAAAAAGCAACACCACAAATCCTTAAGTGACTAATGTATATTTGCCATTTTTCATGTTGAAATTGAAAAACTGTTAAAATAGAGGGATAATAAAATAACACTAGCTTCAGCACTTTCTTGTAACTAAATCACAATATTAAAATAAAATTATGTTATTATTGTAACATTTTATTGTGTTCCATTTATTAAAACTCTTTTATGCTAGAAAATATATGTATGTCTTACTTTCTCTGGGAAAATTAAAATACAAGGGAAAATTTGAAAAGCCAAGAAAGGAAACTTCTAAGTAAAAATGCAGTTCTTTAAAAGAAACAAGACTAGTAGTGGCTGGCCAAGTAAATCCATTTGAACACTGGAGCAAAAGATAAGTTACACTAGTATTATTGGTATTTTCCTTGCATGTACAATAATTATGAGTCATTTCTGGGTTCTTTCAAAATTCTCCACAAAGGATTCTTCTTCTAAAGCTGATAATCCTTGTATTATCTGCTTTAGGATAGAATGCTTAAGATTTGTGTTCAAATCTGTATCTGTATCTGTCTTAGGTATCTGTAAACAAACATATACAGAGAAATGAAATTAATGGGCTTTTCAGAAGGCAAAATAAGACTGCAGTTTTACCTGACCTTGGAAAATTGTTTCGAATAATTATTTAGCTTCTGCATTTTGCTACTATTAATTTTCTAACTATATTCATTTTTCTTGTTTGATTTGAATTTGGTGATTTTTTTAAATGTATTATTCATTTATTCTATCTTCATTTGTTTTATTATTTTGCTTAATTTTTATGATATTTTAATTTATTTACCTGTTTATCATTGATTTATTAATATTTAAAAATTTTCTCTCTTTACTTTTTGTTTAATTTTACATTATTATTTTATTTATTTTATTCAACTCTCTTAGTGGTTTCCTACTGAACTCTAGCACTTCTAAGTTAGAAATTAGGTTTTGATTACATTTACGGTGTGATTAAGTGTGAAAACATTTCTAGCAGTATTATTTTCCACTTCGATACAAGATTTAATAAATTACCTGAAGCATTCAGCACTTTATTACAAAGTTAGCTTAATGAATGAGTTAAATAATTATATCCAATTGTTATTTAAAGTAGGTCATCTAAATACATGTGAGATAAATTATAATGCTCAATGCGTTAGGTATTTTAGATCCATCTCTAATCTTATCAAATTATTTTTGATAAACAATGCATTTAATAGTATGTTCAAAATCAAGAAGCATCTGCTTTGCTTTTTAAATGTTTGTGTAAAGCAGGTATAGTGATGAACTCTAAATTTTGTCGATTTGAGAAACCTTGAAAACTGATGGAACCCTAAAACTATAACTTTCTTTTCTGGAACCACTAAAACTGTGTTTTTTGGGGAAAAGCATTACTATCCTCTGAGAAATAAGTATTGTGTAGGTGCAAAAGTTCTACTTGTTTTCATTACCCATAAAGAAGAGCAAGTAAATGCAAAATGAACAGTACCTATTGTTGTGCATAATCCCCATTTTTATCTATGACCTCTTGCCATCTTTCTGGTAGGAGATGAATCCCACGGCTGTAAAATTCCGGCGGTTTCAAGTCTTGGATGGCAGTTTTCACAGCATCAAGATCATCAAAGATTTTCTGACTGAAGGAATTGTTCAATGCACAAAATAGGTGATAGTCAGATGGTACCAAGTCAGGAGGATGGGGTAAAACATCTGAACCAAAGCTGAGTCACTTTTGGTGAGTGATGATAGCAGCATGTGGTCTGACGTTATCATGATGAAGGATAACACCGTGACGATTGATGAGACCTGGCCACTTTGCTACCAAATTTGAATGCAGCCAGTCTAACTGTAGACAGTAGAAGGCAGCAGTGATGGTTTGGTTGAGTGGCAGGACCTCCCAGTGAGTTATTACCTGCACATCCCAACACACACTCAATAACACCTTCTTGGGATGAAGTTGGCTTTCGGAGTCGACGCAGGCGGATCAGAAGGGAGACACACATGCCTACGATGCTTTATGCTATGTTACATAACCCACTTCTCATTTCCTGTCACAATTCGTGTCAAGAATGGGTCATTTTAGTACCGGGAAAGCAAGGAAACACAGGTGGTGATTCGGTCATCCCGTTGATTAGCTGTCAGGTTATGTAGAACCCAACAATCCAGCTTTCTTGTAAAACCCAACTTAACCAGCCGTCTCTCGACTGTTGTTCGGTGTACATTGAAGGTTTCTGCTAATTCTTGCATAGTTGGGTTCGGGTTGTTCCTTATGGCTTGGTCAATATCGTCTTCTCCAACGTGTGATGCCCGTCCTCTCCTAATCTGATCTTAGCAGCTTCTATCTCCTTCCCAAAATTTACGAAACCATCGACGACATGTGCTTTCGTCTACTGCATCCTCCCCATAAACTTGACAAACTAATAGAGTAATGTTTATAACAAACACTGCAACATGCTGTGGCTGCCGTACTTTTTTTATTGAACTTGTATAACAAACAGTGTCTTATATGCTCCTTTTCACTTTCCATGTTACACCTTCTGAGATTTTGTGTTGAGATGAGGAACTATGCGAGACATAATGCATTTATATGTGAGGCAACCACAGATTTGATTGGCCGATGATTTTCATCATTACAATGTCATGTTTGACATCAATTCCATTGCAACTTTGCATATCCAAAGATGGGGAGAACTTTTGCACTCACCCAGTATTAAAAAAATCTGATGGGCGGTACATGACCTCCCTTCAATTTCGTGTCTTTACAGAATATCAATGAGCTTTAAATAAACTGTCATTTCCTTTTACTCATTTGTAAGTAAAATCAAATGTATTTATAACTTTATGGCTCAATGTTAGTTATAAACATTACTCTATTAGTTTACTTTCCCATACCCTTGCGTGATAACTATACATGCTCATCTATATATCTGTTTTCATGCTTTAATTTGAAAATATCCCATCAGTTGTAGTGTATCCTCTGGTCATATAGTGTTTTGGATTCACAAAACAATAAGAAACTTTTTAAAAGGAACACTTCTTTAGAACTCTTGATAGCATGTTAAGTGTTGCCATGTTAAGTGTTGTATTCAGTGTATAATTTTATATTTATTATAATATTTCTTTAAAAATAATACATAGCTGTAAGTTTTGGTGGCAGCATCCTTTTATTTGAAAAGTAATTCAACACAAAAGTGAAACAAAAAGTTAAGAATTGAAGCTAATATATTTAATTGATTGATAATTAGAGCTCATCTTCATAATGAGCTTATTCTCATTGCATAGCATAGTTTCAAAAATACATTTAATGCTTATAAATGAGATATGTTGTTCTCAGTTACATACCTATTTTAAATACCAGATTTGAGAAGTTTTGAATTATTTCATAATATAGTTTGTTTAAGAAAATATCTTCAGAGCTTCATGTAAAATATTCAGAGCTTCATGTTTATCAATTTTAGCCAAAATCTAATGTCTTGTTTCCATTGATTTAGTGTTAGACTAAAAGGAACAGTTTGGGATTATGCTTTAAATATAGTTTTTCATCAAATATTGTTATGGTCTTCAAATAAAATACCACTTTCATTTGTTCTTTAAAAACTATTACGGGCTTCCTGGAACTTCTTCTAGTTGTCTAGTTTTACCCAAAATATGTATTTAACTCTTTATATGAATGTAAAAAGTTAAAATACAGAAAATAGAAATTTGTGAAAATTCCATATAACAGATATTGTGGATGAAAAATTATAACATATGAACACATAGATATATCATTCTGAAAATAGTAAAAACATATGACAGGGACACTGATTCATGCTTATTCACTGAGAATTTTCTATTGAATTTTTGTATCGAAAACATTACCTTCCGTACCTGTGTATATAGGCTGATGGGAGGTTAAAAAAAAAAGATTAAAAATAAATCAATATTAAATTCAATTTCTATGGGAAATGAAATAATTATTTCATTAATATTTTGTTCATAAAAATAGATATAATTAAGATTATTTTAAATAATAATAACATTGGTAATTAAAAATATTATTTAATTATTTTAGATGGTTTGTTTTGAAATCCATATAGTATTCCAAAATTCCATCAAATTTCTGTTTTAACTTAGAAGTTTCTTGGAATCCCAAGGTTCGTCAAATTTCTATTGAATGCAGAATAATTGAGTCTTGAAATTTAAATATATAATAATTATATATTAATAATCTAAACATAAAAAAT
>KK122312.1:65375-76091 GCA_000611955.2 Stegodyphus mimosarum
AACATGCATACATTTATGCAGATTTTTCATTTTTTAAACTTTAATGCAGAGCGATAACATTTAGTGGCAACAATTTGAAAAGTGAATCGGGCATTCAGAGTGAATCAACGCAAAATCGCAAAACGAAAGTAATAGTCCTTCGGGACTAAATCCCTTTGGACTAAAAAAAAAAAAAAAAGCTAAAATCAGAGATATTAATTAAAAACTCGGAAAAACGATAATTTTCGCCCTCATTTGTCCGAGTGGCAACTGCCTGGCAAGCCGGAAATGAAAATCAGCTTCATTTCGAAAGTTGTTGCCACTGCCCGCTTTCAAATCCTAGAGTTTGTTAATAAAAAATTTCCAAGTTTTACGATGAAATAAAAATAACATTGCCAAACATTAAATACATTATCCCCGATTCCAAAAACTCGTGGGAAGCCATTTCGACTGTTCCCATCTTCGTACGACTTTCATCAGCCGAAATATTAATTAAAAACTCCGAAAGCGCTCATTTTCGCATTCATTTTTTCCAGTGGCAACAGTCTCGCGTGTTGGAGATGAAAATTCTTTTTTTGAAAAATGTTTCTACTGCTCGCTTTCAAATCGTAGAGTTTGTTAATCAAAAATTTGAAAGTTTTAAAAATCTATACATATAAAGAAAAATGTCGTCTGTGTGTGTGTTTGTTCGCGTTATTGATTTCTGATCAATTTTTTGCTAGATTTAATCGACTAAAATTGAATATAGGTGAAATATTGGACGGAACTTCAGCTTTTACGACCATTTCATTAGAAAGACGAAAATCATTAAAACTGTCTTGCCATTGTTGCTGTTATAATGAGAGAGAATTAGCTTATTTTTCTATCGATATTTTTTATGTGGGCTCCATATCGCATTCGACAGAAAAATGTATGACTGTAAATCGTATTTTTCGCATCGCTATTAGACAAGGATTACAGCGGTATCGTTCTCAATGTTAGATACATTACTCTCAACTGGCATCGGATAATTCCGCTAGTATAAAATAATGAAAACATTTATGTAGAGTGATGGATCTGGTTACACATTTTGGGAACCTATTGGTCATTTGTTTGTGTGGTGCATGTTAACTGAACGGTGCTCGTGTATGTATAATTGGCTGATTATGAAATCTGATGATCGTAACTGTTTTCTCTTAGAATGGGAAGTGTACCTTTGTTCCTCTAGGAAGGACAAACGACGGATTTTTAAATTTACAGTTATTGATAAATTTATGTTACCTGTATTATGGGGACTATTTGGCACAGGTTCATGCGTTTATCAACATGACAAGTCTCCATTCATTAAAGGTCTGTAATTTGATGTTAAGATGGAACACCTCCGGTATGAGTTAGGGCCCACGATTAGCAGCCAACCCGATTTGCTGAAAGTCACAACGTAATTTATCATTGCAGTTCTTCAGAAACTTGGGAAGAGTTTTCCCAGACGAAGAGAGACTATGATAGCTACAAAACGTGGCAGACGTCATGTTTTATTGCTATCATAATCCATTAAGACCCGTCTACGCGAAGAAACAAATTGCGGAGTTTATACTTTTTCAACGTCTGCACCGTCTCACTGCGCTGTCTGCACAGAGAAACTTGTCTGTAAACAGAGCGCTCTCGGCAGCACTAGCCAGAATGAAATCTGAGCAGGAATAAAAACAAGTTGACAACTGAGTCAACCGGTGGCCAATAAAAATGCATATGTAAATCACATGACCGGCGGCAAGTTGATTTCTGGCTCGTATTCAGTCAGCTGTTTTTCCAGTCTCATCTTCCTTTGTTCTTTTGTTATAGTAGTTTACATTGTTACTTAATGTTTCTGTGCCATCAAAAAAAAAAAAAAAAAAAACTGAAAGCTTTCAGATTTTATATTACGCCCAAAGGGGCGTTTTTTTAACGTTTTGTGTGTTGCCTTTATTTATTAAATATCATGTTCTTTGCACTTAAACCATAAATTCAGTTCCACAACAATATCACAAAATATTTAAAAGAGCATATGTTTCGAATTTCTATTTCTGATACAGTCTCTCGCGCTGGAGATAAAAATGTGTGTGTGTGTTTTTTTCCTCGTACAGTGTTTGTTGTCATTGCTCGCTGTGAAATCGTTGAGTTTATTAATAAAAAAATTCTTTAATGTTTGACAAAATATGAAATATGTAATAAAACAAATTCCAAATTCCAAATTTCGGCTTCCAGATGTCCATATTCTTGTGGAGACGTACGTTATTCAAAATTGGATGGCTCTAGGTACTGTTGTTTTATCACGATGCGAGAAACATATATAAATTTATGCAGATTCTTCATTATTTAATTTCTTTAAATATAATAGAATACTGTAATATTTGGTGCCAACAATTTAAAAAGTGATTCCCCGTTTATAATCAACGGAAAATGCCAAAACGAAATTGATAGCCCTTCTGGGCAAATTGCCCCTTTGGGCTAATAATATGTTGGAATGCATGTTTAACTTTCTTTATGATGTTATGAATTTTATGTTTGTAAAATTTGTAATATGGTTAATTTAATTCCGCTGCGAAGTAAGGTTCATCTCCATATGTCTTGTTAGAAGGAATTCCTAGACAGTGTCACCGTCGTGCCATTAGCATCTTTGTTGTGCGCCTTGTAGGCAACCGTATCTTCAGTTCTTACATACAGACGAAAATGAGAGTTATCGGTTAAGCTAAGTTGACTAATAACTTCAGCTAGTAAAAGTGAAGTTAATTGGTCACTTCAGCTTATTATTTTTGCTCAGCAAAAGTGGTGACTTAAGGTTCGTGTGCACGGGGTCTAATAATAAATAAGTAGTCTTTTTTTAACAAGTAGTAAATGAGTTTAAAATAAGTAGTCTTTTTCCCTTTGTTTTCTTTGTTTAATTCTCTTAAAAATCCATGAATAAGATCTGTTATTTGAAAAAAATTACATAGATTAATACTTTTCAGTATAATATGCATAGAAATGCTCGTCATTTAATCTGTTAACATCAAAAACCTTACCTTAAACTGATTTTTTTTTTGCTGGGGGGGGGAGTTAAGTAGAAAGGCAAATTTTTCGAACCTCAATTTGTGTATGAGCCCCGACTATAATATCGAACATTAAATATCTGGATTAATTTTTTGTCGCACAAGAGTAGCACTTCCTATATTGTACTATACTTTTTATAAAGAGTATAATTTTTTCCTTCTAAATAAGTGTATAGAGATTGGAGTAACATATAAAAAATTAGATTTTGTAATTTTTACAAAATTTATTTTTATTTAAGAACATCAACTCAAATACTTGCTTCATTCAAAACATTTTTTCTAACTGGAGGAATGTATTTGTGATTAACGGTTTCGAAAATAAAGGCCGGGTGAGGACTTTAATAGACACGATGTATATTCCAGATTATATACAAGTACAGTCTTGGGAGAAATTAAGAGAATTTGCAAATTATATCTATTTTTACGAAACGTATTGAGCCAAAGGTACTAATTATACCGCTGAAGAGTTATGCAGGAACGTAAGCGTACACGTGGCAGTCTGCCGCAGTTGTGATTGTGGAGGAAATATAAACGCACGAGGTATTTTCTGCGATTTATGTGCTTGTACTCCTTCACGACATTTGCCGTATTTCTCGCAAGAGCTGGGTAAATTTTGTAAGGTATCAGGTAAAATGAAGTAGCCATGAACGTATGGGTGACGGAATGAAATGGAGATCTGTCTGTAGATTGGAGGCAGGCCAGTCACAAGCACAGGTGGCTACAGAGTTCAACGTAACACCGATTGTCGTCTCCAATTTGTGGAAACAGTTTCAGGACACTGTATCCATATCGAAAAAACCTGGACAAGGTGGAGGAAGATGTATGATGACGAATGAATATCGTTATTTGGCGCTTTCAGCGCAGTGACACAGGACTGCTACAGCCTCACGGCTATTACGTGTGCTGTATACTGCCACTCTAACCCGAGTTTCCCTCCCAGGCTGCAGTTGCCCGAAAGCTTCATGAGATAAGGCTGTGTGGCTGAAGACCCGATGTTTGCGTTCCGCTCATTTGCAGAACGTAAAAGAGCACGTTTATGCATTGTGCAGACAACATGTGGCTTGGATCAAACTTCAGTGGATCATCGTGCGTTTTACGGATGAGTCGAGATTCAGCCTGGACAGTGATTCTCGGCATATGTTTATCCGGAGAGAGCCTGAAGAAGGATATCATCACTTCTTCATCAGAGAAAACGATCGTGATGGTGGTGGTTTGGGCAGACATTATGTTGGATGGCAGCACACCCTTGCATATGTTTGGCAAAGACTCCCTGATTGCTGTAAGGTACTGAGAGGAGAACACGAAGTCCTAAGTTCGACTTTTCAGGGGCTCAGTTTGTCTGGTTTCCTGTTAGTGGACGACAGCGCTTGCCCACATTGGACTCAGATGGTCGACGACTATCTGGAAAGTGAGGATATCCACCGCATGGATTGGCCAGCCAGATCTCCTGGCCTTAACCCTATAGAACACGTCTAGGACGCTCTTGGGAAGGCAATTTCATCTCGTCATCCCGGAATTGAAAACTGCTTTGTTGCAGGAGTGAGATCGATTGCCGCAAGGACTCCTCAACTTCAATATGCCGTCATGCTGCGCAACCTGAGCGGGGAATATACCCCATATTAGACTGATTTTAAATTCTATATCACAACGTAGATTTTGGATATCCCTGCACTATAAGCTTTATTGATAATCATGCGTACGTAAAGTGACTTGGATAGTACATGGCTTTGTCTGTTAAATGTGTACTTGTACCAAATTTCATTAAAATCTATTCATTAATATTTCAAAAATTCGACATTATGTGCAAATTCTCTTACTTCTGCACACGACTGTATATTATATATTCGTTTGGATAAAAATAATTCCTAAATACTGTACCATCATCTGCTATCACTACTGTTATCTCACCCATTTTCTTCTTTTTTTTCAATGCAGAAATTTTGCTTTATTCTAGTGGTTTTGTGGTAGCAACTTTTTCATAGTTCCATAGTAAACAAATTTAATCCGCCCTCAGGTAATCGATATTTGACTTCCTCGTATTCCGGCTTGATGCCGACTGAGCTCGTTCCCAAAACAGCCTTGAACGTTTTGTTCCCATTACAGCTTTAAAGTGTAATTTTAATCCCAACTGGGCACGATCGGAAAACACTTCCTCATTTCATTTGTACCATAGTCTGTGTTTTTAGACCTTCTTCTCTAAACAAGAGAACGTAACGTCAGTGCTTTCGGCGGCCTAACACCTTTTTTTTTAATCTTTATTTTTTTTCCTGCCATATAGTTACATACTAAAACAATATTGCATAAATATTTTGCATTTAATTTTATTTTGTATTATTTGATTTAAAGCTTTTAACTCCATTTTACACGTTTCCATCTTTTTCATTTTTGCACGTAGATCGTCGTCATGACTTTTAATTCTTTCCGACGTCTTTTAAAACAATTCATTTTATGTTTCTGTATTTTTCAATTTTTGCTTCTTCTTTTGTGCACACAGGACTTTTCTGCTCAATGACTTTCTCGTCTGTACTTATTACAATACTTTCACTGAAACTGGTAGAACGGCAAACTCAAAGTCTCTTTTCACTTATATTGTTACGAAATGTCCACGACGCAGGAAAATAACTTCTCTGTAAAGCGGATTGCCAGAAAATGGCAAGGGAATGCAAAGTTGCCATTATTGGCGCGAAATCTTCCATTTGGCGACAAAATTGGTGATATGCCATGGACGGAAAGAACATTTCGGAACGAATTCTCACCGGTTTGGCCCAGAATGTTCTCGAAAGCAGCCCAAAAGCTATATAAATCCTGCCTGTACGCGGAGTAACAGTTTTATCGTCGAGTGTATCGCGAGTTGGTGCATCGTTGAGACTATCGAGTGCATCGCGAGTTGTAGCGTAGAGAGTCTCGAAAGTACGTTGAGTTCCGAGAACGACCGAATCGAGTCGGGAGCAGTACTCTAGTGCTTTGCCATGAAGCTGTCTTTACCGTTATACCCTGATAGCCTGAAGGCTGTGTTCCTGATTGTTTCAATGTGTTTGTCGTAGTTTTTCGACAACTGTAAACGTGTATTTGGAGCTCTTCTGTGAAATACTGGCAAATAAATTGTGTTTTGATATTTCATCAAGTGTTGTCGTCAATCACTGAAAATCGAAGAACCCGTACAAATCGCAAAAATAAGCTTCAATTTGATTGGCTTTGCAACCTTTTCCAAAAGTAATTTTGATTTTGCTAATTTTTAATGTAACCATTTTTGTTACTCGGGGTCCTGATCTGGTTCCTCTGGAGCTAGTTTAATTTCATTCATTTCTTCATTTTTTTTGGGAGGGGGGCACGCAGCCGGTCTGCTGGCTCCCTCGTTTTTGGTTGGATCAGCCGGTCCTCCTTTTAGTCATACATGGCCTGTAGTCATATGCTGGCTAGGTGGACTGGGGGCTGCGTCCGATAATAATAATATGTTTTAGCGCAAAAGACCTGCCATCATGAACTAGGACTTTTTAGTCCTTCTGAGCTTCATACCATTATTCTGAAACCTTGTCAAAAGAGCTCCTAATGTAACCAATACAGTATAATGCGACAAGCTGACAAAAGAAAAAAGATGAGGGAGAAGTCTGTTAATAGACACTGCTCTTTTCTAAAAGTCAAATGTGAAGACAGGTTACTGAAAAAGCTTGAGGTTTTTGGTTTAACCAAGAGAGGAGATACCCTCCTTTACGTTTGTATATCCGTAATATACCCCTGCTTACGTTAATATGAGGGATTGCAAAACAAAGGTTGATGTGGAAATCATGGTCGAAAGCTATTTCTGATTCCAGCTAAATCATGAATATAGGTAAAATTGTCAAGGCTGTTTTAGGATAAGGCTATTTTGGGACATTTGTAGAGTCATTAGGTTATTTTGAAAGCAGGAGATGTGAAAAATGAGCAGTGTCCTCGCCGGGACTCGAACCTCGGACGTCTCGAATACACGCCGAGTATGTTGGCCGTTACACCACGAAGGAATGCTAAGAAGGCGGGAGAAATATCTTATACATCACCTGACTCTGTATGTGTTTTTATATGAAAATATACTTCAGATACGCTATTTAGGAATAAGTTTTACCTTTGAGATCCTTAAATTCTTCGAGTATGACAGTCTTGGGTCCGGCTCCACCAGTTCTCGCGGCCATGTCATAGGCGGCAAGGGTGCGTCTCTTGCGCTCTTCGGCTTCCCTGACGCGAGCGCGAATTGCTCTCTCCATAGGATCTAGATGAGAGTCATCTTGAGGTTGAGGTGATTTGGGCACGGCAGCAGGAACAACTATGGAATAAAATTTTAAAGTAAAATCATAGAAGAAAATATATATTAGTTGAGAAAGTAAATGAGTAAATTTATAAGTACATGAATCAAATTTTTCATTTTTAATTAATTAATTAATTAGTTTTATTTTATTTTTAGAAAAATATCTTATCTGTAAGATATTTTTTTATGTTAAAAATATCTCATCATTTAGTTTTAAGAATAGTTAAATATGTTCTGGACATCCTGTAAAGCAGTACCTCCCTTCATTCTGATCTTTACATTGTTTTACTCATAATAACACTAAATAAGCAATGCAATTTTACATCAAATTCTGGGAGGAGGTACAGGATATCGATAGGAAACATATTTTTATAGAGAAGTTGTATTAAGCAAGCCACTCGCAGAAGGTAAAAGACGCAAACACATAGCAAAAGCGGAATACGGAAACCAGGGTAAAAGCGCTCTACTACATGGAAATTTAACAGTTTAACAACTGATATACACATAATATGGTTTCAGACATATTCAAAGTTCCAATCGCCTTACCAACGGCCCAGTAGTAAAGCCGCTGAACACTGGTAGTTCGACCCAAGTTCAAATCCTGGCGACATTTTTGTGGTTTTTCCATGTGTAAGGTGCGTACGAACCAGTCTCCTTTCATGAACCAACAGAAAGTCGTTCTCAAAGGCATTTCCCTTTAGGCTGAAAGCTCTCGCGTGCTTCGGCCAAACAAGTCCCGATGCATATTTCACACTGATGTCGCATGGATTGCCCAAAATGTTTAGAGGTTTCTTGGATTTTTAAAGTTTTGTTCTAAAATGACTGATTTCTTTGTCCACGAACTTCACCTAACGACTCATTTTTCTTTCAGATGAATCAATACGTCATTTCCCTGATATAATACGCACATGATTAAAATACAATAACACGCCGAGCAAATATATTAACTTAGAAGTCAAACAACAAAAATCAGCGTTATATTTTTCACATTTTCACAGAACTAGTTTCGATGGTTTTACCGAATTACCATCCTCAGCTGCAAAAGTACAAATGAACGAGATAAGATATAATGATTAGCTAAGAGAAGATAAGAAAGCCTGGACAGGAGACAAGCTACTGGTGCCATCTGTTGATGAAACCAGAATTCATCAACAAATGGCACCAGAATTATGTTTTAGTTCTGGTTTCATTAACAGATGGCACCAGTAGCTTGTCTCCTGTCCAGGCTTTCTTATCTTCTCTTATCTAATCATTATATCTTATCTCGTTCATTTGCGCTTTTGCAGCTGAGGTTGATGGTGGTTCGGTAAAACCATCAAAACTAGTCTTGTGAAAATTTGAAAATATAACGCTGATTTTTTGTTGTTTGACTTCTAAATTAATACGTACGTAGCCAAAGTATGGGGCAATGAAAATCTGTGTGTTGTTATTGAGCATTGAAAAGACTCTGTAAATATCTTTTAGTTATTTCTGTCAGCCATCTGTATAGACATCCACCCCCACCCCCCTTTTGAACAAACACTGAAATTTTCATGGAAGATGGTATTCTTTTATAAAGTAGAGCTTCGCAAACTCGACATAATGTGGACTGAGACTGTCGAGTTTTCGAAAAATCGAGTTTTACGGAATAAAGGGTGAGTTTTTCAGAACTCTTAATATTTAACTGTAAATTAATTTAGAAATTTGTAGTACAATATTGGACACTGAAAAGTACAGCATACAATTAAATTAATGTTGATTTTGTAATGTCAAATTCCAGCACAATAGGAGTCATAAGAAAAACAAATGCTCTAAGATAACTGAGCAAGGAAACTTACATACAAAAATGAAGAAAAATTATTAGTAGTTCTTGGTAGAAAAATATCGTGTAAGGATAGATTTTCTCTGAACTGATTACGTCATCGTACAGCTTCATCCCGTAGGCGACGGAGGAATAAAATGTCCATACCAGATGCACCTAGCTCCTCCATGTAACGGAGCATTTCTTCAGCGGTCTTCAGTCCTTCACTATGGGTCATCACTTAGGCTTTTCTGTTGTCTTCAACGTCTTCGTTTTTATCTACACTGTCTTTCACCAATGCAAATGCTACAATGTCTTTGACCACCTGCATGTCCTAAAATTTCACAATTTTCATCTTGTCCCATTCATCCTTCAACATCACCATCACTAACTTCTTCGCAGCCTTCTAAAGTTAAGTCAACTGTTTCACAATTTTCTGTTTTTTCTTTGAAAACGGCAAATTTCAGAAAAAGAACACTCTAATCTTTGAACAAAACAGGAAAGACATACGCATAAATTATAGTTACATATACTGCTATGTAATATTTGCTCTGTTTGGCTTGGACAACCAAGCTGATAATAAATCAGAATGGCACTTTGAATCCATTAGTGCAGGGTTTCTTAAACATTTCAGTGTGGGCACACCATAAGCATTAAGCAAATCCGACACGCGCGTGAGTGAAACTGTCAGTTTCTTCACTTGCAATGCGATATACTATTGCAGTTTTAGGTCGTTATTTTTTAAAGTAAAGAACGTTTTTATTGTAAAAAAATGCGTCGAAACGTTTTCGTTTTCTCTTTGTCTGTATTGTCTTATCTTTATCTATTTTTAGATACATAATGTAAAAATATTTGGTAATTGTAAAATTATTATAATAAGTTCAAGAAATATCAAAATTGCTAAAAGTTTTGGCAGCATCTTGCTGCAGATCCCGCAACCTCGCGACCCACAGTTTATGACACTCTGCTTTCGTGTATTTTTTACCGTTTATTTCAGAGATTACATTCTACAGTAAATAAATTTATTATGCACAGCATATTATAAAATCAACATACACTTAAATAAAAATTAGAAGCAACTTATTTATAATTAAAAGCTTTCGTCACAAAAACAATTTCACATCATCTCTACATATAATAAAACAAAGAGTCTGTGTGTGTGTGTGTCTTTCGTTCGTGTTGCGAGTAAGGTAATAGACCCAGGGCCACGAAATTTGGTACATAGGTGTATCTACGCAAGAGCCAGTGCATCTCGAAGCGATTTTTTCGAAATTCGAATTAGAATTTTTTTTTATTTTAAGTTTTGTGACCAAATCGCGTCATTTTGAGACATAATGGGCTACAGGAAAGCGAGATTTCACTCTATACATTTCATTTTTACGTTGTCGTGAAGCGTATACACTTAGCTATTTTACGAACTTAAAATAAATTTCGTATTTCAACAAATCGATTAAATACGAATTTATTTAGGAAGGTGAGCTTAACACCTTTTCGGCGGAATTTTTTTTAAAAAAACTTATTTTAAAAAATGTGCTGTTTATTTTCCTTTGATTTTTGGACACGTTGAACTTTAACCCTTTCGACTCCTTTTAAAAAAAGAATTTTGGAAAAATAATAATATTTTGTATTTTTTT
>KK122312.1:76966-94334 GCA_000611955.2 Stegodyphus mimosarum
ACTTTGGGAGACACTTTTGGTAGCCCCTTGGTTCATTTTGGTGGTCAGTTGCTCAACGGTAGCCCGTCTATCTGCCCGAACGCATCTCCGCAACCGTCGTTCGCCTCTGTCATCTATGGCCCGTGGTGCACCACATTTGCCACGTCGCTGATTTTGGACAGTCCCATTTTGCCATGCACGGTACACTTTTACCACGGCGGCACGCGAACAGTTCACAAACTCAGCCGTTTCGGAAATGCTTCCACCCTTGGCCCGAAAGCCCAATGATCAGCCCTTTTGGAAGTCGGATAAATCGCTTCGTTTCTGCATTACGCCAACGATTGAAATGTTTTCCGAAACCCTCACACACCCTTTATATACGCTCAACTGCACTGTGCTGCCACCTGCCTTCTGTGATTGGTTATTTAACTCTGACATGGAAAGTACGTGGTGGTCACATTAATGTGACTGGACTGTGTACTTTATTAGGATAATTAACATCTGTATTAAGGGATATTGCTTATTTCATTGTAATATTATGTTTTAATTATATATAATTTTAATTATAAAAAAGTTTTGCGTGATATTTTTTAATCTGTTTAAGTTCTTAATCTGTTTATACCATTTGAGTTAAGATTTTGCAAAGGAAAGTTGGTTAATTTATTTATTTGGATAGTAATATTTGTATTAAGGGATATTGCTTATTTCGTTGTATGCTTTTTATATGTAATGCATTTTTAACTGAATTTTTTTCCGTTGTTGTTTGTTTCTTTTTCGATAAAATTGTTCTGCAGAGTAACATTCTGTTCAGTTTTCAAATTTAATGTTTGGTGTTCTCTTTAGGCATTTTTCCGGTACACTTAAAAGCCAGACGAAGGCTGGCCGCGCTGCGGCTAGTAAATGATAAAACTACATTGTAAGAATACCATGCTTTAAGATTTACTAAAAATTTTTGTTTTGAAGTAAATAATTTTATATTTGGATACAAAAAGCCAAAGAAGTTCTATTCGGACGAGAAAAGCTCGATAGCAAATGGTTAAAATCAATTCAGAAAGAGAAAAATACCTTTTTCGACTTTGGGCACACCACCGGACATGCTGAAGCAACAGCTACCTTTCACGGGCTTCGGTGGTTCTAATTTCGAGACTGTAAAATAATAAAAAAATTAATAATTACAAAATTTTAAAAAGATTTATTTTGAGTTTTTTTATTGTAAATTCTATCTCAGTCTTTTGCCCTATATGTAACATTACACTTAGCTGTAACGCATGAAGGGAAATCACATACATAAATTTTGAATAACGTAGTCCTCCATCCGAACACGGGCACCTGGAAGTCTGAATTTTGAATTTCGAATTTGTTTTATTATCTATTTCATATTTTGTAAAACTAACAAATTTCTCATTAACAAACTCAACGATTTCAAAGCGAGGAATGGCAGCACTGTACGAAAAAAAAGCATTTTTATCTCTAGCGCATGAGACTACCTATCGGAAATTCTAAAGATGTGATGTTTTTAAATATTTTGTAGTATTGCTGTTGAATTGAATTTTATGTCCGAAACACAAGATACTTAATAAATAAAGGTAACCCACAAAACGTTAAAAAAACGACACTTTGGACGTAATATAAAATCCGAAAGCTTTCAGTTTTTTTTTTTTTTTTAGTTAACGACGTAAGTTCTAATACAGATCTTACTAATGCTTTAGTACCTTAATTTTCTACTTTTCATTATAGTGATTTTTTTTTGAGATACTTATGTTTATTTACTCTTTTTTTCATCCAATGAATTTACTATAAATTTGGTTGTTTACGCTTCCCATTTGTAATAAAAAGTTTTCTGGAGTTTTACACATTACACTGGCATATTTTTTTTCCAGCTGCATAATTTTAATTAAATGCACTAAATAAGTAAAAAAATCTATATTTAGCTTCCTTAATATTCTCGATAATATGCAATTAAAAATAAAATCATTGGATACCCATATGAAACCGTAATAAGATCTTAAAAATTTCCAAGGAACAATAGATAATTGTCACATATAAGTGATTTCATATGACAAAGATTAAATTCAGTCCACTTAAATTTCTCTTTGAAAGATTGCTTCGAGTATTAATTGTTCGACAGTTTTATTTTCACTCGCATAACGGCCATGAATATTACAACAGCTAAAAAAGAATATTTTTTTATTTTTATTGCATTTATAATTGAACCATGTGATTTAGAAAGGTGTCTTTCTCCTTTATGTTTTGACATAATGTTTTAAGGTATCTTTCTCCTTTATGTTTTAAGCATGACTTTTGAAAATAATTAACAACTTTTTAGCACGTTTTGCAAAATAAACTCAAAACTTCTTTGTTAAATGTAATTCGAATCAGGTAAAGGAATTAGTAAGCATCTGTTAATTGCAAAAAAGAGTTGTTAAATGTGTTTAATTTTTATTGCAGTGATTATGTTCAAACTATAGTAAAGACCAATATCCTGTAGATGAAGTTAGAAAAATGATAAAATTTTATAATACTGTAGTTTAAATGCATGAGCATTTCTTAAAATGTAACATATTAAAAACATTGAGTGTTAAAATATCATGTAATCCGCTAAATAGGTGTAAATTATCAGTCTTTGAAATTCACTTCCTGAATATTGTCAACATCAGTATAAAATCCATTGATAAAAAATCGCAGAAAATAAAAAAATTGAGATGTTTAACAATTTTATTTTCAAATTAAACTGTAATTTGTTGAAACCTCTCAAATATCCACTGTTGACGAGATATTCAGTTTCAAAATTTTCGCGTAATATTTCTGTTTTGTATTAGCTAAAAATACTAGCGTCAGTCTGTCTCTGCCAGAGGAGAATGTTTGTAAGTAGCGCATATGCATTAGAAGCAGCACTAAGTCGTCTGTGAGAAACTGTTTCTTTTTTATTTGTTTAACTGCTTTTATGTAGCGTTTTAGATTTATTATATTTTTTTAAAAGAACATGTGGCAACGATTAGTTAATCTGCAAATGAGAAAATTTTGTGCATTCTGAGTTGTGATTGAGATGTAAAACTGTTAAATGAGCCTAGCGCCAGAGTATATAAAAAATATAGTGCAAATAAATATAGTGAATTTTAAAGTGTAGATTATTTTAAAGTGTAGATATTAGATTCTATTGTGGTTTACAAGCTATCGACGAGAAGTAGATTAAATTCAATTCAGTCTCCGTATCGATAGGTAAGCTGCTTTTAATACTGCTTTTAAATTCATGTTTTCAGTGAAAACGTAGGAATGAAAATGACAATTCTTGTGCTGCAGTTTCATTTAAAACCAAAAATTATGTCAGGAAATATCGTCTGCCAAAAAATTTCAAAAAGTCTTTCGAATGTCCGAATTATTATGTCAAGTGCTGATTAATCCTCTTTGAATAAATTATTTTATTACAAGTAATATTTTTATCATATTAATTTTCTAATAATCAAGGTTTAAAACGGTAAAAAAATAATACATTAAAAAAATTTGGATTTTGTGTTTTAATATTGAACATAAGATCTGCGAAAATAAATTTCAAACATACAAGTGTCCGAAAACAAATGTGAATCACTGTATGTAGCTGGATTTACAGGGCGATTTTAAATTCGACTTCAATTTTGGCTGAATTATTGAAGCAGAATTTTTACCTCTCGGCTTATATTAAAAAATATAATGTCATCCATCAGCCACTGTAGAAAGTAATATGGGTTCCGATTTTGTTCGCTGTCACGAGGATACAAAAACAAAAATACTTACCATCAGCACTCTTAAAGGCGTCGAATTCGACGATGCGAGCGCCACCTGCTGGCTGACTTTTGGCTGCATGATCATACGCAGCTAATATCCTTTTCTTCCTCTCTTCCGCCGCTTTCAATCTTTCACGAATAGTTTGTTCTACTAAGTCTTTCGGTGGTTCTATAACTCCTGGAAGAGGGGACTGTGGTCGGCTACCTGTCAAAAGCAAAAAGTTTCATGATTAGCAAAAAAAAAAGTGGAATATACTGGAGTAAATACTATACACATATTGCACATTAATATCTCAAAAATAAAAAACACTTGAATATAATTTTACTGCATGATTGAAATGTTAATCCAACAGTCGAAATATTTTAGTTTGGGAAACCGTCTGATTGTCGTATTCATACTTGGCTGAAATCCTCGCCTGAATATCTTTCAGTGAATGCTAAAAACGTAAGGATTCATTCTTGAATCGGCTTCCTTAGTCATAAATATTCCGATGTTTGGCCGAAAAGGCCTTGGAAAGGATTTGCTTTCGAATATAAAGGATTTTAAGATACAGTGGCTCCCAAAGTGTTCGTACACTTACGATTTTCATTGAAATAGGACTCTTATCCATTAAATAAAAGTAAACTTTCTGAATGAGATTTTAATAATAAGATCTATAATCTGTTCGTAACAAAATTACATGAAATATTGTCAAAATATAGAGAAACTTTATTTTTATGAAATTAATAATAAAAAAATGACAAACATTTTATCTCACAAAAGTCTTCGTACACTTAAAAAAAATCTTGACACATTAGTAAATATTTTCATTTTTCGGTAAATTAGTATTTAGTAGAAAATCCTTTAGCATCTACAACAGCTTTTAAACGTATGGGAATAGAGTTTACGTTTTTTTTTTTTTTTTTTAAATTTCTGTATCAATGTTCATCCATTCTTCCATCATGATTGTTTTGAGTTTGCTTTTCGTTTTGATGTCGTGTTCTTGTACTCTAACCTCCAGTTCTTTCCAAATGTGTTCTATGGGGTTTAAATCTGGCGACTGAGGTGGTATTTTCAAAACCTGTGGACAATTATAGAGACATCACAGGCGAACGTTGAGAGCCGTGTGCTTAGGATCGTTATCATGATTAAAAATAAAGTTGTTTTCAATACCCAAATTTTGGACTGATAATTTTAAATTTTCTCTTAAAATATTCAAATAAAGAGATTTCATTAAGCCATCCATAAATACCAAATTACCTAGTCCCGATGCTGCCATGCACCCCCACACAAGAACACCTCCACCGCCATGCGTAACTGTTCCAACTGAGTTCTTAGAATGTAGTTCCTCATTTTTTCTTCTCCATACAGTTATTCGACCATCGAAACCAAAAATGATAAATTTGCTTTCGTCAGCAAATAGGACATTATTCCTGTACGTTTCGGGTGTATTTATCATTGATTTTGCGAATGAAAGCCTAAGCTTTCTGTTTTTCTCACTAACAAAAACATTTTTTAGGACAGAGCGCCTATGTAATCCAGCTTCTCTGAAAACTCGTCGAACAGTTTCAGGTGACATTGAAGTAGAAAACTTTGCATTAAATTCTGCAGAAACTTTTACAGCACTGAAACGTGAGTGTTTCACAAATTTTCTAATAATAAATCTCTGAATCACGTTTAGTTAACGTTCTCGATCAACCTTTTCTTACCTTGTTTTCAATCCAATTTTCTTCTTTAAAGCGTTTTATAACATACTACACTGTAGAATGGGTTAAATAAACTAATTTAGAGATATTTCGAATTAATTTACCACTACTATGGTGAAATATTACCAATTTTCGAATGCTGTTTGTAATTTCTTTACGATTGCGACCCATTTTTCAGTAAGAAATACAATATTATGAAGTAAACAATAAAAAATTAAAGCAAACGATTTTTTGAATGCCACCACAATGCAAAAATTAAAAAAAGTGGCAAAAGATAATTCTAATTTTGATTTTATCCAAAATTATTTCAGATTTCAGTGTACGAAGACTTTTGTGGGATAAAATGTTTGTCATATTTCGATTATTAATTCTTAAAAATAAAGTTTCGCTGTATTTTAAAAATATTTCATGTAATTTTGTTACGAATAGATTATAGATCTTATTATTAAAATCTCATTCAGAAAGTTTACTTTTAATTAATGGATAGAGCCCTGTTTCAATGAAAATCATAAGTGTACGAACACTTTTGGGAGCCACTGTATTTTAATACGTTTGAAGTTAATACTGTATTTGGAAATGTGTAATCAAGATGTCGCACAGAAAGGTATAATTTATATTTATACTGCATAAAGCAATAAGTAACGTATCGTAAACTAAATGAATGTGCATATGATTTGCATTTACAACTCATGAAAACTTAACAGTAAGGCAACCGTGTAATGAAATGCAAGAAAATCTCTCTATTTTCTGCAGCGCCACTCTAGTGGACGATTAAAATAATAATAATAACAACTCAACCGTTAGTCGAGTTTCGGCTCTTTTTTGTATTGGGCATACATAATATTTCCACCTTGTCTCCGAGTAAATTCCTTTACGTTACTTTTATTTATTTTGTCATGTAATTCTTTTGCAGTGTCTGTGTTTTAATTAAATTTATTTTGTTAAATGTACAAAGTTTATTTTCGAATTTAAATTTTCTCAGTTACTTACAATTTTCAGTTAGCCGGTAAAGAACGCTACAAATGTTGTATGTTAATATTTTATAGTTTTGTAATTTAAATGTACTTAAATCACATTAAAATCTGCTTTAATGGCAGTTTGATTTTTGTTTTGGGCATTTTGGCTTTATATTGTTTGGTTTAATCAACTTTTTAGCCCAAAGGGGCAATTTGCCCAGAAGGGCTATTATTTTCGTTTTGGTATTTTGCGTCGGTTTACTTTTCAAATTGTTGCCACCAAATATTAGAGGCCTGCATAAGAAGGTGCTAAGAAGTTGCTTTAAATCCGCTAGTTTGCTCAAAGCTTGCTGAACATGTTGCCGCCATCATCAAACCCGAGCCATTTTTTTCATTTGCTTTTTATTTTCTTATCGTTTGTAATATTACTTTTTTTACTGTCAGATACTTTAATTATTGCTTTTATTATAACTAATTTTTGAATTTTTTTTATTTATTAAGATTTCTGAGAATAAAACTTTTAAAGATTAAATACACTCACGTTTGTGAAAATTGCAACACCAAGAAGGAATCGTCATAATTGAATGCAATTTAATACACAGTTGAGTGGTAGTGGTACAAATAAATGATTAAATGTTCAAAGCAAACAAACAAGAACAAGAGATCAGAATCAGTATTTTGTGTGGCCACCACGCGCCGCAATAAGTGCTGCTACACAACGTGGCATGGAGTCAAACAAAGTTTGAATGTCTGACTGAGGAAGAGCATTCCATATCGTTTGTACGCGTACCCAAAGTTCGTCTGCAGACGCAACAGGACGAGGATCACGAGCAAGACGCCGACCAATGACATCCCACACATGTTCAATTGGCGACATATCCGGGGAACACGCAGGCCAAGGAAGAAGCTGTACCTGCTGCGCTGCAAAGAAGGATTTAACAATCCGAGCAGTATGAGGGCGGGCATTGTCCTGTTGAAATACAGCGCCTGGCAAGCTTTGAAGGAAGGGAACAGCTTCGGGCTGTAGAACTTCACGGATATACCGGTTGCTGTTCAGATTGCCCACAATTCGTAGCAATTGAGATCGTCTATGATATGCTATGGCGCCCCAGACCATAACTCCGGGTGTTCGTCCACTGTGGCGTTCGATAATGCACTCCGGAAGGTGGCGTTCACCGGCATAGCGTCTGACACGAATGCGGCCATCATGGTACCACAAATTAAAGCGGGATTCGTCAGAAAACACGACATGCTGCCAATCAGCACGCCAGTCTCTATGCTGATTGGCCCATTGTAGCCGCAGGCGGCGATGGTCGTGCGTTAGGGGGATCCTGTATAAAGGAGTCCGTGCGCGCAGTCCACACTGCAGCAGACGTCTACGAATTGATGAAGCACACAATGAAACACCTGTAGCTATTGACCACAGTGCTGCCAATTGTCTAGAGGAAGCTGTACGGTCCGTCCGCGCCATGCGGACCAGGTGTCTATCATCGCGAGCTGACGTCACATTTCGGGGTCCACTCCCGGATTTCCGAGTTGTCCGACACTCGTCCGTCCACTGCTTCCAAACGCGCATCACTGTGCTGCTGTTACGCTGCACACGAGAGGCTACTGCACGATACGACAATCCAGCTTCACGAAGGCCGATGATTCTCCCTCGTTCAAACTCTGTAAGTTGTTCAAATCTCGCTCTCTTTCGTCGACGAGGCATAAGTACAGATTGAGTTAACGTTTACCACTAGCAGATAACCACCGATAACCATACACGCCTCGCTACAGCCGTCTGTTTATTCGGATCCATCAGCCGTTCAGAGGGCGCTGCTCAGCATACGCATGCGCTACGGATTTGCAATTCTAATCATTTGCATATCATGCGCTACTTTGCATTTCCTGAAAATTTCAGCTCACTCGCGTAAGTCCTTCATGGTGTTGCAATTTTCACAAACGTGAGTGTATATAATTATATATTTATCTACGAACATATAAATTTATTTTTACCTTCGATAAGAATAGTATTCGCATGTTTGAAGAATCATTCCATGTTGTCCCATTCTTAAGACTATTTGTTCCTAAGGAAAGCTGATATTCCTTACCTTCTTTGTAGAGATTTATGTCAGCAGTCTTCTTGGATCCAGCTGGACCAGATTTAGCCATCTGATCGTACATTTCCAATGTCCTCCTCTTCTTTTCATCTGCCTCTTTCAGTCTATTTCGAATGGCTTGTTCACGTTCTTCCTCTCTTCTTCGACGTTCTTTTTCCCGCTGAACTATAAACAATAGTTAAATTATTAACTAATGAATGCATAATTAGAGAGGATAGGGCAAAACAGATAGTTAAACCTGTTATTTAACCACATGGCAGACTCAGCTGCCTATAGTCTGTTGCTTTAGAATAGGCACTCCAAGGCTAGTTTACCCCCAAAACCATGACAACGACTGCTACGGAAAAAAGGTCGAATCCTCTGATTTGCTAAACATCTCCTAATTCCCTTTCTGCGGTGATGACAACACACAATATGGTCGTAAATGAGGGAAGGTTCGCAAGGACCTTAAAAGTTCCTGTTTTAAAGTAACAGACTGTAGTGATGTAGTCAAGTTTTTGAGATTTTAAACGTAGTTTCCCAACTATCGTCTGCTATCGCTACTTTGGCCATCTAAACGCCTAGGGGGGGTTAAGAATGCCAAAGGAGGCATTACCTATCCAAAGGTCAGAGGGAAGGAGAAGAGCAAAGGGGGATACTAACGCACTTGGAGAATTTGGCAATGAGAATATTTTTTAACAAAAGTTTATTTATTTATTTGATTATATAAATACCATAGCCATGCGTCTTTACAAGAATCATGCCAAACCTCGTCCGTCCATCCTTTACACGTGTTGATCCAAGTCTTACATAGGTTCGTTTTGTATTTTAAGAAAAATTAAGTAACAAATTGTCAATATACTGAAATCACAAATCCCCAATCGCAGTGATATCCAGTTTGCGTACGTAGCATTAGATTTCCTTATATCATTGAAGGTGCTGTAGAAGGAATCGGTGGATATTTTTATCAGGTTCTTTGCTAGAAATTATTTGAATCTTTAAATCGTTACCATTGTGTTTCCATATTACATAATAATAATAATAATAATAACATTATGATGCTATGCAACTTTAATAAATGTCAAATCCTTTTATGCATTTTTTAGTTAATGGCTAAAAGCCGTATTGATAGCACATCTAATACGAGGGACATTTGTTTCGTTTATATTCTGTCTAGTAGCCTTTTTGTCCAAAAGGAGCCATTGGTCTACAAATGGAATTTTGCGTGGAATCATTATAAATGCGTAGTTTCACTTTTGATTGAACGTCTAAATGTAAGTTATTTATTTATCTTTCAAGATGAATCAGTCTGTTGTGGATTAACAAATTTGAAAGCAATAGATGAAGTTTTAAAAAAATAGTCGTTTCTTATTTTTCAATCGGATTGATTTACACTCATGTCCATAAATTAAGGATAATGCAAAATCAGGCAAAGAAAGAGTTAGAAGCAAAACAAATTTGACTTATTTGTAAAGCTTATTTATTAAGCAAAAGGTAAAGAACAAAAAAAGATGCTATATGTTTGATATTATTAAAAAAATTAGCGATTTTTTCTCCCTGGAGCAAATTACAAAAAAAAACCTATTTACAAAAAAACAATATTACATGGTTGGTATGATTGTTAATACATTGTATGTCTCCCAGACGATGCAATACAGTCCGTACAACGCCTAGGCATGCCGAGTATCAAATTATTGATCTGATCTTGGGGGATATTACACCACTCAAAAAGCAAAGCTCTCCGAAGTTCCGATAGACATGTAGGAGGAGGTTGACGGGCTGCAACTCGTCGGCCAAGCATGTCCCACACGTGCTGTACTGGATTCAAGTCCGGTGAGAATGCTGGCCATTCAATATGGGTGATATCCTCCGATTGAAGGCATTCGCTTACGATGTTTGCACGGTGAGGACGGGCGTTGTCATCCATAAACACAAATTGTGCGCCCATGGCGCCCCGAAACAAACGTACATGTTGTTCCAGAATGACGTCCCGATAGATTTGGCTTGTCATGGTTCCAATTTGAACATGCAGGTCAGTTCTGGAACCCAGAATAATTCCACCCCAAACGAGCACTCCTGCACCACCGTAACGGTGTCGTTCAATGATGTTTTCTTGGTGGTAACGGGTACCTGGAGCTCTCCATATGAAAGTCCGGCGAGAATCAGACTGCAAGCTAAACCTGGACTCGTCGGAAAACATCACACAAGCCCACTGTTGCGGTGTCCACAATGCATGCTCTCTACTCCAGGCTAACCGCAGGCGACAGTGAGTTGCAGTAAGTGGAACGCATCTGACAGGTCTACGAGCATATAGACCAATCTGCCCTAAGCGTCTGTACACGGTCTGCCTTGAAATTGTCGTACCAGTGGCTGAAGAGAGCTGACGAGACAGGTCTGAGGCTGTGCTCCGCCTGTTTCTTTTGGCAGTAACTGCCAAATACCGGTCCTCATTCGGCGTTGTAACTCTGGGGCGACCTGTGCTGTAACGTCTACTCACATTACCATCATCTTGGAATCGTTGGCAAAGCCTGGAGATGACACTCTAGGCAATTCCAAGTTCGTCTGATACTTCCAGTTGGGTACGCCCACATTCCAGACGGCCGATAATTCTACCACGTAAAAATTCGTCCAAATGCGTCCTTTGCGTCATAACTATTCGGTTATTGCACTGAAATGGTTATAAAGCGCCTGCGGACAATTTTACTTCTTTGCCTGTATTCCTTATATATCACCCTCTTACAGTCTCGTCATTGTGACGTACCATCGGTGTCATCTGGTTACTTCCTGAAATTTGCATATGATTCTTGAAGATGTGTGTAGTGATTTTACAGGTGATATATTTATTTTAGAGTTCGATTTCCGCGTGACTCCGAATTATCCTTAATTTATGGACATGAGTGTAAATATAAAAAGGCATTTAAATCATCTAATTAAAAACATTCAGTATCTTCGTGATGTTATATGATATCATATATTTTTTATTATTCATCTCGCATTTTGTAAAATTTTAATGAATTTTCGATGTACAAACTCAACGAGTTCAAAGCGAGTAGTGGCAACACTATGTACGAAATAAAACATCTTTATCTCCAATGAGCAGACTGTCTATCGGAAATTCTATTTCCTTCTATGCTGATATGCTGTTCTTAAATATTTTATGATTTTGCTGTGGAGGTGAATTTCACGTGGCGTGATACGTCAACATTTCACGACACAGCTACGTGATAAGAGGCTTCAGTTTCGCTACATTTGCAGGCTTCTTTGCGAATATTTTATCTTAAAAAAATCTCCTAAGAAAAAATCACATTGATTAATAAGGCTATGTACAGGCCACTGTTTTCCACCTTCGTAAAGTTCTGGAACAGATCTGATATTATACTCCCATTAAATATCTCGCATGGAAAATTAAAAGCAAGATTTCCAAAATATGGGTGGGCTCCGTCTTGCGTGAATGTGTAAGGGGAGACCTGTTGCCATTTCCGGGTGGGGACACTTGATGAGTGCTGTCGATTCTTTTCCAACTCCGGAGCCAAATTTTTGGTACAATCTGTGGAGCCGATTACAAGGAGCCGATCTCGCAACAAAATGTGCACGAAAACGTCTTTGCGTCGCCTCACTCTTCATTTTTGCTTCCTTGTAGAGGTAAAAAGGAAGTATTGTAATCGCGAAAAATTTCGGGTACCATATTTCAACGAAAATATCCATTTTGACGGCTATCGAATTCAATTTAATCTTGTTTTTGCGTGAGATCTGTAGATAAGGACAGAATAAAGGACTCTTTTTCCCTCCAAAAATTATAAAACTGATTTAAAATGGATTCTGAAGAGATTTTTCGTGGCATTTGTGCGTACGTATGTATATATGTATGTATCTCGCATAACTCAAAAACGAGTAGTGTCAGAACGTTGAAATTTTGTATATAGGACTACTATAACATGTAAATGTGCACCTCCTATTTTGATTGCAATCGGCCGCACCAAAAGTTATATACAGTGGTGGCCAAAATTGTGGACACTTTTGGAAATTTTTATGTTTTTCAACTTTGTATGCTTATAGAAAACGTTACGTTTCACAAAATGCAAACTTGTATATATCATTTTAAAGAGAATTTATTACTGAATTCAATACAAAACACAAAATTCAATTATTTGCAATACAAAAAAAGTTAAACGATAATAGTTATCGATATACATTAGATAGTCATGATTGCAGTGAGTTATCAGTACTTAATAGGGTACCTTTTATTTTTGATTACAGCTTCACATCGACATTTCATTGAGCTGACAAGAGTTTTAGGCTCTTCTTTCGTTATTACATGATGCCAGGAAACAATTATAGCCTCAATTAGTTCCCTTTTATTTGATGGGCGCCTCATTGGGACAAGAGTTTTCAAACGGTGCTACAAATTTTTGATAGGATTGAGGTCAGGACTGTTTCCTGGCCATGACAACAATTTAATGCTCTTTGTACGAAACCATTCTTTCGATATTTTGGCCGTGTCGCAAGGAGCAGAATCCTGAACGAAGCATTGTTGGGAAAGAGATCTCTGATGGAAGGTAGAAGTTTTGGTTCTAGAATAGTATCAATGTATTTTCTGGCATTCAGTGTCCCATCGATGACATGAAAGCGACCAATACCATCTGCTGACATGCATGACCAAATCATAACACTAACTAAGTTCTGCACAGTTGCTTGAATGCAGTCAGGATGTAGCTTTTCTCCTACTCTGCGTCTTACATATTTTCTCCCGTCACTACCGAATAACGATAACTTAGTTTCATCACTCTATATAACGTGTGACCACTGATCATCTGTCCAATTAATGTGTTCCTTTGCCCACTGTAGTCTTTTTGTTCGTTGCTGAAAATTAAGATAAGGCTTTTTTCGTGGAATTCTACCTTTTAGTCCAACATCTGTTATTCTTCTCCTGATTGTTCCTGAACTGACAGAAAGACCAGCATCATTCAGATCAATTCTGATGGCCGCTGATGACATTTTTCTATCTTGGAGACATAGTCTTTTTATTCTTCTGTCATCAATAGATGTGGTGCACCTTTTTCGGCCTTTTCCTTCTTTGTTTTTTATTGAATTTGTCTCCTGATATCGTAAACAAAAATTTCGGACTCCAGATGTAGTCACTGAACCACCCACCTGTCTTGCAATTTCAGCGTAGGAAAGACCACTTTCTCGTAACACAATAATATTACATGTTTTTCTAGGTGTCCAATCTACTCTTTTACTTGATGTCATTGCTTCTTGACTAAATATTAAAAATTTTTACAAAAATTCCTACTTCTAATTGCAGTGTATAAGAAACAGGTCCTCCTTCTACAGAACAGAGCAAAATAATGAATTGTTTCAAGTGTAAACATGATGTCAGCTCCTACTGGCACTTACTAACATTTGATTGGTTCTCAGAACAAGAACAGTGATTGGCCAATGAAGCTAGACATTACAAACCACTTCATAGCTGTTTTTTATTTATAGTAAAGTACATATACCTTTTTTTGTATTGCAAATAATTGAATTTTGTGTTTTGTATTGAATTCAGTAATAAATTCTCTTTAAAATGATATATACAAGTTTGCATTTTGCGAAACGCAACATTTTCTATAAGCATACCAAGTTCAAAAACATAAAAATTTCCAAAAGTGTCCACAATTTTGGCCACCACTGTATATCACTCTGTTACTCGGCTCAGTGAGCTTAGTTTTTTTATTCTTATCTGTTGGTAAATTGCGCATTTTTTGCTTTAAAAATGATTGAATTATGTTGTTCTTATCTTCCGGTTAAGGCTTTTATGCTTTTAGTAAATCTGCACGCAATAATTGTAGATTTATCAACAATTTAAAAGCTGTTTAAGTGCGGCTAAGTCTAATTATGGTTACGAAAGCAGCCATATTTGTTTACATTTGAAACTTATCAGAATAATGGATTTGTTGCCAATCTAGAGAAACTAAGCTTCGCAACAATTGAGCTAACGCCTTCTTTCATTATTGGGAATTAAATTATGCTTAAACTGTTCTGGAATTTATTCGAGGAAATGCAAGCAAGTCTAAGAGATTTACTTCGTAATTTTTAATATAGATATTTTGAGGTTTTATGCATTTTTGCCTTGTATCGAAGTGAGAACCGAATTAATTGAATGAGAAATACTGGATCGTCTGTGAAAAACTCTTTCTTTTTTTCTTTCTTTTTTTTTCCTTGTTTGTTTAATTTCTGATACGCATCGTTTTGGATTTATTATAGTATTTGAAAAGAACATGTGGCAGAGATTAGATAATTCTTCAGATGATATGCATAATTTTTGTGCACTCTGAGTTATAAAATGAATGAGGTGTAACACTCTTAAGTGAACCTAGCGTCAAAGTATCGCTATGGTAAACAAATATAGTGTTTTTTAAAGAGTGCATGTATTCTAGTGTGGTTTATGCGCTACTTGCGAAGTACATTTAATTCAATCTAGTTAAGTTTAAATGAAATGCAGGAAAAAATTGGTATAATTTAATATTCCGGTACAGGGAAGTTATGTGGTGTACACATCAGATTTTTTTTTAAAAAAAACATTACGGCTTTCACTTTCTGTTAAACAGTCAATCGGTTTTTATCCGCCATCTTGTAGACTGCTGTTTCGTGGCAAGTTAGAGTTTGAAACTGACTTCTCTTGACACTTAGGAGATTTTACAAGAATAACAGCTCTCGAAGACGCGTTTTCAACGTTCAGAATACAATATTAAAAATTTTGTAAGATTATTGAGTGGTATGATATTTCGTCCGTCAGTTTGTGGAAACACGAAATTTATGTTCTGATTTTGCAAAGAGTTGAATATAATTATAACTCACTACGCATGTTTGAACACTAGGAAAAATATAGATGTTTACTTGTCAGTAATAGGGCTAGTTTCTCTTTTCATTGTTCGTGTGAGTTGAGATCAATATATCGGTGCAGAAGACTCACAAGACTGTTGCTCAGGGTATCAACATTTGAATTTTGAATATAGATGGTGTCACTCCTGCTCATACTTACTGGAGATTAAAAAATCAGTTTGTATGTAATTTAGCACCACTGAACATTCATGTATGCAGTCCAATTAAAGAATTTCTTGGCTGGAATAAATTCAAGGCCTATTAAGCCGTTTATTGACGCCTGCAAGAATGAGACTGTGGGGTTTTATTTAATTTAATTAACAATTAATTTTATTTTTGAAGCAACTTGTGTTGTTTTCGCTTTCAACACTTCCCAGAATGCGATTTCAGTTTCGCGTATTTTATCGCATCTAGGGACGGTACTTGCTAGACGGGACTTTCCTGAGAAACGAGATTCTGGTAGCACTGGTTTAAACGGGAGGATTCCTAGAAAAAACAGCTCCGCTGGAATCGAAGTTCCGCCTAGCCACGGAAACGATGTAGCGGCTACGCGGGAATTTTTGAAACCTCGGTCGAAAATGTTTCGGCTGCTGCTCTGTCCCGGGTAAAGATCAACCAATCAGACGAAAGTTCTGAAGGATCACGTGATCCCAATCTGAGCGATAATCGATTATTGTTTGGCGTTCAAGTCTTTAGTGAAAATGGTAACCTTAGTTACATAGGTTTTGTGGAAATGTGCGGGTTCTGAGAATTGTGCCTTTTGACGTCCAGTCCCTCGTAGAAGAAACATATGTGATAGGGACATTATGCAAAGTAGGGTAGAAAGCTACTATTTAAGGTGATTCCTGAGTTACTTCAGCCAGAGCGTGTTCTGCGCATGGTTCTGCGTTTCGGCCACGTTGTTTTTGTGCTACTTAAGCTTGTTCTTTTACGGCCGTGCATATTAATTGCCGATTAAGTCTACTTCGGTGGAAGGGGCAAGAGCCAACTTCACGTTAAAATATCTCTGTGCAGCTTAGGCTGATTATTCAACTTAGGTTTAGTTTTAACTTTTCGTTTCTATTTTGAGTTGCCATTTTGAGTTTCTATTTTGAGTTGTTGTTTGTTTTCGTCACTATTTTGAATGGCGCTGTAAGCATCACGAGTGTGCATACGTTTCTCGAGCTGAATAAAAGGGTCGTTTCATCCTTTCCACATCTTGTTACTGATACAGTTGAACTTAGCGAAATATCGCTTCACTGTTCAAGCAATGATCTGGCCTTCAAAGTAACTTTAATTTAGCTAGAATCTTACAAGTTATAATTCATCTAGATAGCCATTTTAATAGACTTGCTCCTGTAGTCTTATTTTTTTGCGGCAGCGCTTCGACCTCTTCAGGCTTTCCATGTTACATTGTACAAAAGATACTACAATTTGACGTATAATTTCACTGAAGTTGTTTACATGTATACAAAATTCATAACACTATACATAAGTAAGTATATTTTTGGAAGAGACATATGACAGTATATGTGAAAACGAATATGAAATCAACTTAAGATCTAGTAAATGTTTTGTAAATAAACTTCTGAAGCTTCTAATGATCCAAAACAAATGTTATCCCATTTTTATTTCTGTCAGATACGGAATTTTCATCATTCGAGAATACGTTTAGCACCATATCGTATTTACGTAACGATTTCAGATATTAATAAGTTATAAATATAAATAAGTCTTTTTGACCATAGCCTGATAGAAATATGTTTGCATTTGTTTTAAAAAAATTCGAGAAGAATATAACGTGATCAGGGAGATACAGCTCATTCAAAATTATAAGGGCAACTAATTCACTTGTAATTAAGAAGTTTATGTTGTAACTTAAAAAATGTGTGTTAGGTTTGCCTAAATATTTTTAAAACATTAACGGAAAATCTCATTATCTAACGTTCTGGGCTTGGAGTAAAAAACTTTAGAAACAAAGGCGTTTAAATAATACAGGCATAAATTATAGCAGAGTATCGAAAATAGTTTGTTTGCGAAAAACTGCATATGAATTCCT
>KK122312.1:94389-119560 GCA_000611955.2 Stegodyphus mimosarum
TTCCGGAATTAAATTTACCTTTAATTTCGTGTTGCACTTTCATTAATCGGTCTCGTATCCTCTTCCTGTCGTCGAAATCTTCAGCTTCATCGAGCTGGAAAATTAAAACAACATATTTTCAGGCTCTTTTATTAATTACAAAGTATTTCATTAAATTACAAACAATAAAATTTCAGACTCAAATGCGTCTTAGCCCACTGCTTGGCGGTATTAGATTTAAGGAATGAATAATCTGCGTAAATGTATTGTTACGAAATGTCCAGGCGCGGTAAGATAGCTTCCCCGCAAAGCAGGTTTGGGGTTGCCATAAAATGGTGAGGAAAGGCTAAGTTGCCACATTTGGCGAGAAATCGCCCATTTGGCGACAAAATTGGCGATATGCTATAGACGCTTGGAGAACCTTCTAGAACGAATTCTTCCTGGTTTAGCCCAGAACGTTCTCGAATACAAGCCAAAAGCTATATAAACCCTGCTGGTACGCGGAGAGTGAGTTGTCGTTTCGTCTAGCGAGCTGATAGTCAGTCAGTAAGCGAGTGTCTAGTTGGTCCTCGACTACATCGAGAGCGTTTCTTAGTGTATCGCGAGATAGTGCATCGTCGAGTTTTATCTTAGAGTGTGTTGAGCTCCGAGAAGGACCGAACCGAGTCGGGAGCTATACTCTAGCGCATCGTCGAGTGCATCGCGAGTTCTAGCGTGGAGAGTTAGTCTCGAGAGTACGTGGAGTTCCGAGAGCGACTGAGCAGAGTCGGGAGCTGTACTCTGTGCTTTGCCGTGAAGCTGTCTGCACCGTTACAGCCTGATAGTCTGAAGGCTGTGTCGCTGATTGTCTCAGCGTGTTTATAGTAGTTCTTCGACGACTGTAAGCGTGATTTTGGAGCTGTATTGTAAAATACTGACCAGTAAAGTGTGTTTTCATACTTCATTAAGTGTCGCCGTCGTTATTCACTCCAAATCCACGAACCCTTGAAGAAAAAAAAAACGTAACAGCATGTATGTTTTTCGCATTGTGATAAAATGGTACCTAGAGCTATCGAATTTTTTCATAACGTACGTTTCCACCCGAATATGGGCATCTGGAAGCCAGAATTTGGAATTTGCTTAACTTTAACGAATTTTTGATTAAGAAATTCAACGATTTCAAAGCGAGCAATGGCAATACTGTGTAAGGTTTATCCTAATTTTATTAACAGTTATTTTAAGTTATGCAACTTTTCTGTCTATTCTAATTTCAGCTTACAATTTCCTACTAGAATATAATTTCAGAAACGCAGTGAATGCGAATGAGTAAGACTACTATTTAAGTCGATGTTTCGCCGACTTCGAGAGAGAGAGTCTGATTCCCTGACTAGCGCGCCTTAGGCTACATTCTTTCTTAGCTACCACGCTAGGCCATACTTTAGGCCCTTGCTTGGCTTCGCCGATTTAACTATTAATACTTAGGGGCCAACTACTTAGAAACCTGATAGCTTCGGCTATATCTTTCAGATAGCTTTAGTTAAGCTTAATTTAGTGTAATTTCATAATTATTTAAGTTCAAGCCAAGTGGAGGCTTTGCTGTATACTCCGAGTTAAGAGTTGATTGTATTTATTCTGAGAAATAAAGGGTAGTTAACCCTTCATACGTCTTCCTTGTTTGTTCACACACTTAAAGCGATTAATCGCTTGTTGTTGTTTGTGGGGTTCTAAGATTGGAACATTAGAATTAAGTAAGTAAAACCTCACAACTGTAAGGGGGGAAATAAATTTATCTCCAGCCCGGAAGACTGTGTATCGGAAATTCTAAAGATATGCTCTATTTAAAATTATTTTGCGACATTGCTGTGGAACTGAATTTTATGGTTTCAATGCGAAGAACGTAATATTTAATAAATAAAGGTAACACACAAAACTCTAAAAAAACATGTGGGCATAACTTTCAGATTTTATTTTTATTTAATCTCATTATTATTATTTTTTTTAAATTTCTTGTTGACAATATTACCTATCGTAGCTTTAGATATCGAAAAAACATGACTTTCAAAGCGTTTTTGAATAAGTAAATACGAATAAATTTCTTCGGAAAGAGCACAAACGTAGCCTTCCATACATTTGCTTCTTTAAAAGCGCGATTTTGTATGAAAACAAAATTGTTAAGTAGCAGACGATAATTTATACTTTCAAATATATACCTGCAATTAAAAAAAATTTCCAAGCAGACGATTTTTTTTTTTTTTTGAATTTTTACTTGTTAATTTGAGCAGCTAATTCAGTTGCCGTTTGAATGTTCTTATGTGGTGGTTATTAATCGAGTGTGTTTTTTCTTGTGTGTTTTTGCCATTTTTCTGCATATATTTCGTTAGATAACCAGCCGCTATGGATTTATCTGTGATGCTGAGAGAGGTGAGTGAATGTACATCTACATTATTACTTTATTGGAAGTGCAAGGAAAACGTGCCATGACTGAATGGTGGTTTGATTGCTACATTTTTTGTTTGTCCGAAATGGGGTGATAATATGCGTTTCTGTGAGAGAAAGGGAAGTACGGGTGGGTTTGAATGGCGAAGCAAACAAAAGTGAATGCGCATGATGTTTGTAGAAGTAAAGGTTCATGGTTTAGTCATAGCCATTTGAGTATAAGTGATATTTTGAGAATTACGAGGTGTTGGTTTTTGAAAGTGGGGAATGAGTCTGTGATTCAAGAAGTGAAAGAGCATGAGCATGATGTTGTTAATTGGTTTATGCTTTGAAGAGAAGTGTGTATGACGACTATGATAAATGATAGTATTCCGACTCGTGGTAAAGGAATTGGTAATTCGTGATAAGGTAATTGGATTAGTTGCCAATCTAGAGAAACTAAGCTTCGCAACAACAAACATAACGCCATCTTTTATCACTGTGAATTAAATCATGCTTAATTCACTCCAGAATTTATTCGAGGAAATAAGTGTTTAAAATTTACTTCGCAGTTTTTAATAAAGATATTTTGAGTTTGAGTTTTTAGGTGTTTTTGCCTTGTCGCGAAGTGAGAACTGAGCTAATTGAATGAGAAATGCGGAATCGTCTGGGAAAAACTGTTTCTTTCTTTTTTTTCCTTTTGCTTTTGTTTAATTTCGGCTCTAGTGTAGAATTGGGTGCCCCTTGTTTTTTGGCGAAAAATTTTGTTCAGTTTTGGCGATGAAACCCCATTTCTGTTTACCATGAGAGTTTTAACATGGTTTTAGCTTCTTGATTTATTTAATTGAAAATAAATCGATGTGCACATGGACAAAGTCAAAATGGGCAATGACTAAGTTTGTGCAATTCTCTGATGTTTTTTTAAAGTGAAAATAGGTCGATGTGTACATGGACACGGAGTTTGTGAAATTCTTTGACTTCTTGTTTTGCTTTTGTGTAGCGGCCATCTTGAAATTGTGTCGTATTGGCGCCGATCTTGGCATCAAAACAGAATCGCCAAAAAACAAGGGGCACCCAATTGTAAACTTTTACCTTAATTTCTTTTACACATCGTTTTAGATTTTTTATAGTATTTGAATAGAACATGTAGCAACTATTATGTAAATTCTTCAGATGATATACATTATTTTTTTAAATGAGAATAGAATCGATGTGTACATGGACACCGAGTTTATGCAATTCTTTGCTAGTTTTCGAGCGAATGCAGATAATTGTGCAGATGGGCAAAGCGAGGTTGTGTGTGATGCCGAGCAGTAATATAACGTATTTTATGTGCAATGTTTAATATATCGTTTGTGTATTTTAAATTTGTATTGTTCTTTTAATTGTAATTTATATTTTTGACATTTTTACTTCCTTGTACGAAGTAAAAAGGAAGTATTGTAATCGCGAAAAATTCCAGTATCATATTTCAGCTAAAATATCTATTTTGACTGCTGTCGAATGCAATTTAAGGATGTTTTTCAGTGACATTCGTACGTAAGAACAGAATAAAGCACTCTTAAAAAAATTATAAAACTATTTTAAAATGGATTCCGAAGAGATTTTTTTCGTGGCGTCTGTGCGCACGTACGTATGTATGTATGTATCTCGCGTTACTTAAAAACGAGTAGCCTCAGAACGGTGAAATTTTGTACATAGGACTGCTATAACATGTAGATGTGCACCTCTATATTTTGGTTGCAATCGGCTGCACCAAAAGTATGTAAATTTATGTATGTATATATATATATCCACTCTGTTACTCGGTTCAGTGAACTCAGTGTTTTTATACTTATATGTTTGTAAATTGTGCATTTTTTGCTTTAAAAATGATTGAATTATGTTGCACCTATCCTCTGGTTAAGGTTTTTATGACTTTAGTAAATAGGCATGCAAGATCTGTAGAATTATCAACAATTTAAAACTTGTTTAAGTGCGACTAGGCATAATTGTTATTAACATAGCGGCCATATTTCTTTACATTTGAAATTTAGCAGAATAGTCTATTTGTTGCCAATCTAGAGAAACTAAACTTCGCAACAACAAAGATAACGCCTTTTATTATTGCGAATTAGATCATGCTTAATTCATTCTGGAATTCATTCGAAGAAATAAGTGTTTAAGATTTACTTCGTACTTTTTAATATAGATATTTGAGTGCTTATATATTTTTGCCTTGTCACGAAGTGAGAGCTCAATTAATTGTATGAGATATGCTGAGTCGTCTGTGCGAAAATGTTCTTTTTTTGTTTGTTTGTTTATTTATTTTCTTTTATCCATCGTTTTAGATTTATTATATTATTTAGATAGAACATTTGGCAACGATTAGATAATTCTTCGGATGATATACATAATTTTTGTGGATTCTGAGGCATAAAATGAATGAGATGTATCGCTGTTGAGTGAAGCTAGCGCCAGAGTGTCGCTATGGTAAACAAATATAGTGAGTTTTAAAGTGTGCATTTATACTACTGTGGTTTATGCGTTGTCGACGATGTAGATTTAATTCACTCCAATAAGTTTAAATGAAAAGCAAGAAAAATGTGTATAATTTAATATTCCGTACAAATAAGTCATGTGATGTATACATCAGATTTTTTTCTTTGTTAATGTGTAGAGTTCTAGGTGCCTGCAGAGAATATGATGCGATTTAGGAATTTAAGAAACAGTGATAGGAAAGCTGTGTATGATGTTGATATGCAATAAAAATATTTTTCTCTTTTTATTACTGTAAAGTTTAAAATTTTTAGAAAATTATCAAGTTTGTCTACTTGCTAGTATGTAAGGGACTGTGTCGTTATGTAGCAACAAGGTAATTTATAAAAATGATAAAATTAAAATGTTCCATAATATGAATTTAAATTAAGAAAAAACTTTTCCTTATTTATATAAATGCTAAAGCTTAAAAATCTTTGAAAATACTGAAGACGTATGAGAGACTGCTGTATGAAATACAAGACAACGTTGTTTACCATTTTAATAATCGGTGCATTTCACTTACTGTATCATGTTAATTAGAAATATATACAATTTATTATACTTATTTCTATATCTATAGAGAATACATTGTGATGTCAGAAGGTTAGTTTCCGCATATTTATCGACGTCACTTAGCTCCGCCTTCGCAACTTTGTTTCTTTTGATCGCAAAAGTCCTTCTTGGTGCTTCGATTTTTCTGCAAAAGAGTGTATATGTATATCAATTTTTTTTTGGAAAAAAGTGGACGTCGACCTTTGCCAGGACCCAGAAAAGAATTGTAGAAAGTTTGGTGACGAAAGCTATATTAGTTATTGAGTGTATCGCGAACAAACACACAAGCAGACACTCTTCTTTATATAGAGAAATTTTTTAGCTCAAATAAGCGTTAGCCTAGAAGGGCTATTAATCTGGAAACGACATTTTGCGTCGATTCACTATAAACGGTTGAATCATTTTTCAAATTGTTGCCACCGAATATTATCTTCCTGTATTATGTTTAAAGAAACTAAATAATGAACAATCTGCATGAATGTATGTATGTTTCTCGCATTGTGACAAAACAATGGTACCTAGAGTCATCAAATTTTGAATAACATAATTCTCTACCCGAACACGCTCACCTGAAAACCGGAATTTATAATTTCGAATTTGTTTGTTTGCCTGCTTCATATTTGGTGAAACGTTAACGAATTTTTGGTTAAATAAATGTAACCATTTCAAACTAACTTAACACTCTAGGGGAAGTGTTGCTTTGAAATGGTGACACAAACACCACAAAGTGGCAACACTCTAGGGAATAAAACATTTTTATCTCCAGCCCGCTAGACTGTCTATCAGAAATTCTAAAGATATATTGTTTTTTAACATTTTTAGCCAAATATGGCATTAGTTCAAATACTCTCGAAATGTGTATGTGTCTATAAATAAAAAAAAATCTGTTTGGGATTAATTTAAAATCTGAAAGATTTTTAAAAAATTTTTTAACTTCAGTATTTTAAATTGTATTAAGTTATATTTTACATAAAGTATTTTATTTATTTATCAAATGTCTGGCCATCGACCATCAGCTCATTAGGCAACGAGCTGTTCAATACTTCTTTACGATGCAGTCCAAACTCTTAAGTGCAAAGCACACGTCCAAATGAGCAGCGTCCATGACTTGTGCAGAATCACACAGAGCACATAAAAGCGAGGCAGTGAAATTAAAAAGAAACAAATGAGCACCAAGGCAGTCATGTCCAGTCAATAGCCTAAACTCAGCCACAGAAACAGCACAAGGAGAGTCCGAGACACAGTCGGCTTTCAATAGCACCGTTCATGACTTTTTCAATAGCACTAACTGCAGCATTACGAAAAGATTGTTTTTATAAATCCTATTGATTTCAAGTTTAGCAGAGTGAAGAGATAGGTCTCTGGAAGACCTTTGGAGAATATCTGTACCTTTTGTTTGCCAAAAGGTCCGCCATTATTTTACTTTAATTATATATGCTATTTGAATCTGGAGATTCTGTAGCATAAAATACTTTTACAAAATTATAACAGTTGAAATATAAATAATTGTAGACAATTAAAAACATAAAGAGAGACCTAAGAATTTTCGATTGTCCTTAGAACGTTTTTACAGTCCAGGGTGAATTTTCTTTAAACAATACCTCTGATAATATTGGTCCTATTAATGTTTTTATCTTCATTAACTTGAATAAGAGTTAAATAATTGTTTATTGTCAATACTCGATGATGGAATGTATTCGCGAAGGACCTCTCTGAGGGACTGCTTCAGTAATCAAAATCAGAAAGTAGTTAAAAAGTATCTGCCTGAATGGCTGTTATTCAAGCTGCATGTACAGAAACCACCAAAGCTCCCATGCAGCCAGCCTATTTACTACGTCAGTGGCCAATGTTCATAATCGTACTTTCTGAAGGCAACTGGGTTCCTAATCATATCATCCATGACGATAAATAGCGAAAAACTCTTGCAACCAAGCTTGGAAACCGAAGCCGGGGGAACTTCTTATGTTCAAATGGTCTTAGCCCCACTATCATTCGGAGATAAGAGTTGGAGGATTCTGGGGGAAGAGACAACTTTAATTCCCAGTTTTCCAAGAAAGACAGCGGTGGCTCTATTTAGACATATAACCGGACATGACTGTTCGCGAGATCACCTGTACAGAACTCATGTAGTGGATTTCCCAAACTGTATTTTGTATGACTCCAATCAGCCTATGATTTTTAACATTTAAATAATTGTATTGCACTCTCTCGGAATGAGGACATTGTTAAAAAGTACTGGAGAGCTCGTGAACTAAAGGCTTAAGCGCTAAAGGTTTGGTATTTGTAAAATAATCGTTCGTTTGTTTTTGCTAACAGGTACTGCAATGATAAAAGATTTTTTTTGGCCATAAATTGGAACTGTGAATATACAATTAAACAATCAAAAGATATTTAGATTTAATCTTTTAATATTTTGTATACTGCAGCTTTCAACCCAACTATGGTTACTTTTTTTTTCTTAATTTAATAACTTTGTAGAGGTTTACTTTACGTTTCTAACAGTTATTCATAAGTTTAAACATGCTTTACTATCTATTCTCGTTTCCCATCTACTAGTCCCTACCAGAATGAACTTTTAGTATCGCGTTGCATGCAAATGAGTTAGAAGGAGTGTTTAAGGAAGGTTCAGCTTACTTCAGTAGAAGAATTTAGGAGTTCTTGGCTAAGTTAAATTATGGACCAGATACGTTAGGCATTTGTGCTAGCTTCAGATAAGTCAGTTTAGTTAAGTATTAGATAGTTTCTTATTTTCTTATTTTGATTTAAATGCGCGAGTGGAGGCTTGTCTGTAAGCCTGAAAAGGGGCCATCTATGCTCATTTCTGTGAGTGAATAAAAAAGTATTTCAACTCTTCTTTGGACTTTGTCGTTAAATACTTAAACTCAAATCAGTAAGTCGCTACCTAGTTCACTAGGTTCCTCTACATTCAGCATAGGCAAAATAGTGAGAAACATTATCACTTGGATAATTTGTTACACAAAAATGAAAAGTGTATTTTTATTCAGAAGAAAACTCCTCCAAATACATTTTGAGAAGATAGCTTTTGCTAAATGCTGTTGAGTTAAACATTCAAATAGTTATGTATGTGATTACAAGGGTTGAACACGAAATAGTGGCAACATGTCGATAGTTCTGAAAAGATTTTATACCCATTGATACGAACTTTTACAGGCCATCACTATAACCGCCTGCCATGTGTACCTTCTTCTGTAAAATTATTGGAAAGTATAGTACATCATCTGCATGTCTACATTCGTTGATGCTCTAAAACGACCGTTCATGTTAACCTTCTCTGTTCTGTGATACTGTAGTGGATTCTTCGCAGTGGTTCTTTTATACTGCCGGAGTGATCACAGTCACAGCAGTTCATATCGGTTAAGTATGGTGTGAATTCCAGTGTCTCCCATCGCCACCATTGCTGTAGGTCCGTAACAGCTCTAAGAATAAACGCTCTGTATTGTTATGGAGGATTTGTCATCTAAGTCATCGTCTGCGTCCAATATTTAGGACCAAGGTCCAAGGCGATGGCTTACGCAGTACCTTTGCTAATTAAAGCAATTACCTTCCACATCTTCGTTAAGAAAAATGAACAATTCAGAAACAGCAATGGCTGAAGGAAGGAAAGAAAACCGCAAGGTTTAAAGGTCCAAAGTTGAATAAAGAAGTCCACACAATGGGACGAAAATCCTTTCGAGCGCACTCTTACCTGTGCAGGAAGAAAGAGATGTCGGTGGCGAATTCTTCATGGCAAGTGTCAACGTGCGAGTGTTGTCATATATATTCTCCGGCCATAGCAATGGATGGTACTTAAACACACGCCATACTGACCGGATATGGATTCGTTTGACTCTGATTTCTTTGCCAACAACAGTAGCTTGAATCTTATTCATTCTTTAGGGCGTCGCTGAGGGACATCAACAAAAGTGAATGTACTAATGATGTATAATGCCTTCTAGTAATTCGGCTAGTGGTGATATACAAGGCAGGCGATTATATTAAGAGAATTTTAGTGTTTACACTCTGCGCGAAAAAAAAATAAAATAAAATAAAAAAAATTTTAAAAAAAATCTGAAAGGTTTCAGATTTTAATTACGTCCAAAGGGGCGTTTATTTAACATTTTGTGTGTTACCTTTATTTGTTAAATACCATGTTCTTCGCACTTAAACTATAAAACTCAGTTCAACAGCAATATCGCAAAATAATTTTAAATTGAGAATATCTTTAGAAATTTCGGTACACGCTCTCACGCGCTGGAGATAAAAATGTTTTTCTGTACAACGTTGGTATTGCTGGCTTTGTAATCTTTGAGTTTGTTAATGAAAAATTCGTTAAAGTTTTAGAGAATATTGTTACGAATTTCAGATTTATTTGAATTATTATTGCTATTTATTTAGAACTGTAATTAAAATTCCTTTTTATTTTCCCGTGCAACGCACGCAGACGATTTTTGAAGACAAAGCTACGTCGAAAAAAAAAAAAACATGAGCACTAAATTGATAAGTGATACGCCGTTTCTTGTAAAACAACGCAAAACACCCAAACGAAAGTAATAGTCCTTCGGGACTAAATCCCTTTGGACTAATAAAATCTGAAATGTTTCAGATTTTAAATTACGTCGGAAGAGGCGCTTTTTTAACGTTTCGTGTGTTACCTTTATTTATTAAATATCATGTTCTTTGCACTTAAACCATAAAATTCAGTTCGACAGTAATATCGCAAAATAATTTTAAAATGAGCATATCTTTAGAATTTCCGATACACAGTTCCGCGAGCTGGAGGCAAAACTTTTTTTTTTCCGTATAGTGTTACTATTGCTCTCTTCTAAATCACTGAGATTGTTAATCAAAAATTCGTTAAAATTTTACAAAATATGAAATAGATAATAAAACAAATTCCAAATTTGGGTTTCCAGATGCGCATATTCGGGTGGAAACGTACGTTATTCAAAATTGGATAGCTCTAGGTACCGTTGTTTTATCACAGTGCGAGAAACATACATGCATTTATGCAGATTCTTCATTATTTAATTTCTTTAAATATAATACAGATCTGCAATATTTGGTGGCAACAGTTTGAAAAGTGATTCAGACTTTAAATGTTTCCAACGCAAAATCGCAAAACGAAAACAGTAGTCTTTCAGGTACAAAGCCCCTTTGAACTAAAAAAAGGACATCTCCCGTTCTACTGGACCGATTGACGAAATTCAACTTTCGTTTTTCATGTGTCGAAAGCGCGACTTAGGATATATATTAGATTTATATATAACATCGGTATTTTGACACAAAATCGGTCTTTTTTTGAAATGACATGCCAATTTGTTTCCATGTTTCGATTCTACGACTGAAATTATGCCAAGCTACCAAATTTTGTAAAAATCGCACCCGTAGTTTTTTAAAAATTAGCTCTCAAAATTTTGGCTCCTCGACGTTAATTGAATTTGATATATATTTATTAACATCTCTTTTTTATTAAACTTACTTGATTACTTCTTCCAGAATTCGAAATTTAACCTTAATCCAGATATAATTCGCGCATTTTTTATGATTTAAAATTTGTATTTTTAAGTATTTTTTATAAATTTTTCGAAAACAATTTTGTTTTGTAACCTATAAAAGTTTTAACACACTCATTAAGTAGATGGCACGCCTGCAAAAAATTAGACTTTTTTATTGAAAATTTGTTAAGATATACATGAATTTACATTTTAGAGCGTTATGAAATTTGGTATCTTTTTTAAGAGTGATAATAAAGTGGTTACGTTACATATGTGGTTTACGCACTTTGTTAAAATTATTTCAAAGTATGAACAATTCCGTTGGTCTACAATGAAAAAAAGAAAAGCAAAATAAGTTGTTATAAATTCAGAAGTTCGCTAGGTCAATTATTCTTGGGGAAAACTGAAAGATAGATTTTTGGATTTCTCCGTAAATTTCGCAGCAAATTTTACAAAATTTAATATTTAGGTATAATTTGAGTTGTAGAATCGAAATATTGAAAAACAAAATGGCATGTCATTTTAGAAAAAGACCGATCTTATGTCAAAATACCTATGTTAGAATAATTGCTATATATAAATCTAATATACATTCTAAGTCGCACTTTCGAGACATGAAAAACGCAATTTGAATTTCGTCAATCGCCGCAGTAGAACGGAAGATATAGAACTGTCCCCCCCTTTTTTTTCAGTGAACCTGCAGTGTCTCACAAAAGTGACGGGACACTTCTGCTTTACAAAAGGAACCCGTAATAAAATAAATTTGAAAAACATGTAAAAATTTTTTGTGGGTGTGTTTTATACTTAAATTTAGTAACACTTATTACATAACATGCATTTTCTCAAAATATTAAAATATTAATTTAATAAAAATACAATTGTTTAGAACGGAGCAAAAAATGGCTCACATAAGTGATGGGACACCCATTAGACTATGCAACAAAAATCGTCTAAAAATATTTTTTGGGGTTTTTATTTTTACTCAAAAGCAATTGTCAATAATTTATAAAATCGTCTGCATTATTTTTTTCCAGTTTGTTTTGGAATTTTTGTGTTTTTTAGCTCTGTGCAGCCATGAATGCTAAACGAAAAGAAACTTTGTCGGAAATTCGAAAATTAGTTATTAATTTGCATATTGAACGTGGAAAATCTATTACAGAAACTACTGAAACAGTTAACTTGAGTCATTCAACAGTTTTCAGTATCATTAAACGATATAAAAAGAATCATATGATTCAGGATAAAAGAAGACCTGGCCGACCATCAAAGCTATCCAATGAAATAAAGCGAATTATCGTTCGAAATATTTAAAAAATCCAAGAATGAGTGCTCCTAAAGTTGCTGCTGATTTACAAGCATTATATGGAGTTAATTTTTAATCCTGAGACTATTAGAAGAGTAATTCGATCTGCTGGATATCACAGTAGAGCAGCCAGGAAAAAATTCTTCGTAAGTGAGAAGAATAGAAAACAGCCTGGCTTTCGCAAAATCCAACATAAATAAGAATTTTGATTACTGGAATGAAGTTATATTTGCTGATGACAGTAAATTTAATATATTTGGTTCTGACGGTAGAATCTTGGTGTGGAGAAAACCCAGAGAAAAATTTCGCAAACAGAACTTGGTGCCAGCAGTAAAACATGGTGGAAAAGGAGTTATGGTATGGGGTGTATGTCGTCCGCTGGAGTCGGTAATCTTGTTTTTATTGACAGTATAGTGGATCAGTGCAAGTATATTGGCGTATTAAATCAAAATTTGAAATCTTCAGCACGAAAATTGAACCTTCATAACGGTTTTAAATTCTACCAGGACAATGACCCCAAGCGCACTGCTTTGAACGTTAGACTCTGGCTGCTGTATAACTGTCCTGAAATAATAAAAACACCACCACAATCTCCAGACCTAAATCCCATAGAGAATATTTGGTAAGAATTGGAATCAAGAATTCGCAAACACACCATTTCTTTAAAATAACAATTAAAATCGGTGCTTCAAGAAGAATGAGGTAAAATCACTCCAGAAATCACAAAAAAATTATTCGAATCCATCCCAAGAAGATTAAATCATGTTTTAAAAATAAAAGGAAATCCAATAAAATATTAAAACCTTTTAAAAAGTAAAATTTTTGGATGAATATTTGGTGGAAAAGTAAGTGTCCCATCACTTATGTGAGCCATTTTTTGCTCCGTTCTAAACAATTGTATTTTTATTAAATTAATATTTTAATATTTTGAGAAAATGTATGTTATGTAATAATTGTTACTGAATTTAAGTATGAAACACACCCACAAAAAATTTTTACATGTTTTTTTAATTTATTTTACCACAGTTTCCTTTTGTAAAGCACAAGTGTCCCATCACTTTTGTGACACACTGTATGGTAATAAAGTCTTTTCGGAACAACCGACTTGCTGCCACCATTTTTTTAAAAATTTTAACCTCGTATGTAATTGTCTGAAATGATTTTAATGAAGTCTTTCATACATCCATTTTCGAAACCAGGTGATAGTGATGCATATTATCGGTAATGTTCAGTACTTACAAGCTGAATAAGAGTCTGTTCATCTTCAATCGAATCTATGTCGATTTCTTCCAATTCCTCCTCCTCTTCGTCGTACTGGTTCTGCTGCATTTTAGTCCTGTAACAAAAAAAAGAAAAAATGTTACTAGTCGTAAAAAAATGATAATTGAGACTTATGCTTTTTTTAATTAAGCATTTATTTTTCAACTTACACATATATAGTGGATTATTTAGCTAAGTCCTTAATAAAGAAAAGTTCGTTTTCATAAATAAAGTATTTATTTTCATAAAATTTTCTTCTTCTATATTTGATCTGATCTTAAATGTAACACCTGGAAGTATATCTTCAATAAAACTAAAAAATTAATTGAAATTATTCTGTAAATTTGTAAGAAATTTTCCCTTCGTGGTGTAATTGGAACACTTGCACTGCTTTCTTTTTTTTTCGTCATTGTTTCGAAAAGCCTATGAAATTCTATGAAATGGAACAAAAATGGGACGGTGCACGATAATTAGCCACCACTAATATTTGGCAGTTTAGTCCCCTCCTCTCCAGTTGCCTTTTAAATGTGGGAGAATGTAAAGAATTTTTCCTTTCCTTGCTGTGGGCTTCCGAGGTATAATTCGAAAGCATGTCCGAAGTTCAAATTACAAGAGCACGCAGCTGATTTTTCGTATTTTCTGCTCCAATAAAGTACGGAATGCCTCTACAAATTAAATACCTGATATTTAATTTTCAGTCGTTAATAATAAACAAGATATTTTTATACGAAATTATTAGTATTCGTCAGAAACAAATAAAATGCTTTTCTGACGGTATCGACTTCACTAGGCTGTGTTCTGTAACAATGAGGAGAGGGATATTTTAGTAGGAAAATGTACAACATGATGAACGATTTTGATTGTTGCTTAAAATTATGGAAATTATGGAATTAATTTCCCTGTTTATTGATTTCAGTTTTAGTAGTGGTGGCTATTCAAAATTTAATGCAAATTTGCAAACTGTTTATGTTCATGAGATAGCAAGAATGAAAACAAAAATAAAATAATATACGAATATTATAATACGTTTAACAATATAATAAATTGCATTAATATCAGATTGAAATATTTCTTAACAAGTTTTGAATTGAATTTCATTATACGAATGAAAAAAAACACCGTCAGATCTTATAATTGCTGGTGATTTTATCGAAAAGGACAAATTCTCCTTGAAAAGTCAACTTTTTTTTCATGAAATCAACAATAATTAACTTTGTTTTATTCGCCTTTATTTAGTCTTTGTATTTTTAAAATGTAACTATATTGATTACTAAGTATAATAAGTTCCACAGTTTAAACTCATTATTTCAATAGATTCACTTTTAATAAGTATCATAATCACAATAGATTTTATTTTTCATTTCCAAAGTTATTATAGAAATTAATAATTAAATTTAACACTAGGAAATTTACATATCATTTTAATTAAGTATACTCCATTTATTCGAAAATATATTTGGAAAGTTTTAAAGGTGAATGAGGTGTAAGTAAGAATAATAATACAGTGTTCTTGTGTGTAAATTTCTACACTGATCAAGCAACTGAGATATAGTTGGCTAGTGTTTGTTTTTGTTTGTATCAAAGACGTCAACAAAGTTACGTGGCGTGATTGGAAAGTTGTAATTTAGGACGCGTCAATACTTAAAAAGGAAGGGGTGGGCTTGCCCGCAAGAGTGGGAAGGGAAATTTGACAGTGCTAGATGAAAGAGAACTCCGCCGAACTTGCAAACGCAACGTTTCATCAATAAAGTGATGTCCATATTATGATCCAAGGTCTCAAACAAATTTTTGATGAAAAAATTGGTATATGGTGTTTTGTTTATCAGTGCAATAGCTTTAAATATTCTTTTTAATCTTTTGTACAATTTAAATAGACGAACATTGATATGTTTCTGAATGGCAACGTTTTAAATGTAAATATATTTATTTTTAAATAGTTTAGAATTCGTTTTCTCTTCTTGATTTTATGTCGTTATTTTAAGTGTTAAATAACGTTTCTGCTTTGTTCCATCAATGGAGTTTGCTTCATTCGCGAAAGAAGTATCACATCAGGAATCGTCTAAGCGAAACTTCCGAAAAAAACCTAAAGAAACCGAGGTAGATAAAAGTGTTGAGGAAATTCCTATAAGATTCCTTATATTACTAATGACGAGCTTCGTCGTGAGGAACAATTACCAGCTACTAAAGAGACCCACAAAACGCTACGTCTCACAGCAGTTGAACTTCGTTTATACATTTAAGATGTGCTCAGGCTTAAAATCAATTGTAAATATTGTTACGGATTTCGTATTTATTTAGCTACAGTGTCTCACAAAAGTGATGGGACACTTTTGCTTTACAAAAGGAAACTGTGGTGAAATAAATTAAAAAAACATGTAAAAATTTTTTGTGAGTGTGTTTCATACTTAAATTTAGTAACAATTATTACATAACATACATTTTCTCAAAATATTAAAATATTAATTTAGTAAAAATACAATTGTTTAGAACGGAGCAAAAAATGGCTCACATAAGTGATTGGACACTTATTTTTCCACCAAATATTTATCCAAAAATTTTACTTTTTAAAAGGTTTTAATATTTTATTGGATTTCCTTTTACTTTTAAAACATGATTTAATCTTCTTGGGATGGATTCGAATAATGTTTTTGTGATTTCTGGAGTGATTTTATCCCATTCTTCTTGAAGAACCGATTTTAATTGTTGTTTTGAAGAAATGGTATGTTTGCGAATTCTTGATTCCAATTCTTGCCAAATATTCTCTACACCAAGATTCTACCGTCAGAACGAAATATATTAAATTTACTCTCATCAGCAAATATAACTTCATTCCAGTAATCAAAATTCTTATTTATGTTGGATTTTGCAAAAGCCGGTCTGAGTTTTCTATTCCTCTCACTTAGAATAATTTTTTCCTGGCTGCTCTACCGTGATATCCAGTAGATCGAATTACTCCTCTAATAGTCTCAGGATTAAAAATTACTCCATATAATGCTTGTAAATCAGCAGCAACTTTAGGAGCACTCATTCTTGGATTTTTTTTTAATATTTCGAACGATAATTCGCTTTATTCCATTGGATAGCTTTGATGGTCGGCCAGGTCTTCTTTTATCCTGAATCATACGATTCTTTTTATATCGTTTAATGATATTGAAAACTGTTGAATGACTCAAGTTAACTGTTTCAGCAGTTTCTCTAATAGATTTTCCCCGTTCAATATGCAAATTAATAACTAATTTTCGAATTTCAGCCAAAGTTTCTTTTCGTTTAGCATTCATGGCTGCACAGAGCTAAAAAACACAAAAATTCCAAACCAAACTGGAAAGAAATAATGCAGACGATTTTATAAATTATTGCCAATTGCTTTTGAGTAAAAATAAAAACCCCAAAAAATATTTTAGACCATTTTTGTTGCATAGTCTAATGGTGTTCCATCACTTATGTGAGCCATTTTTTGCTCCGTTCTAAACAATTGTATTTTTATTAAATTAATATTTTAATATTTTGAGAAAATGTATGTTATGTAATAATTGTTACTAAATTTAAGTATGAAACACACCCACGAAACATTTTTACATGTTTTTTTAATTTATTTTATTACGGTTTGCTTTTGTAAAGCACAAGTGTCCCATCACTTTTGTGAGACACTGTATTTATTTAGAATTGCAATTAAAATTGTTTTATTTTCCCGTGCAACGCAGACGATTTTTGAAGAGAAAGCTACGTCGGAAAAGTAAAAATAAAAGAACGCGTGTATTTAATATTTAATAAATAAATATCTTGTAATTGCTGTTGCCATCCACAAAAATCGAGAAAATAGGTTTTACCAGAATATTCTAGTGAATAATTAAAAGCTTATAAAAGCCGAATTAAAACACCTCAGCTCAGATGTAGCTGTTTTAAGCGAACTGTTTGTTTACTTAATGCTGTTATTGATTGTAGCGAATTCGCTGTGAGATAGAATTAGTATAGAATTAGTTTCTCTGTTTCTGAATTGAGTTCCGTTTAACGTTTGAGATATTGTGATATTGTACGAATATTTCCGAGGAAATAGTTCAGCATTTTGTTTTATTTCTGGTGAAAAGAATTTTATTAACTTTTTAACGACTTGTGCATTCAATACATAACGAACCCGTAAGCACGCTACGATATACACGATACTTTTGGGCAAAAATATAATTCTAAATGTATACCGTATTTTCGAAAGCTTGGTTTGGTTTATGTGATTATGGCAAAGGTTCGAAGGCTATCTGCCTAAGGGGAGGAAAGCCTTCGTGGAGGAGTTTTGAGGGGAAACTGGCTTGTATACACGCTGCACATGGGGAAACCCACGAAAACACCCAAGCTGCCAGCTCGTTCGATCCTCGGACAGAACTACCACTGTTCAGTGACTTTACCGCTCGGGCGTTGGTGGACCTATTTTCGAAAGAAGGCAGCTGCTTATTAATACTATGTTTTTAAGTAAATTTTTCAGAATAATTATGGTTATTCTTTTTAAAAAGTTTAGCATCAGAAAATATAAGAAATCGTATGAAACTCTGTTTGTAACATTTTGTTCTTATTTACCGCCTAAGGACGTGTTTTCCATGCTCTAAAGGTAATGAAACAACTAAGGGTAAACAAATTAGTAAAGAGTTTACAGCTCACTCAATGAGTCGATTCTGTTAGTTCAAATCGTACTCTTTCGGCAGCTGGGCTTTTCTCATTTTTTCGAAAGTTTATAATAGAGAAAAATTCAACTTGTGTTTAATTTAGACTTATGAAACTAACATGAGTTTTGGGACAAAAATTTGTTTCTGAAGAAATAAAACTGTTCGTTGTTTCTTTCTTTTCCCTCCTTCCAAAATACATTAAAATTAGTCACTTAGAAATCAAATTTCCTTTTGAATTTTGGTAAGCATTAATGTTCGAGTCAGCGTGCATTTTTTTATTTGTTATTAAGATTGCTTTCGATATTTTAAAGAATTTATCTCCTCCGCATATGTGAACAAAATAACTTTTTCCGATTATGTTACTAATGAAGTTAATTCTGTGAGAATTTATGCTCAATTTTCAAAACAAATTCTGTAAAATAATTTAACACTTGCATCAAATCTTGATTATGTAGATATACATTGAAAAATGCTCAACTGTTGTCTCAACTGGCGTCCAAGAATCTAATATTAATCACAGAAAAAGTTCTAAAAATTGCGCAGCTAAATTTTTTCAAAATTATTTTAAATATTATTAAAAGAGATATATTTTCATTAATTTTCCCTTAGAGGTGGCCAAGTGGATAAAACTGATTAAAGTTATTTTGTACTTAATTTACTAAATTTTCATTTTTATGTTGGCAATAAATGTAGATACATTTTTAAAAACTGCATTGTTAAATTTGTTGTTATTGTTGTTGCCAATTACACCTGTCTAGCAAACATCAGCACAAGCCTACGACATTCAACGTGGCAAGGAGTGAAATGCGTCTGTCGTGAGCAAGAGCCTTGAGCACCATACAGGTAACAGCCGGACTTTAGCTCAGTTCCGTTCCCAATTTCGAGAGACATTGTTGACTAGTTTTCCTCATGCAAATTAGATCGGAGGTCAATCGGCGGTAAGCTAACGTGGTTGCCGCTGATTGGCCGATGACGTCAAGATCGGCGGGTTGGCCGAACTATATATATGTACGCGGGGGCGTTATTGAGTGCTGAGTCAGCATTATAATACTTTCCTTTCAATGGTTTTAAAAGCTACAGTATTAGCTTATTTTATTTAAGTTGAAAAAAATAAAGCATGGATTTTAATTTAGATTGGTCTTATAGTTTTCTTTGCCAATATCTCCACTGCCATTAGGTTATGGGCCCAGGGCCAACAGCTAGCCAGTTACTCAGTTCAACTGAGCATTGAAGGAATGTAGGTGAAGAGGGCCGTTATCGACGAGAAGAAGCTGACCTGTCTTAGAAGCTTGTTCAAGTTGTTGTGCTCAAACTTAATTGAAGATGTCATTACTACCTGAAGGTTTTGAGCTGTTAAACCACGACAACTGGGATCGATGGAAAGTCGATATGAAAATGCTGCTACTGGATAGAAATTGTTGGAGCTTCATAGAAGACAAAGAAGAAGAATTAGATAAAAGTGCAACAAGGCGGGAAAAGCAGGACTTCACATTGAGAGAGAATCGAGCTTTCACTACATTATATTATGGAATTAAAACTGAGTTAAGGCCGCTGATACAAGAATGTTCAAGTGGTAAAGAAGCATGGGAAGTTCTACAGAAGCAATTCGAACCCAAAACAAGAGCAAGGATAATTCAGTTACTGGATGAATTTTTCAGCATTAGATATACACCAGATGAAGAAATAGGGTTATTCATCGCAAGGATAAGAATGACTGCAAAGAAGTTGGCTGAAGCTGGACATAATTTGGCAGATCTTTTTAAAGGATTTCAAGCAATAAGGAGATTACCCCAGGAATATTCCGGCATTGTACAGTTGATTTATAGGTGGAAGGACGAAGATTTTACGCTGGAGAAAATTGCTGAAGAACTGGTAAGGGAAGAAAGTCGACTTCGCCAGGTAAATGCTGATTTAGAAGACAGCAAGGTAAGCGTATTTAATACTATTAGTTCAAATGCAGGGAAAAATAGAGATGAAAGTAAATTTAAATCTAAGAAAAAATTAGGGAATACGAGAATAGGACCTTGTTTCAGATGTCAGAAATTCGGACACGTAATTGCTCAGTGTAAAGAAAATGTAAGTAAAAATCAGAAGTTTAAAATAGACGATAAAAATGGACAGTTTAAAGATAAAGAATTAATGTTAGTAGAAAATTATGTAACAACTACTGATAAAGGATGTAACGCAGATAAATTTAATTGGGTCGTAGATACTGCAGCTACAACTCATTTCTGTAATAATAGAAATTTAATGATAAATTTTGAAGAAATAAACGATATACGTATGTCTTTAGCTGTAGGAAATTGTGAAAGTAAAGTACTAGGAAAGGGTACCGTTAAATTTGCAGTAAAAGTAGGCAATCGAATAAATTGGATTGAGTTAGATAACGTGCTATATAATCCAAATCTAAGGAGAAATTTATTATCAGGAGCAAGGTTAGAAAAGGCAGGTGCTCATTTTGTGGTTTCAAACGGGAAGATGTGGATATACTTCAATAATTGGGATAAATTATGCTATGCTAAACGATATGACGGACTTTATCATGTAAAACCATTTAGATATGCAACAGATAAAAAGGAAGCTGGTTACGGTACAGAAACTAGAAAGTTGAATAAAGTAGACGATGCGACGCTATGGCATCGAAGATTTTGCCACGTAAATTTTGATTATATTCAGAATACTAGTAAGAATCAAAGCGTGAAAGGGTTACCAGAAATCGAAAAACCGATGGAGAAGTGTGAACCGTGTATTATTGCTAAATCTAGTAGAATAACTTTTAAAACTCTTCCGAAGAGATCGGATAAACCATTGCAGTTGGTTTATTTAGACGTTTGTGGCCCACTGCCAGTTCCATCTAAGGGTGGGAGTAAATATTTCCTCGCTATTGTAGATGACTACAGTAGATTAGTAACAGTGTATTGTATGAAAAATAAAAATGAATCGTTCTACAACTTTAAGAATTATCATAGGCAAATGGAAAGACTGACGAATAGAAAATTAATTAGTATCCGCACCGATAACGGTGGGGAATTCTGTAACAAGCAATTTGAAAGGTACTTAGCCGAAAATGGAATTAGTGTTGAACGCACAAATGCGTACACCCCAGAAGAGAACGGCGTATGTGAGCGTTTTAACCGAACGGCATTAGATGCAGTTAAAGCTATGCTTAATGATAGTAAAATGGGAAAAGAATGGTGGGCAGAAGCTCTTGGCTGTTTCGTACACACGTGGAACAGAGTATGTCATAAAAGCAACCGAACCCCTTATGAAATGTTCCTCAATAGAAAACCCAGTGTTGTTTATTTTAAAGTATTTGGTTGTAAAGCATATTTTGGCGTGCCAAAACAGATTAGAAATAAATTACAAATGAGATGCAGAGAAGGAATCATGGTAGGCTATGCGAAGGAAACTAGGGGTTATAGGATATGGTTACCAGAAGAACGCAGATTAATAGAAACCTGTAATGTGAAGTTTGATGAAAAGGTGAATGCAGTAGATGACATCCTGGACCAGAAATCAAAAACTAAATTTAAAAGACTAGAGGAATCTGAGCTATTAGTAGAATCAGATGAAGAACAGGAAACTTCTAGAAGAGAATTAAAGTCGTCAGAAGACAAATCTATCCCGAAAGAAGTATCAGACTTAAACTGGCAAAGAAAAGCCGTTAAAAGACCAGACGGAACACGCACAGACATATATTATTATGTAGAAGGAACAGACAGTCGTTTTAGATCCCATAATGATATTGAAAAGTATTGTGAGGCAAGAAATATTAAATTTGAAAAAGATAAGTTTGACTTTAGTGGCAGAAACGAATACTCCGGGAAAGTTAATTTTGTAGAACAGGAGACTAGTTCCGTATCTGAAGAGGCAAATTCCGTAGAAATTGTTATCCCACAAAATTTTGAAGAAGCACGAAAATCAGTAAATGCCGAAGAATGGAGTAAGGCAATGAAAGAAGAAATTGAAACAATGAAGAAAAGAAATGTTTGGGAATTAGTCGAAAAGCCAGAAAATAAAACTATGCTGGGAACCAAATGGGTATATACTCTAAAAAGAAATGAAAAGAATGAAGTAGTTAGATATAAAGCACGTTTGGTAGCACAGGGATTCAGGCAGAAAAGAGGTGAAGATTTTGATGACGTTTACAGTCCTGTAGTAAATTTTTCAATCATAAGAATATTTTTCACTATACTGGTATGTTTGTATGGATGGACTAATTGTCAGTTAGATGTAAAGAACGCATATTTATACGCAAACCTAAATGAGAAAATATATATGACCCAACCGGAGGGATTTATTGAAGAGGAAAATAAAGTATGTTTATTACACAAGGCCATTTACGGTCTACATCAAAGCGGTCGTGAATGGTTTTGTGAATTTGAAAGCACTTTAGAAAATCTACATTTTAAGAAAATACAATGGTGTAATTGTGTTTATAAGGGTTCTAATGTAATTCTATTGTTATATGTAGATGATATTGTGATTTTTAGTAAAGATGAACATAGTATAGATAAAGTAATTTCACAGTTGAGTAAGTTTTTTGATCTGAAAGTATTAGGCAAAACTAAAACGTTACTTGGAATTGAATTCTTAGAGAACGAAAATGGGCTTTTTATACATCAGCAAAATTATATTGAAGAAATATTTGAAAAATTTAAACATTTCCAGATACCAGTAACTTCAGTTCCCATAGCTAAAGGTACTATTCTTACAAAATTAGATTGTCCGTCCACAAGTGCAGAAATGCGTAAATTACCTTTTAGAAATCTGTTGGGATGTTTAGTTTTTATAGCTAACAGGACAAGGCCTGATATTACATATGCAGTAAATATCTTATCACAATTTCAGGAGAATCCTGGAATTAGGCATTGGGAAGCATTGTTGAAATTGCTTGGTTATCTCAATAGTACTAAATTATATAAATTAAACTTATCGAGGATTAAACATCTAAATTTATATTGTTATTCAGATGCTGATTATGCGAGTAATAGGGATGACCGCGTGTCCATGGGAGGATTTATATTATATTTAGATGAAGTACCAGTAATCTGGAAAACTGCTAAACAAAAGTGTGTAAGCTTATCAACTATGGAAGCGGAATATATCGCCTTATCGGAGGCAGCGAAGGAATTAATGTGGACGAAAAATGTCTTACAAGATGAAATTTTAAAGTTTAATTTAAAAGAATGTAAACTATTTTGCGATAACAAGTCTGCCATTGATTTTTCTAGATCGCCAATAGAAAATCGTCGGACTAAACATATAGACATAAAATATCACTTTATTAGAAGACTAGTAAATGATGGATTGTTTGACCTTGAATTTATCCCCAGTAAATTAAATACTGCGGATTTATTTACAAAAGCGACAACTGCTGTTAATTTAAAGAAGTTTTGTTTAGATGTTTTCAGTGTTTAAAGACAGTAAGTGTTTTCGTAAAATAGAACTGAACTATGAACTTTTGTAATTCTGTAAATTTTGTTTTTGTCTTTGCATGAGGAAAAGAGGGCCGTTTGTTGACTAGTTTTCCTCATGCAAATTAGATCGGAGGTCAATCGGCGGTAAGCTAACGTGGTTGCCGCTGATTGGCCGATGACGTCAAGATCGGCGGGTTGGCCGAACTATATATATGTACGCGGGGGCGTTATTGAGTGCTGAGTCAGCATTATAATACTTTCCTTTCAATGGTTTTAAAAGCTACAGTATTAGCTTATTTTATTTAAGTTGAAAAAAATAAAGCATGGATTTTAATTTAGATTGGTCTTATAGTTTTCTTTGCCAATATCTCCACTGCCATTAGACATTACCTAGGGGGGACCGGTCAGAGGGTCTCCCTATTCCATCTTCCCCTGTTACCAAACTTTCGAGAGGACTTTCGGCTCGCCGCATATTTAGAGTGCCCTCATGCAGCACAGACACTGTACATTAACGAACATCCATGCCTTCTCCGGGATTCGAACCTGGGTCCTTCAGTACAGCAATTAGAGTCGTCAACCACCATTCCGGTTGAGCGGCTGTTAAATTTGCTTATAATTTAATTCAGATTTGAAATTTTTCTTTTTGAAATTGCTATATCCTCTATGTGTGTGGCAGCCTTATGCAACAGCATTCAATACAACCAAAATAAATATTAAATCAACTAATAATAAGCTTCCCTAGCCCTGCAATTTGAATAAATTTGCAGAGCTAAGATTTTGAGTGTCAAAAATTACAGAAACGAACTTGTGTGTTCGTGAGAGAAATTCGACAAAGTTTTAACTAAATAATGGAAAACGGTGACAATTGTGTCACCGATTGACAGTAAAATGAGAGAAAAACAACTAAGAAAAATATTCTTGGAGAACTGATGAGAAAGAGGGATTAGAATTGGAATCGTTGACTAGAAACGGATGATTTTTATGGATGAAAAACGCTTCCAAATAAATAATTAATAATAATAATAAAATTTGGCAAAAGGAAGACGATTTTTAAATGATCTTTACTATAGAGAAATGAAAAATATCAATTGCAGCGACCCTTAAAATGGTATTGTAGAGTCATTAGGTATTTTGAAGCAGGAGATGTGAAAAACGAACATTGCCCTCCCCGGGATTCGAAAATCGAATACGTGCCAAGTGTGCTGACCATTACACCACGAAGGCATGCTAATAAGGTGGGGAAAATACCTTATATACTCCCTCTTTTAAAGGGCGACTATGGATTAGGGAACCCAATCGCCAAATCCTGGTGGTGGAGAATCATCATCCACCTAGTTCGGACGCCACTGTAGAGACAATAGGTTATTTTGAAGCAGGAGATGTGAAAAATGAGCAAAGCTCTCACTGGCATTCGAACCTAGGACGTCTCGAATACGCGTCAAGTGTGTTGACCGTTACACCACGAGCGCATGCTAATAAGGCGGGAGAAATGCCTTATAGTATAATTCTTGAACATTTTCAACTACTCTCTGTTGTTCTCAAGTCTGCACACGTTCATTTTTTGCCATTTTTCTTTCCGCAGCTGATGAAGAGAGT
>KK122312.1:119570-154275 GCA_000611955.2 Stegodyphus mimosarum
TTATTGTAGAATCTTAGGAGTTTGATCATATTACACCGCATTTTTGTTCTTTGTTTGTTTCCAATTTGTGTTAATATTCAGTTCTTTTACGTGTTCTTTTTGTTGCAGCTAAATATAGTTTACTAGAATTTTTGCTAAGCTATATTCCAAAATGTAATCATTAAAATGGCTGCTTTCATAACTTAAATAAAATTCGCTTCAAATGCATATAAACCCATAAAAAATCACTCAGTTTTTGAGAGAGTTTACCCCCAAAAAAGACATCATGCGTCATCTTGGAAACAAAGAGGTGTTGAGTTGGAATGAAAAGCTTAACAGGCAGAGAAATTCATTTCTGCTTTGCGATTCGTGATATTTCTGTGCTGTCAGCTGTTGTGGCTGGGGGTGGATATATCTGGATAGATTCCAGGGGAATGTTGGCTCACTTTATTTTCTCCAATGTCCTTATTATGCCGCCCACAAAGTTATTTAGGTCGGACTCCTAAGCCATGACTTTATAGTGACAACAAGGAATCAGTTCTGTTGCACCTGACATTTGGAAATTGGAATTCTTCATTGGAAAGTGAACACGTGGAATGAATGTATTGAAATTTGCAATTTTAACCAGCGGTAAAAACCATAATTGTTTTAGAAAATAAAGTACTAATTATAAACGCAGATATTTCTTTTATTCAAAAATTAATTTTAGATGTCCTTTCGATTCTAATGAAAATTGTTAATAAATCCGGTGCATATCTTTCGTACAGGATTGGTTGTAGGGATGAGGATGAGGATGAGGTTTTTAGGGATTTTGCTTGTAACTAAATGTAACTTGTGGCAAGTCCACCCATAAATGTCTAAGCGACTTGTCTCTTTATCATGATAAGCAAACAGAAACGTACTAAGAGTGCAAGAGACCCTTTTATTGGGAACTCAAATGTGTTGAACAGAAGGCACTGCTGGTGCTTACAAACTGAGCCAGCATTTATGCCTGGAAATAAAAGTAAGAAATTCAGACTTAAGCTAAGTCGAGGTGGAAATTAGCCTAAGGCTACGTGGAGCTTTAACCTACACCAGCGTGACAGCACAATCTGCAAGAATAAAACAACAGGAATGCTATCGTAGAATACCAACTAGTAACGGGGCGTTCAGTAGGTGGAACACCCTCTGACTGAAAACAGTCTCAAACCCTCACTTATATACACGCGAGCTAAATTTGAATTCTGGTAGGAAAACGGAAAAAGAGAAGTTGTAGAGTCATTAGGTATTTTTGAAGCAGGCGACATGAAAAATGTGCAATGCCCTTGCCAAGACTCGAACCTGGACCCCCCGAATACGCACCGAATGTGCTACCTTTACACCACGAAGGATGCTGGAAGGAAGGAGAAAATACCTCATATACTCTCCCTTTTAAAGGACGACTGAGGCTTAAGGGACACAATCGCCAAATCCTGGTGGTGATGAATAATTGATGACCACCTTTTACTTCAGGCTCCACTGTGGAGTCATTTTAGATTTTTTTGAAGCAAGAGATGTGAAAAATGAGCAGTGCCTTCGCTGGGACTCGAACCCGAACCTCACGAATACGGGCCGAGTGTGTTTCCAATTACACCACGAAGGCATGCTGGAAGGAGGGAGAAAATACATTATATACTCCCCCTTTTAAAAGGCGACTGGGGATTAGGGAACCCAGTCACCAAATCCTGATGGGTAACAAATTATTGTCCATCACCTTTTAGTTCAGGCGCCACTGTAGAGTCATTAGGTTTTTTTTTTCAAGCAGGAAACACAAAAAATCGGCAACTCCCTCTCCGGGATTCGAACGTAGACCTCTCGAATACGCGCCGAATGTGCTGCTATTACACCAAGACTTGCTGGAAGTAAGGAGAAAATACCTTATAAAGTGACATTAAAGATTCGTATCTAAAAAAAACTGGTTAATTAATATAAATACCTTGCCATGTGTAATTATTATTGCTATCCTAAATGTTTCTTTTACATGAATAATATTTCTTGGTAAGACATTTATTAAGAATGCCTTCATGATGGTGCTTCTTTGTAAAGGTTCCAGTACCTTTATCATGGTCGATCACAATTCGAAAAACGAAAGTTGTCATTAGGGTGCCTCGGCATAAAGGTTCTCACACTCTTATGCACATCAGTTTATAGTGTTAATCAACCTTTAAGCTGGCTCCTTGTAAAGCTTGTATCTTTCTAAACAATTTACAAAAAATGACCATTTTGTCTGGCAACAATGGATCTCCAGATCATTGTATAATCTAATGCTCCTTAACGTGACTCTACCACATTAAATTTCCTGCAGCTAATGCCATTTCCTTGAAAAGATGCCTTATTAAGCAAAGACATTTTGTTCTTAAAATTTGTAAAACTATGAACACACTTTCTGCATTGGAAAAAGATATTTGCCCTCCCGCTTGAAAATATAAATATAATAGTACCATATTTATTTCTTCAAAATCTCCTTATTTTATTTATAAACTCAAATACCGTAACTTTATTTTGTAGGCATAAAGTGTAAAGGCTTAATAAAGACGTTACGATAATTTGTGTGATCGATTTCACGAATGCTTGTTATGGACTCCATAAACTGTGGACTTTATGAACATTATTTCTGATGCAACTGCATTTTATTTTTAGTTTTTTAATTCCTCTTTCATGTAAATAAGTTTCAATATTTATGCATTTAAATCATGTGTTTAACACAAAAAGTGAAACTAATTTGAATATTATTATTTAAATACCTCCTAACTAATGGTAAAGACAAGGTGTCCTAATTCATCATCATTTGAAATGAGGTGTTTTTCTGAAATGTTCCGAGCTGCATGAATCTGTACGTAATGAAATGTATCTGTATGCAATGAAGATGATAGCACCTTTTAGACGGAGCCTTTCCCTTTCTTGGTAGAAAATGCAGTTCAGTTGGATGACACAAATCTCTACATACAATAAAACAAAGAGTCTGTGTGTGTGTATGTGTGTGTCTTTCGTTCGTGTTGCGAGTAAGCTAATAGACCCAGGGCCACGAAATTTGGTACATAGGTGTATCTACACAAGAGCCAGTGCACCTCGAAGCGATTTTTTCGAAATTCGAATTAGAATTTTTTTTGTTTTATGTTTTGTGACCAAATAGCATCATTTTGAGACATAATGGGCTACAGGAAAGCGAGATTTCACTCTATACATTGCATTTTTCATCGTCGTGAATCGTGAAGCGTAGACACTTAGCTATTTTACGAACTTAAAACAAATTTCGTATTTCAATAAATCGATTAAATACGAATTTATTTAGGAAGGTGAGCTTAACACCTTTTCGGCGAAAGTTTTTTTAAAAAAAACTTATTTTAAAAAATGTGCTGTTTATTTTCCTTTGATTTTTGGACACGTTAAACTTTAATCCTTTCGACTCCTTTAAAAAAAAGAATTTTGGAAAAATAATAATATTTTGTATTTTTTTAAAACTTTTTAAATGAAGCTTCCGAATACACTTCTCACATCTCAGATATTTTAAAATGTAGTTTTGGCAACAATTTTCCTTTCTTATTGTTGTCGATAGATTTTTGATGAAATTGCATCATTTTGAATAGTTTCATTCTTTTAAAAATTTCGGTTTGGCAACAATTTTTCATCGTATTTCTTATGTTACTGTTTTTAAGAGACTGAAAAGTTTAAGAAATTAAAAAGTTGTTTCTTTTTGCAACGGTAAATTGTTTAATTACTTTATTAGGATAATGAACATTTGTAACGAGGGATATTGCTTACTTCATTGTAATATTATGTTTTAATTATATATAATTTTAATTATAAAAAAGTTTTGCATGATATTTTTTAATCTGTTTAAGTTCTTAATCTGTTATATCATAACATTTCAAAATTTCAGAAGAAGGGTCATTCAAACTATCGAGTAAGAAAATGTTTAAAAAATTTTAATTTTATTGTGGAATTTTTATATAATTTTTTATGTTGTCATGGTCGTGCTTAAGAACGGGGATATAAATTATGCTTTAACAAATGTTTAATGCACATCTCATGCAATTAATTTGCTAAAAATTCAAGATGTATATGTTTTTCTGGAGATACATCAGGGCCGTATACAAAGGAGGGTTGGAATCTTAACAAAGAGAAAAAAGTTGGAAGAACTTACTCGGCCATAGGTCACAGGTGTGTCTTTTAGGCATTTTTCCGGTACGTTTAAAAGCCAGACGAAGGCTGGCCGCATAGCGGCTAGTTAGAAATAAAAATAGACATTGTATTATATAAGTTGCAAGGTATTGCCTGTTTCTTCTTATTCTCTTGTATGTCTTCACTGTACTTATGTCTGTCTGTCTGTTCAACTGTCTTCACTCTTGACCCGTTGCCGATTTGTCATTTTATCTTCAGTCGGGACAGCTTTTTGAACACTTAGAATGATATCTCAGATGCGTTCCATAATGTTGAGATCTACTCATTTAAGAGGTAATAAAAATAAGAATTGTGTAATATAAGTTGCAAGGTGTTCCTTTTTCTCATTGTTCTCTTAACTGTCATCACTTATGACCCACTGACGATTTGTCATTTTATCTTCAGTCAGGACAGCTTTTCGAACTTCTGGAATGGTATCTTAAATGCGTTCCATAATGCTGAGATCTAGTGACTTAGAAGGTATTCCTGGGCGCAAACTAGATGAATATTCCTCTAACCACGATATGGTGTCTAGACTACTGTGGTTACACATTGTTCTGTTCGAAGACACCAAACTCAGCAGAATAAACACAGCTTATGAGAAAATGTGAGTCATCAAAAAGGATGGTCACTTATTGTTTTTCGATCAGATACATTTGTTGACGTACTCCAGGAGTTCTATTGAATGCCAGTTAAATAAACGTCTTGCCAGTACGAAACAATCTCAGCTTTTACAGTCTTTTCTTCACATGTAAGAGCAAAGTCTTCGTAGGGTTTCCTCCAAACATATATCTTCCCGTTCGTCTAGAACAGCCGAAAACGGTGTTGGCCAGATTAAGCTGCTCGGTTGCAGTCGTCCGGTGCCTAGTGTGCCCTTTGAGGTGATGTTTAGCATTATCCACCTATAAGGTATTTCTTCCGCCTTCTTGTCAAGACTGAGTGTTCGGTGCATATTCTTGGCAAACATCTTCGTGAACTCCTTAAATCCTGATCTGGAACAGGGAGCTGAATGCAGCTATGTTCTGTGGTAGAATACTGTGATTAAGTTGGAGAATAACTGCACTTGAAAGGGATTTAAAATTCTCTTTTATTAAATCACAACTATTTACAATCACTTCCCAACTCGGGAGGGATACAGAAAGTAGAGACCGCACTTGGGTCTAAAAAGGAACAATCAAATAAACTTAAACTAAAACTAATTAGAAATTAAACAGTCCGTTGCTCACAGAGCTATAACGCGCGGTTGGCCTCTAAACTAAATGATGCGTAGCAAGATTTACCTAATACTGACGCACTTGGAATAACTTCAATAAGCAATCACGTAAAAGCGCTATGGCTTAGAATTTAAATGCTAGCAAGTCAGGAGAACGTCGAATAGCGTGACCGTGGTCTGAGACTAAAAGCTCTCTCACACTAAGAGGTTCCTACCTCTCGCTTAAATATAACTTGGCTCCACTTCAAATTAGCATAAAGCTAAAACGCTCGCTTCTTCTAACAGGAAGTCGAAATGAGAAGAAATAGAAAAGTATAAATTAAAATAAAACTTTCTTAGTTTAACTAAAACCTTACGTTCTTAGCATGCCTTCGTTGTGTAATGGCCAGCACACTCGGCGCGTATTCGAGAGGTCCGAGGTCTAGGGCACTGCTCATTTTTCATGACTCCTGTTTCCAAATAACCTAATGTCTCTATAGTTGCGCCCGAACCGAAAAAAGGCGGTGGTTCAAGATTCTTCACCACTAGGATTTGGCGATTGTGTCCTCTAATCCCCAGCCGCCCTTTAAAAGGGGGAATATATAAGGTATTTCTCCGGTCTTCTTCGTATGCCTTCGTGATGTAATGGCGTATAGAAACGTATTCGAGAGGTCTGAGGTTCGAGTCTTGGCGAGGGTATTGCTCATTTCCCTGACTCTGCTCACAAATAACCTAATGTCTCGACACGCCTAGCTAAAGGAGGATCTGTGGTTGAAAACCCGATGAGGCCACATTTGATTTTGTATTTTCCTCACTTCGGAAAAACTCCATACAGGATACAATGGTACAGTTATGTATTAATAATGAAGGCGTAATTGGCTTAATCGTTTCTGGCTTAAAAACTTTATGGTTCAATGCTTTTGTCCTAGCTTTAAGTTCAGGAAAATAATTTTATGAAATGAAATGTATTGAAACATAGACCTTCTTTCCTCTACTGGCTTCTACATTAGTATGTGTTTACCAGTCCCTAGGGCCTTTCACAGTATTTAAGAAAATTATATGCAGTTGGACAGTCATCCGAACGGACGAAATGGGAATGTCGTTAGAGTGACAAAGTCAAGGAATGTAAATGCACAGCATGAGATCTTGAAATTGCTAGTGCCGCCTTCTTTTGACGTGAAAGTGAATTTTGGTGGTACTAACTTTGCAATAAAACATAGGTATAATAAGTGTTGAAACTCAAAAGTTATCGATATTAATATGGGAAATGATATATAAATGCCAGAATAAACTGATTCTTCAGTAATATAACAAATAGGATATATACAGAATTACCAATGCACATTATGGTGAATAGTCGTCGGTCTTTTGATCGTATTTTGGACTGTACGATCGTAGTCGATAATTCGTGTAATTGCACGGTATTTTTTCGGAGGGGGGGGGCTTTTCATTTTGTTGGAGAATCTATGTGCTGTGGTGAGAATGTGATGCGGATGGATTTCTTTTCATGAAATTATAAATGAATGTGTAAAATGAAGTTTTATTTCCATTTAAAATTTTGCTGATGTCAATCATAAAGATGGTTTAACATTATGTGTAGCGGAAATCTATGCGATCTAACGAATCCCTACAAAGTCATCTTACAAGAGGATTTTGTTTTTTTACTCCCCTTGTACGAAATAAAGGAAGTATTGTAATCGCGAAAAATTTCGGGCATCATATTTCAACGAAAATATTCATTATAACCTCTCTCGAATCCGTGTGAACGAGGTTTTTGCCTGACACCTGTGCATATGGACAGAATAAAGGGTTCTTTTTTTTCCAAAAAAAATTGTAAATTTATGGATTTTAAATGGATTGAGAAGAGATTTTTTTTCCGTGACATCTGTACATACAAACGTATGCGTGTATCTCGCATAATTCCAAAACGCGCTGAAATTTCGAATATGGGTCTGCTATAACATGTAGTTGTGCATCTCCCTATTTTCGTTGCAATCGCCGCAATATAGTATATATATCTATATATCCACTCTGTAACCCGGCTCAGTGTCGTAGAGCTCAGTTTTTTAATTCTTATATGTTAATAACTTGTACTTTTTTTCCATTACAATCATATATAGTAAAAACACTCTCTAAAACGACCACCTGCATTTCCATGTTTACTTTAAGAGATCATATTTTCATTCTTAGAAATACTGATCGTCTTAGAGAGAGGTGGAGACGAGAGGGTTCACTGTATGTTTTTTTAACTTTAAAGCTTCCTGTTGGTTACAAAATAGAAATAACTTTATTTTCAATAGTGTCCAAATAAACGAAATAAAAGTAAATAAATAAATAATTGAAAATAATCAGTAGATACCAAGAATACCAATGAATTTTGGTTTACTGACACCAGTATTAATTTCATTGTTTAGAAGAAGTTTATTTACGTCAGTTAGAAAATCAGAATAAACCCATATAAACCAACAGAAGATTTATTTGGCATCTATTTCTATTATATTGATACCAGTAAGAAAACCACTGAAAATCAATATAAACCGATGATACAAACCAGTAGAAAGTTCTGACATTGATGATACCCACAGAGATCAATAGAAACCAGTAAAAAACAGTAGAGACCAACAGAATTGTATGGTACCAGTAGAAAGTTTTACTGGTTTCTATGGGGCATTTTGAAACCAGTAAGTAAAAGCCACAGAGACCAACAGAAACCAGCAAAAGTCAACAGAAACCCATAGAATTTTATGGGTACCCATAAAAAATTTACTGGTTTCTATGCGGCATTTTTAGCAGGGAATGGATTCAAATATAATGTTTTTATGTTCCGGTTAAGGTTTTTATGCGTTTAGTTAATTTGCGTGCAATAATTATAGAATTATCAACAATTTAAAATTAAGTGATGCTAAGCCTAACGAAGCCGCCATTTGTTTACATTAGAAACGCTTATTGGAATAGTGGATTAATTCAGTTTGTGCACCAACGTCAGTGTCTTTTTGCAGAGGGGACCAAAAGTAAACTTTTTGTTTTATGCACAGAAAAATCTGTCTTCCTGCCCGCTGGCCGAATTGTTTGTTTTGCGTAAAAACTCTAATTGTAAAAACATTTTTTAACTGTATTAGGTGTCTTATGTTCTTCCGTATTTTGCAATTTTTAATGAAGATGTTTTGAATTTTTATGTATTTTTGGCTTGTCGCGAAGTGAGAACCGAATTGGTTGAATGAGAAACAAATCTCTAATAAAATTCGAGGAAATAAGTAATAAATAATTCGATGAAATGCAACAAAAAATACATTTAATGAGCTGTACGGAGGGAGCTATGCAATGTCCATTTGAGATATTTTTCTTGTAGCGTGAAGGAACTTATCATTTGCAAATTTGATAAAACGACGGGCTAGAATATATATTTATGAATGCCAATAATATAATTCAAGTAATGTTGCTTGAATAGTGCTTTTGTGTACATCGTAATGATACTTTGGAATGAAAGTTTTAAAATACAGGGTGTTTATAAAGTCCCGGACCCATTTTGATGTTTAATAACTCATAAAAAATGAAGATATAAACAAACTTATGGCATTTATTGATGGAATAACTTATATATTTTCCTTTTCAGGTTTGAATATCTTTACTTTTGTAAATATCGTCTGCGCGTGTGGTTCATTTCAGATAATTTCATTTTCCAATCTAAATATTTGTACTTTTCTAAATATCGTCTGCTCGTCTGCTTATTAATTGCAGTTTTCTCTCTCTCTCTCTTTTTTTTTTGGTGTGTGTGTGTTCTCCGACGAAGCATCCTTTCATCTTTCTGGTATTGTTAATCGCCATAATGTGCCCATATGGGGATCTGAAAACCCCCATGAATACCGTGAGGCACAAATGGATTCCCCAAAGGTTAATGTGTGGTGTGGACTAATGCACGACCGAGTCATTAGGCCTTTCATTTTTTACAGAAAAGACGGTCTCATCAGTCGTATACTTAGACATGTTGGAAAACTTTGTATTTCCACAACTAGAAGAGCTTCAGCCACATCTCTTTTTGCAACAAGATGGTGCACCACCTCATTGGGGTACCATCGTTCGTAGTTCTTTGAATGACCATTTTACGGGAAGATGGATTGGACGAGGAGGTCCAATTCTTTGACCACCCAGATCACCTGATGTGACGCCGCTAGACTTTTTCCTTCGGGGATTTGTAAAGGACAACGTTTACAGGTGGAGAGTGTCGAACATTGATGACCTAAAAGCCAGAATTCCAACCGCAATAGCCTCTGTGGATGCCGACATGCTTGCCGGTACCTGGCGTGAAATTGAATATCGACTTGATATTCTCCGTGCGACAAAGGGGGCACACGTGAAAGTTCATTGACAAGGCTCGTGAAACTTTTTGAGTCTATCTAACCATCTATGTTATTAATTTTATTCTATCTTTATTATTTTATGAGATATTAAACATCAAAATGGATCCGGGACTTGCAGAATACGGGGAACACCCTGTATTCTGCATTGTTTGCAACTACGATCAAATCTAGTGTTATCTGAGCTAATCTTCCAAAAGTCCTCCACAAAGGCATTACTTTCATTTGGCAGATAAGCTTTTGCGCACTGGCTCAATTGCAATCCTAATTTAATCAAATTATTTATGACGTTCAAAACGAAATTCACAAGAACTTTTTCAAAAGACCTGTGTAAAGGATGTGTTATATAGTTAGAAGAGACGCCACTTAATGTGATCCCATTTAATGTTATAATTCCGAGATTGTTATCGAACTCCTGAAGTCCGACCCATTTGTATACGAAAACATGATAAAAACATCGCTTATTGGGTCAACAATTTGCTTAATATGACCAAAATGTTAAAGAATAAATATTTTTAAACTGAAGTAAAGCCGCCAAATAAAAGATAATATCACCAAATAATGTTAAAATAGGTTATAAAAATCGTCAAATAACACAGTATTGCTAAGTAACGAACTAAATTTCCAAACAGCTTGATTTCGATTTGAGTCAACCATTTGAAATTAGGCAAAAACAACCTTAGTTTGACATAGATTTTGAATAACTCTGTCAATTTTGAATAACTCTGTCATACGCAGGTCCCTTTTCTTCAGGAGATAAAACAAAAAAAAGAAAATTGTGTTGGAGGGGGGTGAGTAGTCTCTTGGAAACATCTTCACAAAGCTAAGGTTGCATTGTTTCGCCAAGTTTTTAAATTTTTTTTTGGCAAGTCCCCTTTGAATGAGGGAGCCCTCGGAGTATTACGATTAGTGACAGCATTGGTCGAATAATTTCCAGACCCATTATAAACAATTCACATTTTAATTTTTGCATTAAAACATTCTAAGCATTTGTACTATCCTAGCTAAAATAGAGTTCCTTGAAAGCTAGAATTCCGATGAACTATGCAGCGGCTGTTCGCCGAGTTCTTGTGAGTAAGTAACAACTCGGGATAAGGGTTAAATTACCCTTTATTCCAACCCAAAAATGAATTAACAGATGGCCCCTCTCGGGCGTACAAGGAGCCTCCACTTGGGCTTTAACTCAAAATAAAAAATATGTAACTAATTTAATGCTAAATGAAATTACAGAATCGAGAAGGAAATCATGAAATAAGCAGCTGCACCGTCATGACGACTTATTAGCTTAATTGTTTATCACGTGGGGGTCATCCACTATCTGCTATTTACAATAAACTAGTCGCTACGCGGCCAGCCTTCTTATGGCTTTTAAATGTACCGAAAAAGTGCCTAAAGGGAACACCAAACATTAAATTTAAAAACTGCACAGAATTTTACGCTGCAAAACAACTTTATCCAAAAAAAGGGGGGGGGAAAGGGAGAGAGAGAGAGAAAAAAAATCTGAATGGTTTCAGATTTTAAATTGCGTCCAAAAGGGCGTTTTTTTAACATTTTGTGTGTTACTTTTATTTATTAAATATCATGTTCTTCGCATTTAAACCATACAATTCTGGTCAAGAGCAGTATCGTAAAATAATTTTAAAATGAGCATATCTTTAGAATTTCCGATGCAGAGTCTCGCGCGCTGGAGATAAAAATGTTTTTTTTGAAATCGTTGAGTTTCTTAACCAAACACTCATAAATGCTTTACAAAATATGAGCTAGGTAGTAAAACAAATTCCAAATTCAAATTAGGGCTTCCACATGCCCATGTTCTACGGGAGATTACGTTGTTCAAATTTTTACGGCACTAGGTACCGTTGTTTTATCAAAATGCGAGAAACAAATATACATTCGCGCAGATTCATGGTTATTTAATTTCTTTAAATATAATGCAGGGCTGTAATATTTGGTGGCAACAATTTGAAAAGTGATTCGCCGTTTAAAGTTTTCAACGCAAAATGCCAAAACAAAATTAAAATTAATAGACCTTCAGCGTAAATTGCTCCTTTGAATTAAAAAAAAAAAAAAAAAAAACCTTGAATTTTAATAAAATGTATTACATATAAAAATATTACAATGAAATAAGCAATATCCCTTAATTCAAATATTGATTATCCTAATAAATAAATTAACCAACTTCCCGTTGGCTTACCTCTACAAACGTGCAGTTTCCAAGAGAAACATTAAATTTAAAAACTGCACAGAATTATCTCCCTCATTTTTTCGAATCGCAACATAAGCAACCATGGCAACAGTGATATATCAGCGACAATGGCCTGCATCCATTGTTTGTGATATAATGGGAGAGAATTATCGATTTGATACGATTTCATCAAAAAAACATAAAAAAGAATCTCATTCGAATTTTGAAAAAAAATCGCTTGGAGGTGCACTGGCTCTTGTCTCGATGCACCTGTGTACCAAATTTCGTAGCCCTGTGTCTATTAGATTACGCGCAGCACGAACGAAAGACACAGTTACAGAGAGACAGATTCTTCGTTTTATATATATACGTAGAATCTTCAATATTTACATGATAAAAACAATACTACATAATTTGTGAGGACTGAGTGTTCGGTGCATATTGTTGGCAAACATCTTCGTGAAACGTGAAGTCCTGATCTTGAACAGGGAGCTGAATGCAGCTATGTTCTGTGGTAGAATAACTGTGGTTAAGTGGTAGAATAACTGCACTTCAGACTGATTTAAAATCCTCTTTTATTAAACCGCAATTATGTACAGCCACTTCCCAACTCGGGAGGGATACAGAAAATAACGACCGCCACTTGGGTCTAAACTGAACAATCAAATTTAATTTAAACTAAAGCTAATTGGAAATTAAGTAGTCGTTGCTCACAGAGCTATGAACGCGAGGTTGGCCTCTAAACTAAATGGTGCGTAGCAAGATTTAACTAATACTGACGCACGTAGAATTACATCATTAAGTAATTACGTAACAGCGCTACGGCTTAGAATTTAAATACTAGCTGGTCAGGCGAACGTCGAATAGAGTAACAGTGGTCTTAGACTAAAAGCTCTCTCGCACTGAAAGGTTTCTACCTTTCGTTTAAATAGAACTTGGCTCCACTTCAAACTAGCATAAAGCTGAAACGCGCGCTTATTCTAACGGGAAGTTGAAATGAGAACAGATAGAAAAGGGAAAATTAAAATAAAACTTTGTTAGTTTAAACTAAAACCTTGCAAATTTGGTTAACATAATAATATGAATAACATAACAGTAATATCAATAATGTATCAATAACGCAGAAGTTGCATATTAGTAACATAATAATTGTTTTTGGTAATATAGCAATTACTTTTGATTAAGTAAATACATAATAATATTTTATTACATAGTTACATGATAAAGTAATAGTATTTATGCTGCCTTTAAATTGTCTCAGTTTATTTGTCTAATGATGTAACTTTTTAGTAGTTATCTGAACCATAGTTTGGCATTTTCTGATGATATGGTTTGGAAATGTAAATCTTTGGTTTTATCACATTCAAACATATAATGATCGCTAATTCCTGTAGTTCCATACATGCAATTATCTGTGTGATGCAAATAAAGTTACATCCGAGGCTACGGAGAATCAAACTCGCAGAGTTGGCCCTGAATTAAGGATAACCGGCGTAGGCTACCAGGCAGGTATTAAGTACGGCCGTAAATAGCATGCTTAAACTTATAGCAACAACGTGGATGAAAGGGAGAACACGGTCTGCTACTGAAGTAAATAAGACCTCAGCTTAAATACTCGTTTCTACCTTATTTGCGTAAATCATAATCATGAAAACTCATTCTGGTAGCAAAACGTAGGTGATAAACGAGAAGGTAAAGCTTGTTCTAAAATAAAAATAACTAACTGTTAGACAAATAAAGTAAAACTCTACACAGCTCATAAGCGAACTTTTGCGTTTTCCTAATTAAAATTCTGTGAAAGCAGTTATTTATATATTTTTAATTATATTTATATTAAACTAGCGAAAGTACCCGATGTCAATTAAGTTTGATTGAGAATAATGCATCTAACAACGGAGAGAACGATATCGCTGTAATCCTTCTCTAATAACGATGCAAAAAGTGCGATTCTTAGTCATACAGTTTTCAGACTGATGCGATATAAGCTAATTCTCTCTCATTGTATCAGCAACAACGGAACGCAGTTTTTAATAATTGGGTCTTTCTAATCAGGTGGTAATAAAAGCTCAAGTTTCATCTAATACAGAGGCTGTTCGCATATTTTTTAGACGATGTATATTGTATTCACAAAACTGAATTACATAAAATTCTTGTGTTTTAAATGTTCTATTTGACAATCCCTTATTCTGAACTATCTTTCTACACCGCAACTTCCAGGATAATAATGCCTTTTGAAGTGTCAGAAGAGGTATTCTATCCCATTCCTCCCGAACAGCTTTCCAGAGTCCTGTTAGGGTTTTGGGACAACGTTTGGATAATGCAGTTTTTAAAAGTCCGAAAGCACAAAAATCCATAGCTGACACATCGGGAGATTTAGTAGGGATATCGGTGAACGGTATGGTTCGATACCAGTTTTTTGTTCCATTTCTTTTAGGAAATTTACGGTGGATTTTGATGTGTCACTGTTAGCTTTGTCCCGATGGGGTCTCACAGATGGATGGCACTGTGGGTAAAGCGATGGTATTTCATTCAGAAAAATGGGCGATAAAATATGTTCCTGATAGTATGTGGAGTTAATTTTGACATTTTTTTTCACTCTCTTTATTTTTAACTTGCCATTATAAGAAAAACCAGCAACAATCCTGAATCCCTTAGAAAAACTTTCTTTCGATTCTTTGAACCGTGAACTTAAATTTTTTTCTCCCCTTTTATGATAATAAATGGCTCTTTTTTTGTTACAATCGTTTAAATACACCCAAGCTTCATCTATTGTGACAATTGTTTTCCATTTTTCTTTGGATAAGTGTTTCTCATATAGAATTCTGCAGCGTGTCCTGCGTGAAGCGCTATGCTTTGGAAGAAGACGATGAACATTGCGTTTTTTCGCTTTCTTAAGATTTAAATCAACGTTTATCACTTTGTTTACAGGGGACACTGAGCATTTTAATGATTTCGCGACTGTCCTTTGACTAGGGGGATTTTCTTTTAAGATTAAACAACGTACCTTTGCAATAGTCGAAGATGTCCGTTTTTTCCTTGGATACTTTTTTGGAAGTTTTGTCCCACTGGAGGCTTCAATTTGACGTTTTGTTCCTTTCTTGTTGATGATATTACCTAGCGACGCTTTAGATATCACAAAACTATGACTCTCACATCGTTTTTGGATAACGGAGTATGCATATTTCTCTTCGGAAAGAGCGTAAATGTAGCCTTCGAACCACTGCTTTGTTAAATTCGCCATTTTGAATAAAAACAAAACTTTCAAGCCACAGACGATAATTTTGACTTTTAAAAAGCCAGTACAATTGCAATTATTTCTTTTGCAGCAAAGAATGTTTTATTACCGCTTACCAAAATCGTCTAAAAAATGTGCGAACAGCCTCTGTATTTCACCTATATTCAATTTTAGGTGATTAAATGTGGCAAAACATTTTTTAGAATTCATTAGAAATCAATAACGCGAACAAGCAAACAAGAACACAAACAGACATTCTTCTTTATATGTATAGATTTTGTAAAATTTACAAATTTTTGATTAACAAACTCTATCATTTCAAAGCGAGCAGTAGCAACACTTTTAGAAATAAAGCATTTTTATCTTCAACGCGCGACATTGTTGCCACTCGGAAAAATGAGTGCGAAAATGAAAGCTTTCAGAGTTTTTAATTAATATTTCGGCTGATTAAAATCCTACGAAGATGGGAATAGTCGAAATGGCTTCCCACGAATTTTTGGAATCGGGAATAACGTATTTAATATTTGGTAATGCTATTGTTAGTATTTCATCGTAAAACTTAGAAAATTTTTATTAACAAACTGTAGGATTTGAAAGCGAGCAGTGGCAACAACTTTGGAAGTGAAGCAGATTTTCGTCTCCGGTTTGCGAGACTGTTGCCACTCGGAAAAATGAGGGCGAAAATTATTGTTTTCCCGAGTTTTTAATTAATATCTCTGATTTTAGGTATTTGTTTTTGGAAAAAAGTGGACGTCGACCTTTTCCAGGACCCAGAAAAGAATTGTAGAAAGTTTGGTGACGATAGCTATAGTAGTGATTGAGTTATTAGAGAACCAACACACAAATCTTTCTTCTTTATTTACTATATAGATTAGTTTGATTCCATTGTTATTTTGAAAAATATATTTTCTTATCATTAGTCTTATCAGTCGGTTAATGTTATCAAAATAGCAGTGGACTAACGTGATCACTATGGCGCCTACTGTATTGCATAAAAGTCGATTATCCGGAACCTAATGTTGCGGCACAATGTAAAACTCGGCACGCGTATATCCGATTTAAGAGCAGTCCGATGAGCGTACACGTGTATCGTTCGGAAGTAATCTAATACATTCGGTATTTTCTTCCGGTCAAACATTATTGCAGCGAAAAGTTATGTAGCAAAATGTTTTTGGTGGGACAAAAAAAAGAAAAAGAAAAAAATTGTTCTACGATTAACGAATCCAAATTGCTGAACTCAGAACTAAAGTATTCCTTTGACATTTTTTATTTATATTTTCTGAAGACGAAAGTTACTGAATGGATTTTAAAAAAATGTCGAAGTAGTTTGTGGAACGTTAGTATCATAAGAAGTAGAAAGTACAGAGGTTTGATTTTGGTTTGTTTAATTACGGCAAAGCACTCGAGGGCTATTTGCCTAAGAGGAGGGATGCATTCGTGGAGGATTTGTAGAGACATCAGGTTGTTTTTGAAGCAGGAGTACATAAAAAATGAGCAACGCTTTCGCTGGAACTCGAACCTGGACCGCTCAAATACGCGCCGAGTGTGCTACCATTACACCACGAAGGCATGATGGAAGGAGAAAGAAAATACCTTACAGATTTTCTAAGGAAAACTGGCCGGTATACAAATTATACACTGAAAAAATCACGAACACTTCCTAGAAGCTGGCCTGTTCACCGGGATTCAAACTGCGGACCGAACTACCAGTGTTTAGCAATTTTACCGCTCGGCGCTAATAAGTTAAGAGGAAGAATGTTTGGTATACTTGATAAAACTGAGCATCAAATGCTTCTGTAGAGATTACAAACCGCAGTAATGATACAGCAGTGGAGAAATAATGAAAGTTTTATTTCCTCCTTATTTGGGGGGGGAGTTGAATAGGGAATTTTCGAATTCTGAAGAGTCTTCATGCAACAACAATACAGTATATTTCAAAACATAAATTGATTAAAATAAGCAAATTCTGCTTATTCCTTAGTTTATCTTCTAGTATGTTTTTATGCATTAAAAGTATTTATAGAACTAATTACTCGTATAAGGAATTTTCCCCTTCCCTTCTCTGTCCCCCCCTGGGAGGTCGACGCAGAAAAATCTGTGAAGGTACTGACTAGGATCTGTACTTAAGCAGTCTCGGCCACAGGTATAAAATACAGATTCGTGTCGTGCTTTCTAGGTATTAATTTTGGATAATGCGCGAAATCCTGATATGAACTGATTTGTAAAAAAGAATTTCTAAATTTCTGCTGTAACTGCTTTGGAAAATAGACGGTAAAATTAAATCATCTGAAGAATTTGAATCATACGACTTTTCGAAAATACTATAGAATGTAAATGCATACATGAGAACTTCCGGAAGAAAATATTTTGACAAAGAATAATTAACTATTAGTAAAATATTCAGCGAAATTATAGGGTCCGAGTTGTGTAATGTTAACTAACATGTACTTCAAACGCTATAAAACTAATGAGAGAATTATAGTTCTGTCTAATGTCAATACGACAAAAGCCCTGTGAAAGTTCTAAACAACCTTTTTTATTTAAGCTTGAATTGAACAGAAAGCACACTTCAGTTGCGCTTACATTCAAAACTCCGCTACTTAAAGGTAGTAAAATAGCGAAGTTGAATTCACAAATTTAAAGTATCATATTCGCAGACTGCACAAATGTGACCTAACTAAGCTGGCTTAAAACTTTAATGGCGCGTTTTAACGTCGGCTAGCAAATGGCTAAAACCGGATTATTATTTGGCGGTAGAAAATGAAGCTGTAAGCGTCGTTGAAATCCTCGTCTTAAATACCCTTTAGCCTCATTCGCATCCTGGTGAGGGCTAACGGAAAGAAGAAGTTATAGTGCATACAGAAATCACAAAGTCTGCTTATTAATATAAAATATACTTTACAAAATTGAGGATTAGACGATATTTCCACATACCCAAACAAACATTTTGCTGTCAGATCTATAATATTAAATACTGAACTTCATTTATGAGCACTTGGCTACTAAGACTATTCCCTAGACTGTTGGCGTTTTCTAGCGTAAGTAAATTTACGCTTCCGTCGGCTAGCCTATCTTTGTATAATCCTGAGATGTATTTCCCATAAAAAAAGGACACTGACAGTCGTAGAAAGAAGGAGGGACGCCTTGTCTGTACAAATATAGAAGAGAAAAGTTGTTCGAAAAGCCAGAGTTTCGAACGTGTGAAAAAGTTTAAATTTCGTAACACATTATACACTACAGTAGGACATTATACAATATGTAGTATACATATACAGTGAACATTGTACAGTATACGTACAATAACATGCAGCACATTCAGTATACGTACAGTAAACATGTAGCACATTATACAGTGTCGACCATATTGCTAGTTGAACAAAAGTCTAAAACGATATTGCTGTATAAATGCGAAGATGCTTAATGAGAATATTTATATTTGCACTAAAACTTAATAATAAACTTAGCATGTAATGAATTTTCTGCCTTCGTGCTGTAATTGGAAGCACACTCGGTCCGTATTCGAGAGGTCCGGAGTTCGAATCCCAATGAGAACATTGCAGATTTTTTCATATTCACGACCAGGATTTGGCGATTGGGTCCCCTAATCTCCAGTCACCCTTTATAAGGAGGAGTTTATAAGGTATTTTCTCCCTCCTTTCCGCATGCCTTCGTGGTGTATCTGAAAGCATACTCGACGCGTATTCGAGATATCCAGGGTTCGCGTCTTGAAGAAGGCGTTGTACTTTTTCCACGTCTCCTTCTTCAAAGTAACATAATCACTCTACAAACGCAGTAGCAAAAAACACATATTGAAAAGGGTTGCTTAGCTCGAAACGGAATTGAGAAGAAGGTGAGTTGTATTAGCTATCACGTGTGTCATCTACAAGGTGCAAGTTATCTACAGAATTGTGCAAGTTACATGAACGTGCCTTGCTGTAGAATTTTTCGTTTTCATCTTTAATAAACTCACGAACAAGAGGCTGCTTTAGGTCTTTGTGCAGGCAGAATTTCTGTTGTAGTAAGGTGCGCCAGTAATAAAACAGAGGCAATTCTGAAGCCTCTGAAGGATGAAGGTGCATCTTGCAAGAGGATTCGCCCTGGCAAGAGTGACATGCGTAATTATCGGGCTAATTGCTAAGATGCAAAAATGAATCTTGCGATTAAGATCCAGTTTGAAATTATCGTCCAGATTAGGCTTGAGCTTGAAACAATGTGGTTTAGCAATAACCTCCTTAAAATTCTTCTGCCAGGAGAAATTGTCGGTATAAATGTTACACTAAGGTACTTTGTCTGTCTTACCAAAGACTGTACGTTTTGGCCAAAAAGGTGTGATATATGTTGTAATAGTGCCTTTCTGTCTGTGTTTACGAATCATGAGGAATTTTGATTTTTCTGGTTAAAATGAACCTTCCATCTCTCACTCTGTTCTTTTACTTCAGACATTTTGTTCTGTGTTCTTTATGTTGCTTGACTGGGCTTTTAAATTTAGATAAAACTGCAGTGTCGTCCGCGCAGCGAACCCATAGATAATTTATATTATCTTCAAATCCTGGAAAATCGTAGACGTAAAATTATTAAACAGGGCCAAGAGCTGATCCTTGCGGGACACCAGCTTGAATTGTCTTGGTAAGCTGTACAGACATTAGGTTATTTCGAAGTAGGAGACATGAAAAATGAGCCCCGGCACTCGAACCTTCTGACCTCTCGAATACGCGCCGAGTGGGCTAAGGCAGGGCAAATAAAGTAAGTTACAGTTTCGTTATTTGACTGTGAACGATCTGTTTAGTAAAAAAGAATAGATGATGAAGGAGAGGATTTTGCGAAAAGTGAAGTGCATATCTACATGTTATAAATACATAAGTCCTAATTATAAAATTTCAGTGTACTGAGGTTACTCGTTTTTGAGTTGTGCGAGATACGTACTTAACTTACGTACGTACAGGCATCAGGAATAAATCTCTTCTGAATCCATTTTAGATCCATTTTACAATCCATTTTGGAAGAAAGAGGTCCTTTATTCTCTCCGTACGTATAGATGTCACTTAAAAAGTCACACACATGCATTCGAGAGCAGTCAAAATGGAGGTTTTCTTTGAAATATGATACCCAGAATTTTTCGCGATTACAATACTTCATTTTCTTCGTGCAAGGAAGTACAAGACATGTTATATTTTTGTTTCTTAAATTAATTTTATATAGAAATCAGAAGATTGTGAAGACATTATTTACGCTTGTTGATACACAGTAATATTCATTTATTGATTAATCTTGTGTGGTTATCATCAAATTGTAAGTAAAAACTATTGACTATTGTTGAATCAAAATCTTATTTCTTCAATTTTTGATGTCCAATATATCAAATTGAATCAGTCAGTCAAACGAAGAAATGATAAATTCAACCAATGAACAAAACGGAATGCAAAGAATTAATTAACTGTTTGAAAACATCATTATTGCAGTTGAGTTTTATTTTCTGTTTTCTAGTCTCAAGTTCACTATCACTGATGAAATTTTTATTCACTATTAAAACACAAGCAATTAAGTTGTAAGAAAATGCGGAAGTTTCGGAAATTAGATTTAATTACAATGCTGTAAAGGGCATTGCACTTGAAGTTAATAAGAAAACGAATAATGCCAGTTCGTCGTTATATGCGGCGGAGATGGCAAACTGAAAAGTAGTTTTCTGTTGAGAATCGCGGTTTTCTTCTGTCTGCGTCAGACTGCAATCCATATTTAAAAAGAGTTTGGAAAATCACTCAATTAATTTTTTTTGCATCCTTCGTGTTTTGAAAAATGCGAAAAGTGTGTTTTAGAATCTGTGAAAATTTCAAAATTTTATATCCGATATACTTTTAGATGTTAAAATTTTAAAATCATAAGCACCAAATTGTTTAAAATATCGAGCAATTTTTCAAAAATTGGCTGAAAATTCAGAAATTAGGTTAGAATTTTTATACAAGTTTCACTGAAAAAAATTTTTTCCCTCGAGGGTGCAAACAGTAAAATTCTGTGTTCAAGAAGATATATGGCAAAAATGACTTAAACATCAACTAAAAAAAATTCTAAATCGAATTTTGAAAACATTTTTTCATCAAATTTCATCGTCATTGACCAGTAGTGTATGTACAAAATTTGAATTCGATAGCTTATCGGGAAGTTGGTTAGAAATTGATGATAAAATTCCACTCACAGTGAACTAAATAAAAACTTTAAGAAACATGATAAAATTATTTTTACTTATTTAGTGCAAACTAATGACCGATGACACGTAGAATTACATAGCAGCTGACTTTTGCGACAAGCTTTTGTAACAAGTATTTGTAACACATTCAGATTTGCAAATACATTTCCCTGAATCCCTGGAGAGAAAGGAACAGAGAGGAAACGATCTTCTGCACTTTAACCATTCAGAATACCTTAATGTGCGCATTACCTAGGTAAAGTGCGGCAAATTCAACTTCTTAATTTTGCATATGATACCGCCTTTTAACGGAGCAAATTAGGCGATTTACAGATTAGCTAGATAATGCTAACATAAATGGCTTTCGAAGTTTAACATAAACACTAAACATGGAAAGCTGCGTGGCGTAGTGAAACAATGTGAAGCTTAAGGCCATCGCTAGGAAATATTGATAAATCAAGTATAGTTTGGTAGATCGGTGTAGGTCATTAATCGGTTCTAAATCCTTGGATTGTACCAAAGTAGCTTTTCCAGTAAAGGGAAAATACTCCTACAAAAACATCCTATTGCTGTTATTATAACACTGTTTGATATTAAAATACAAATGCAGTGGGTGAAATATGTACTGTAGATAAATAAAGTGCTATAGTTAAAAGATTTTATGTTATCTAGATAAAAAAATTATCAACATTCTGTAATGCCTCTCATTTTTTTGGGGGGGGGCAATCGATTTCACTCCCTTCGCAGCGTTAGCCGAATTAATAGCGGTTGTGTTTTCTCCAATCTTAGATACCGTCATTCTCGGCATGAGATATACAATAGTCAATGTCCCAGAGACGGATCCGTCTTCATACTTTCCAAAAATCTCTTTAATCCGTGGTGATCCTAATAATTTTCTTCGTTGCTCGACTCCTCGCGTTAACTTTCTGAGAACTCATTTTAAAGGAAATAGGAAAACATTTATGGAAAAACCAAAAAAAATTGGTGCGAAAGTACAAATTAACACACGTATTGTCTGTACATATAATAAAAGAAAGAGAGAGAGAGTGTGTGTGTGTTGCCAAAACTACATTTTAAAATATCTGAGATGTGAGATGTGTATTCGGAAGCTTCTTTTAAAAATGCAAAATATTATTATTTTTACGAAATTCCTTTTTTAAAAGGAGTCGAAAGGATTAAAGTTCAACGTGTCCAAAAATCAAAGGAAAATAAACAGCACATTTTTGAAAATAAGTTTTTTTAAAACAATTCCGCTGAAAAGGTGTTAAGTTCACCTTACTAAATAAATTCGTATTTAATCGGTTTATTGAAATACGAAATTTATTTTAAGTTCGTAAAATAGCTAAGTGTCTACGCTTCACGACGATGTAAAAATGAAATGTAAGAGTGAAATCTCGCTTTCCTGTAGCCCATTATGTCTCAAAATGACGCGATTTGGTCACAAAACATAAAATAAAAAAATTCTAATTCGAATTTCGAAAAAATCGCTTCGAGGTGCACTGGCTCTTGTGTAGATACACCTATGTACCAAATTTCGTGACCCTGGGTCTATTAGCTTACTCGCAACACGAACGAAAGACACACACACACAGATTCTTTGTTTTATTATATGTAGAGATTAGTACTAAACATGCAATCTGGAACAGCAAATTGTTTCAAAAAAACTAAGAATGTGCATTATCACGAGATTATATATTTCAAGTCAACAGAATTTGCTAAAAGGGCGTTCCTTTCTTAAACGAACACTTCTGCAGAAAGTCAATGAAACCAAACTTTCCGAAGTTTTTAGTTAAGACGTAAACTTTATTTTTAAGTTAGGGTTCGAAATTGAAAAATACCGCGTAGATTGTACTTTCTGAAATTCGAACCTTTTACTAGATTTCTCAAGATTCTTAAGATTCGAGAACTTAATTTACAACAATCGCTTTTTTTCAAATGGACATTTGTTTTGGGTATTATCACATTAATCTTTCCGGTCTTCAGTTTAAAATGTTTTAGTTTAGAATTTGAAATATTCCAATGACCTGAATGTAACAAAAATTAGAGTTTTTCGAAAATCGGATATTTTCCAAAATTCTTAAGATTCAAAAACTTAATTTACAACACTCGCATTTCTTTTAATGAACACCTCTATCGGATTTTAATAAAACTAATTTTTCCAGAGTTTTGAACTGAAACATTTGACGGTTGTTTTAGCTTCTGATTCAAAAGATTTAAATGATGAAAAGTGCCAGAATATTCGAATGTTTTAATTCTGTATCATTTTTTTAAGATTTGTAGGGTTCGAGGATAGCAGAAACCGCATTCTGTCTCTTAAACGAATGCTTCTATTCGACATCAATAAATCAATAAAACTAATCTTTCCAAAGTCTTAATCGAAATTTAAGTTTTTCTTATAATTTAATATCGTAAAGATTCGAATTGCAAAAACCGGACGAAGATTCAAGTTCTTGTATCATTTTCAAGATTTATGAAATATGACGACTCAGTCTGCAGTCAGATGCCAATAAAACTGTCTTTTATATATCTTAAGTTTAAAAATGTAACTGTTTTTAGTTTAGCATGTGAAATATTCGAATGACAAAAAAGGTGAAAACTGGCATTTTCGAGAGTCAAAGAATCGAATGACTCATCTCTAGACAGGACTCATTTACGAAAATAATGAAACACTCACCCCATCAGTAATGGTTGCTTATGACCTACGGAGACTAAGTCGCAAATCTGCCACACCAAATTCCAAAACCAAAACCATAACCCATAAAGAAGAGCAGACATCAAAATGCGAGTAAGAAAGTGAAACTAATTGATCACTGAAGAAACTAATGTCTAGCTGGAGATTCTTTAAGAATAAAAATACTCGTGCAGAGGTAGATTTGTGTACCTTGAAAATAGGAAGCAACCAAAAAGTTGGTGGGTGGAAGAACTGACTTCAAAGAACTTATCTTGAGAATATGAATGTAGAAAGACGTCAGTGAAAAGTATGTACCTTGTAAAATGTCAGCGGCAAAGTGTCACCAGAATTAAGGTGACAAAGAAAAAAGTGCAGAAAGGAAATTCTGGCAGGCACCAACAAAGATAATTATATGCTTCAGACTTCGCTTAACCTTGTCTTTTGCGGGTCATTGTAACGAGAGTTTTCGTCTTGTTGATCGGTTTCACCGATTCTTCACACCTTTTTCGAAACCTAATTTTGTGATTATCGCCCGATTGACTGGGTGCAGATTAACCGTGCCTTAACAGTATAGATTAACTGGTCTCTGACTGGACATCCCATAAATAACACACGTTTTTTATACCTCATTATTTTTCAAAATTAATAAAATCAAAGTTCTTGTTTTAATCTAAAACATACCCTCCTTCATTCTCTAGTTCCTGACAGTTATGATGGGATCCCCCTCCCAAGATTTGCAGCATGTTCTCGTCCAGCTGTACGTATCTTCCAGAAAGAGAACTGTCTTTTCGGCACGCTAATTTAATATGTGTTCAAAAGCTTAAAAGTAAGTAAATAAATAAGTAAATCAAATCCATTAACCGATGCCAGCCATAACGTTAACCATCAAAACTTGATAATGTAATGGCAAGAAAAATTAATAAAGACATTATAATAAAAGCTTGATAGAAGCGCATAATGTTAAGTTGGACGAGCCGGCGTGATCACATACTGCAGTCAATTTTCACAGCACCCCCCCACACAGTAAATCAGTAAAACAGGCGAAATGTTGTACTGAATCTCACCAAAAAAATTGCACGTAAAGAAGGAAAGCTTCCACAGACGTAGTGTAAATCAGTTGGACTGCTTCGCTGCTAAATCTTAGAAGGACAAATTCTCGTCCTAAATCGCCAAATGAACAAGAAATTGGGAAATACGATACAAAACCAAAGAACTTACAGGATTCTTTCTTTGACGAAACCTTTCGCGATAACTTAAACTGGGATTTTCGGAGATTTTTTTTACTCAAAATCAGTAACCAATTAATAAATTTACTTTCGCGGATCAGTGATACGTCGCTACAGTGGGGGAGAAACTGGGTGTCACAGAAGTTTGAACTCTTGACAAGCGTGATCTTGGATGCTGTTTCGACAGCTATTAGGCACATGCGCAGAAAGACATTAAAATTATATGGATAACCCCTGTAAAATAAAGTTTGTGCAGAATTTTCGTTCTGCGGTAACCCCTGTAAAATAAAGTTTGTGCAAAATTTTCGTTCTGCGGTCTGACAGAGCCACTTCTTTAACAAAGCTTTCGTTCTTAACCTTAGAAGTTCTTTGGTCCCGCTGAACGGTCTACAAAATTTCTGTAATATTCATCCCTCGCAAACAGCGAATTACCTCATTTGGGAAAATTTCTTTACTGCGGTATTGAGGACGTACTGCTGCCATACCCTCTAGATTGGTTTCCGGAATTCTTTGTTATATACTGCAATAAAATAGGTAATACAAATTCTGACTAAAGTTATAGATATTTCTGGTTTTATTATTACCCCAAAATCGTCAGATTTTCATCTTGCTCTCTCTTTTTACTTCCTCGTACGATGTAAAAAGGAAGTATTGTAATCACGAAAAATTTCGGGTATCATATTTCAACGAAAATATCCATTTTGACCGCTATGGAATGCAATTTAACGATGGTTTTGAGTGGCATTCGTACGTAACAACAGAATGAAGGACTTTGTTTCCCCCAAAAAATTATAAAACTGTTTGAAAATCGATTCTCAAGAGATTTTTTCGTGGCGTTTGTGCGTACATACGTACGTATTTATGTATGTATCTTGCATAACTCAAAAACGAGTAAGCTCAGAGCGTTGAAACTTTGTATATAGGACAGCTACAACATGTATACGTGCACCTCCTATTTTGGTTGCAATCGGCCACACCAAATTGGATATATAGAGAGAGAGTTAACATGATATATATATATATATATATCCACTCTGTTACTCGACTCAGTGAACTCGGTTTTTTTTATTCTTATATGCTGGTAAATTGTGCATTTTTTGCTTTAAAAATGAATGAATTATGTTGCTCTTATCTTCTGGTTAAGGCTTTTATGCCTTTAGTAAATCTGCATGGAAGATTTGTAGAATTATCAACAATTTAAAAGTTGTTTAAGTGCGGTTAAGACTAATCATTTTTCTCATGGCGGACATATATGTTTACATTTGAAACTTAGGAGAATATTGGATTTGTTGCCAATCTAGAGAAACTAAGCTTCGCAACAGCAAAGATATCGCTTTCTTTTATTATTGCGAATTAAACCATGCTTAATCCGTTCTGGAATTTATTCGGGGAAATATGTGTTTAAGATTTACTTCGTAATTTTCAATATAGATATTTTGAGTATTTATGTATTTTTGCTTTGTCGCGAAGTAAAATCTGAATTAATTGAATGAGAAATATTGAATCGTCTGTGAAAAACTGTTTCTTTTTTTGGTTGATTTGTTTAATTTCTTTTACACGTCGTTTTAGATTTATCACATATTTGAATAGAACATATGGCAACGATTAGATAATTCTTCAGATGATATGCACAATTTTTGTGCATTATGATGAGTTATAAAATGAATTAGATAGCTAAGCGTGTTAAGCTAGCGCGAGATCGTCGCTGTGGTGAACAAATAAACTGAATTTTAAAGAGTGCATTTATTCTATTGTGGTTTATGCGCTATCGACGAAGTAGATTTAATTCAATCCAATAAGTTTAAATGAAATGCAAAATGCGTATAATTTAATATTCCGTACAAGGAAGTCATGTGGTGCACACGTCAGATAGTTTTTCTAAATATTGATAGAGAAATCCTTGTTACCTAAATATATTTTAACCGTTTTTTTTTAATTGATTTCTAATTTTTCTGTTTATTGACGGTTTCGTTAAAATAAATTTTACTTTCATTACTCATCAGTCAGATTTTACATCGAATTTACTGTATTTTTAAACTGAATCAAGTTAACATTTTAAAAAATAAAGGACACAAATTGATGTAATGACTTTTAAAGTCTTTTTTTTTTCTGAAACAGGCAATAAAATAAGTTTTTTTCAGGAAGGGCAATGGGAAAAATCAACTACGTTTCCGGCGGGAATCTAACCTCAAATCTCTGAAACGTCAGCTCTTGCGTTCGCTTGTGTAGTTGCTGACCAGAACTTCCACCAGAAGACCACGTACAGAAACAGCAGACAAGATGCCAGGGTTTGCATTCATATTAGAATCAAGATGCGTAGAGTCAACATGATATAGAACAAGAGACACAGAAAAATGACTGTCGCTAGTTAGGAATATGTTATCGATATGATAAAAGTAGAAGAAATTTTGACAATGGTATGATGATGAGTAAGAGGATGACATTTGGTCAACTGCGCAGAATTGTCAAAAGCACCCGTCGAATCGCCATCGGCATACAGTTTGCGATCTGCACATTGGAAAAGAAATTTTGACAACTAGAAAGAAGATAAATGCACATTTATCCCCTATACTTCGTCATCATAAAATCGACACAGGGGTAATATCGATACAAACATAGAACCTACACTGCATAGAATCGATACTGGCATAGAATCTATGTTGCATTAGCATAGCTCAATGCAGCGTGGTATCGATTCTAAAGTAAAATCGGCAGCGTAGGATCGAAACCATTTATTGAGCTATTGTTTCCAATTAAGCTACGAAGGTGTTCGATAAGGAAGGTGAAAATTCCTTATATTCTTCCTCACTTTATTGAAGAGTGGTGAGGTGAGGATCCAGTTGCTAAATCGAGGTAGTTACGAATTATTATCCACCACATTTTAGTTCGAGCGCCACTTCGAGAGCCTTGAAAATTTTTTGGAACATAAAATGTGAGAAAATCAGCTGTGGCGTCGGTGGGTTTGGAGCCGGACCACTACTTTGCCAGCCGGAAGTGTTTCTAATTACATTGTAGGGTTCAACTCTTTAAATCTTAAGTTCTTACTTAGAACCCCACGAACACTTTACAAGCGAATAATCGCTTAAGTGTGAACAGAACAGGTGAGACTTGAGAAGGGTGTCAAAGCCTTTATTATTATAAACCTTGAGAAGGGTCAATACCTTTTAATTATTATATTATATTATTAAATAAAAAGTAAAGGGTTCTGTCAACCCCTTTGCTTTACCTTTTATTTATACCCTTGAGAAGGGTGTCAAACCTTATTAACCTTTTTATTTTATTAATAAAGGGTTTTAATTAAATTAAATTAAAACCCTTTATTATTCAATATATTTACAATCAGTTCCGGCTTGGAACTTAACAATAAAGCCACCACTCGGGCTTGAACTTAAATACTAATAATTTGAACTAAAATTAACTTAACTAAAGTTCTTAAATAAATATAGCCGAAGCTATCAGAATCTAACTAGTTGGCCCCTTAGTATTAATTGAATCGGCGAAGCCTAGCAAGGGCCGAGATATGGCCGAGCGTAGTAACAGCTAAGAGAGATGTGGCCAGAAGGCAAACGCGCGCTAGTCAGGAAATCAGACTCTCTCTCTGTTGAAGTCGGCCAAGTCACGACTTAAATAGTATTCATTCTCATTTGCATTCTCTGCGTTTCTGAATACACGTTCTGGCAGGAAATTGTAAGCTGAAATTAGAAAAAAAGAAAAAAAAATCTGAAATGTTTCAGATTTTAAATTACGTCCAAAGGGACGTTTATGTGTTACATTTTGTGTGTTACCTTTATTTGTTAAATACCATGTTCTTCGCACTTAAACCATAAAATTCAGTTCAACAGCAATATCGCAAAATAATTTTAAATTGAGCATATCTTTAGAAATTTCGGTACACGCTCTCACGCGCTGGAGATAAAAATGTTTTTCTGTACAACGTTGGTATTGCTGGCTTTGCAATCTTTGAGTTTGTTAATGAAAAATTCGTTAAAGTTTTAGAGAATATTGTTAGGAATTTCACATTTATTTGGCTATTTATTTAGAACTGCAATTAGAATTTCTTTTTTTTTTCGTGCAACGCACGCAGACGATTTTTGAAGAGAATGCTACGTCAAAAAAAAAAAAAGAAAAAAACATGCATACATTTATGCATATTTTTCATTTTTTAAAATTTAATGCAGAGCGATAACATTTAGTGGCAACAATTTGAAAAGTGATACGCCGTTTTTGTGTTTGCCGGCGCAAAATCGCAAAACGAAAGTAATAGTCCTTCGGGACTAAATCCCTTTGGACTAATTAGATAGGAAAGATACAAAACTTAAAATAACTGTTAGAAAACGCATTATAAACCTTACAACATCATAAAGCAATCCCATGAGGATTTCTTCCTCATAGCAATGCTAAGAATGAATTTGCTCGTGAAATAGTAGTTTTTCTCCAAGACAATGTCGAATTGGATAACATTGTTTCATTGTCAGCACTACCTGAAACCAATCTGTCAATATTAAAATATCCTGCATTTAGCCTTGACTTATTGACATGCTATTCTGGACGTCCTAAGCATTAAAAAGGCAACTGCATGGGAAGTGGTTCTCTTCAGATGAGGAAACACAAAAGAATATTGTCCGAACGGAAACTGGTGGAATGATTGGAACTAAAAGTAATGTCCCTCGTATCTTCTAATCTTTCACAAAACGCCGAGAAAAGTGTGATGCAATGTAAAGGACTTAGATTTAAAAAAAGAAAAAAATACAAAATCCATGGAGTCAACTGAATCTGAATATGAGATTCAGTCTTAAAACTTTTCAATGAGTCTAAGTAGTTATCTTTGTAAAGATGAAAGGTACTAATGTGAAAAAAACTATAATGACAGCAGTACATTATTGCCACTTTTGTTACAAAATATTTTTGCAAATTCCCCTTAGGCGAAGCTAAATTATAATGAAAAAATTACATTGCCTTTTATTGTAATAAGATCAATAATTAATTGAAATAGCACTAAAAATGTTAATTAATTCATTATAATATAACGGTTTCGATCATCTTTGTGTTGTCTGACAACTTGAAACAGTCTCGCACGCTGGAGGTAAAAATTTTCCACCTCCCCCCGAACAGTATTGCCGATACTCACCTTTAAATTGTTGAGTTTATTAATGAAAACTTCTTTAAAGTTTTACAAAATATGAAAATTTGAAATTCAAAATTAGGGCTTCCAGGTTCATATATCGGGTGGAGGACAACGTTATTAAAATCTGATATCTGTAAGCACCGTCGTTTTTTCAGAGTGTTGAAGAAACATCCATGAATTCAGGAAGATTCTTCATTATTTAATTTGTTAAAAAATAATGGAGGGCGATAGTATTTGGTGGCACCAATTTGAAAAGTGATACGCCATTTATAGTGAACTAAAGCAAAATTCCCATTTCAAAACTAATAGCCCCTTTTGGTCTAATAAGTAATATTAAAGTAAAGTTAATCAATTATTTTATTTTACAAGCTAACTTTGCACAACAATGTGCAATAAAGTTAACAAAATAAATGAACTCATGAAAGTAATGAAAAACTTCACTATGCACAAAGTTTTGAATAAAAACATTGCTAAACATTAATAAACATTGACCAAATGTGTGCGTCCTTACAAAAGATTACTGCGTTTGCCTCTTGTAGCAAGAATATGTATATTAAGTTTCAAGCTCAAATTTTGCTGGAAATACAGGTTAAATAATTTCAAACTACAGGGCCTGATTTCCGCAGGGGCAAGACAGGGCAGGTACCCAGGCTCATATTTCAAAGTGATCTTGAAATTCTGCCAAAAAATATTTATGTAAATTTTATGTACGTTTTCTGTTCTAGATTTAAAAGTGTATAATTAGAAGCAGAATCCAACGAAAAAAGTAATTTTTCCACATTTGAAAAAAAGAATTTATTTTTTAATTTTAACTTTTATTTATAGTTATGTTAATTGAAGTAATAAACAATTTTAAGTGTATTAAATTGGTCATATCTTTGTAACTTGATTTTATAGCAAAATCAATAAATATTCTTTAGGTTGCATCTTTTATTTTTCCCCTGTTTCCATCAAAGAAAAACAAAATCCTGGGCTAAAATGTGTAATTCTATATTTTATGCAATACGTACTTATCTGAAACCATGGAGAAAAAAGTATGGAAAGTTGAACTTTATTTTTTACTTTTAAAATTAGATTTGTTTTTGTAACAGCTTTTTTTTTTTTCTTTAAGTTCCAGTTTTTCTATACCGGCGCTTACTATTCTAAATATTTCTGAACCTTTAAATCATTATGTTGAATAACACAGTTGACGCATAATTTTTCATTAAAAAATTTAAATTCCTTTCTCTTAATTTTAAAATTAATTCTTACAATTTTTTTTGAAAAAAAATTCATAGTTTATTCTTAAAATATTTTTGAAGAGTTTGTTCAAAATCCGAAAAAAATAACCTCATTAAGTGGAATGATAATTAATTTTTTTTAATTTAAAAATAAAAAAGTTTGAATCCAGGTTTTAATTAAAAATCCAGATTCAAGCTTAAAGTGCCGGAACTTTGGGGATGACCGTGAGAAAAGCTGCAAAAAAATAAATAAATAATACCAACTAAAACTAGAGCGCGTAAATATAAATAATAATTAATGCATTAAATTAAATTAATGACACATAGTTAATGAAATTAAAACACCGGAATTCGTCTTATTTGGGGCTCAAGGTAGGATTAAAATTTCCTTGAATAATACCATATCTGGTGTCCAATAGGCTCCTGTTCAGTTGTATGTTTACATGAGACACCTCTATTAAAATGATGCATCATTTGCAAGCGTTCACCAAGGATATCAAATAACCATCGATTGTTCGATAAAACATAATACCTTCGAAATACTTCTGGACATGTAAATTAACCAACAAAGAATAAATTTCTCAACATGCTAATTCTTTCAATTTGCAACAAGAAGTAGGAAGCTTACCCTTATCTGTGCAAATGAGATCGTTTCATAGGACAGGAACTCTTTCCTGATCGAAAGGGTATTCCTCTTGGAATCCTAAGAGGACTGGCAGATCATCGGTGGTAGCCACTTTCCTTCCAGCCAGGTGACGTCATATACCCACCCCCGCCGATGTGAATCTAAAATTAAGTTTTTCCTGTCTCGAGTTTCAAGCTCTCTGTTCTGTTCTTCTCTGCCAGGTTATGATCATGCTGGGATTTTTAAATCAAGGCCTTGTTCCAGATACAGAGAGGTGAATTATGATGTCATCCATCCACAATGTGTGGCATCCCTTTGAAACATTTAGGATGTCTTTTCTAATAATCCAATCCAGTCATTTTAATTGTGTCCTGAATTTTATGAATTTTAAAAAAAACTTTAAATTTCTACTTCTATGTAAATGCTATGGTGGAGAGATAAATTTTGCAATTATAGATTTTAGGAGCTTTTTCACAAAAGCAGTACTACTCGGGAAGCCTTAAAAAGTACATATATACATATATATCTATATCTATCTATAAATTATAAAAAGAAAACTCTTCATATTACATCTCCAAGCAACGGAAGTTCAATTTAAAAACATATACTGAAAAGGTATTTTTCAGAATTTAAAAAATTAATAGAATTTTCAGTCCTCCTTGCTTTAAACACAGTTAAGGAAAAACTAAATCGCAAAAATGCCAAAATCAAAAGTAAACTTTATAAGTATTGAAAAACCAGTTATTGTTATTGATAGCAGATTAATCGACTTATCAAGGGGATAAGCCAATCTACCATCAATTAACAGTAACTAAAATAAGAGAGAGTGTTTCATCTTACTTCCAAGTAAGCATCAAATTATTTGCTGGATTCAAATCACTAATTGATACTCAATCAAAATAAGGATATTAGTCACTAAACCAAAAGAATCCTGTAAAAAGCAAATAATCTTTAAGATTAAAATTTTTTCACTAAGAACACAATTACTCTGAACGAGAGGCTTACTTTAGACGACATATCCCCTACACTCTCTTTTCATTTCAAATACAAAAGTAAAAACAAAAGTAGATTTAAGAACAAATTTTAAAAAATCGTAAGAAGATTAAAAGTAATAATTCAAAAAATTAAAAACTGTAGTAAAAAAGAAATTTAAAAATCAAACTAGTAAGCAAAAATTAACCAACTTGTCTTAAAATTTTAAAAACCAAATGACTGGAATGCTAGTACGTATTAAGAGATGGAAGCAAAAGGGTTGTCGTAATAAGTTTTTTATTGAAGAAAGTTTAGCCTAAATTGGCGACAAAACTAACAAAGTTTCTTGGAGATATAAGAGAGAGCAGGCTGTTATTTAAATAGCGCTAAAGCTGCTATTAGTTTGAGTTTATATTCATAATGAAAGTAATTAAAAATAAATTAATAAGCTCAAGACTTGCGCTAAAGCTACAAAGTAATAAAACAATAATTCACTATAAATTATAAAAAGAAAACTCTTCATATAACATCTCCAAGCAACGGAAATTCAATTTAAAATATATATAAACTTAAAGCATCTAAAGTTAAAAGTAAATTGGACTTAAAGGAGATTCCTCAACAATATTATCAATTGCATCTTTGTAAAGGGGTTAAACTTAAAACCAAAACATTTCAAAAAAAGAAAAAAGAAAAAGAAAAAAAATGTGAAAGGTTTCAGATTTTAAATTACTTCCAAAGGGGCGTTTTCTAACGTTTTGTGTGTTACCTTTATTTATTAAATATCATGTTTTTCGCACTTAAACCATAAAATTCAGTTCAACAGCAATATTGCAAAATAATTTTAAATTCAGTATATCTTTAGAATTCCCGGTTCTCAGTTCCTCGCGCTGGAGATAAAAAGAATTTTTTCCCGTAGAGTGTTGCCATTGCTCGCTTTGAAATCGTTGAGTTTGTTGATCAAAAATTCGTTAAAGTTTTACAAAATATGAAATAGATAATAAAACAAATTCCAAATTCGGGCTTCCAGATGCGCATATTCGGGTAGAAACGTTATGGATCAAAACTGGATGGCTCTAGGTACCGTTGTTTTATAACATTTGGAGAAATATACATACAACAAATATACATACAGGTTCTTCATTATTTAATTTCTTTAAACATGACACAGAGCTGCAATATTTGGTGGCAACAGTTTGAAAAGTGATTCAGATTTTTAATGTTTCTAAGGCAAAATCGCAAAACGAAAATAATAGTCCTTCAGGGACAAAGCTCCTTTGGACTAATAAAAATGATCATATTAGGGCAAACTCGAAAACTAAAAATGCAAAAAGGGAAAATATATACAAGATAATAAAAATATATAAAAATTGATCTCCCTATATTGAAACTTTAATTCAGAACTCATCAGGAGAAAATGAATTAAAGCTTCATAAAAGTTGATTAATATGTTTCGAAAACGTGTTTCCTTCTTCCTGTAAATTTGAAATCAAAAACTCAAAAAAAGAAACCAATTTATATTACATAAAAACTCGTATAAAACTGAAAAAGTAAATTTCCAAT
>KK122313.1:10419-47502 GCA_000611955.2 Stegodyphus mimosarum
TTTTTTAAAAAAGCCTCAAGACCTCTACAATTTACAGAAAACTAAATTTATAAATAGTATTAGAGAAGATGAAACCACAAATCATAAATTATAATTTATAGTTAATTTCTGAAACACTATTAGTCCTATATTACAACCGAAGAAATCAAGAAAATCTAAAAAATGGGGGCCCTCTTGCTTAAAGTAACGAAGCTGCTAAATTGGAAGAAAGAAGTATTTAAAAACATATTGGACTTTGTGGAAAAAACGTACACTTTTGTGTAGAATGTTTTTGCAAAAAGATATACAAATTAAAAATTAAGACTCACCTTCTTGAAGTCTTGCCGAAAAGAAATAAAAACGTGTAGAATTTACAGAAAAGCAAAGCAATTCTACGGGGCTGTAAGTTTAGTTAAGAAATCTTTGCAATCCTAAACTTACAGGGGGAGGGGACGGAGTGAAGGCTTATTTCCGCCTAAAACTTTCTGGACGAATGAGAAGGTTACCCGTGGCCGGGGGGTGTCAACTTGAAAAGCTGGTTGTTAAAAAATGGCGTCCTTCTAATGAAGAACCAAGAGCTGGTGTAAATGTTTCAAAATGGCTAGAAATCGTATTTTTTTGTTAATAATTGGCCAAAAGATAGGGAAAAAAGAGAAGTAGAATTTAACAGTTGTCTTCAGGCAAGCGGGCTTTCGTGCCACTTTATTGAAAAGAAATTAGCCCATTTTTTTAGTTAAAGAGATAGACTGGCCGATTTATCACTGTTTTAAAAGAATATAATGTAACGGTGATAATTAGATTCGAAGAGAAAAGAAGAAGAATGCATAAATGTATGGATGTTTCTCGCATTCTGATAAAACAACGGTACCTTTAGCCATCGAATTTTGAAACCGTACGTTTCTACTCGAATATGGCCATCTGGAAGCCCGAATTTGGAATTTGTTTTATTATCTATTTCATATTTTGTAAAACATTAACGAATTTTTAATTAACAAACTCAACGATTTCAAAGCGAGCAATGGCATACTGACGGGGGGGGATTATCACCAGTGCTCGAGACTGTGTACCGGAAATTCTAAAGCTATGCTCATTTTAAAATTATTTTGCGATATTGCTATTGAACTGAAGTTTATGGTTTAAGTCTGAAGAACATGATATTTAATAAAATGAAGTGAACGCACAAAAAGTTTAAAAAATGCCCCCTTGGGCGTAAATGTCAGATCTGAAAGCTTTCAGATTTTTTCTTTTAAGTATATTATCTCCTTTGACAGAATATATAATAATACTATTATTGTAAAAAGAAAACTGTCCATATTACACCTCCAAGCAACGGAAATTCAATTTAAAAACATTATTGAAAAGGTATTTTTCAGAATTTAAAAAAATTATAGAATTTTCAGTTCTCCTTGCTTTAAGCACAGTTAAGGAAAAACTAAATCGCAAAAATGCCAAAATCAAAAGTAAACTTTTTCAGTATTGAAAAACCAGTTACTGTTATTGATAGCAGATTAATCGACTTATCAAGGGGATAAACCAGGGATGGGCAAGCATTTTCGTTCGCGGGCCAAAAATCGAAAAAAAAAAAAGTTCGGCGGGCCAAGGTAAATTTTTTTAAAATTTTAAAAACCTATACAAGTATTACAATTTAAATATGTTAATGAGGAGAATGAAATTGCGCTTTCATTTTTAAAAGTTTCTTATATTGAGGTTCGAAGTGAGATGTACTGATTCTAAGGAACGGGGCTAACTGCTCATCTGTCACTCTACTTCTTAAATAATTCTTTCTAAAGTTTATTGTTGAAAACACTTGTTCACATATATAAGATAAAGCAAACATAGCACTGATTTTCTGGGCGTGAGATATTAAATTCGGGAAACTCACTTTCGATAATGATGTTATATTCTTTGAAGACTGCTACAGCTTCATTGCAGATGAGACACACTGGTTTATCTTTTACAACTGTAAAAAATATTTCTAGGTCCATTCATCATTAAAAGCATGGCATTCTGAATCAACTTTACGTTTTTTAGTAGACATTTTGGGGTTGAAATATTTTACGAATAACCCAAACAAGCACTAGCTACGCTATACTTTTAACAATTTCAAAACCACTATTCACAATGATGCTATATGTCCGCAATCTTTCCATACGCAATCAATAATACTAGAATTCGCGACAAAAGAAAAGACCGCTGGCTGGAGCTTAAAATGCGCAGTCTGCCAAATGTGAGGTCTGATTCACTTATATTGGATTCGCATACTTCTCCCCGAAAAACAGATAACGATTCTTAAGCCAATCTACAGCATAACTACCAAAGTACTTCCGCGTTTAACACTTTATCGATTGAAAGGTGTTTGTGCTTGCTATTTCCATCGATTTATGTTTTGTAAAACAAAAATAGAGACAGTAAAAAGATCATCAATAATTTGAACAAAAGGAAGAAAAAAAGTAATATTTAAACAAAGTAGAAAAGGAGGAGATATAATATTTAAATATATATTTCTTTTAATTTGACTCGGACCGGCAAATTAAGATTCTATCCGCGGGCCGGATACAGTCTTCCAAGGGGCCGGATTTGGCCCGCGGGCCGTAGTTTGCCCATCCCTGGGATAAACCAATCTACCATCAATTAGCAGTAACTAAAATAAGAGAGAGTGTTTCATCTTACTTCCAAGTAAGCGTCAAATTATTTGCTAGATTCAAATCACTAATTGATACTCAATCAAAATAAAGATATTAGTCACTAAACCAAAGGAATCCTCTTTTGTCGCCAATTTAGGCTAAACTTCCTACAATAGAAAACTACTTATTACGACAACCCTTTTTGCTTCCATCTTTTAATACGTACTTACATTCCAGTCATTTGGTTTTTAAAATTTTAAGGCAAGTTGGTTAATTTTTGCTTGTTAGTTTGATTTTTTAATTTTCTTTTTTACTAGAGTTTTTAACTTTAATTTTAATTCTATGGATTATTACTTTTAATCTTCTTATGATTTTTTAAAATTTGTTGTTGAATCTACTTTTGTTTTTACTTTTGTATTTGAAATGAAAAGAGAGTGTAGGGGATATGTCTTCTAAAATAAGCGTCTCGTTCAGATTAATTGTGTTCTTAGTGAAAACATTTTGATCTTAAAGATTATTTGCTTTTTAAGAGGATTCTTTTGGTTTAGTGACTAATATCTTTATTTTGATTGAGTATCAATTAGTGATTTGAATCTAGCAAATAATTTGACGCTTACTTGGAAGTAAGATGAAACACTCTCTCTTATTTTAGTTACTGTTAATTGATGGTAGATTGGTTTATCCCCTTGATAAGTCGATTAATCTGCTATCAATAACAATAACTGGTTTTTCAATACTGAAAAAGTTTACTTTTGATTTTGGCACTTTTGCGATTTAGATTTTCCTTAACTGTGTTTAAAGCAAGGAGGACTGAAAATTCTATAATTTTTTTTAAATTCTGAAAAATACGTTTTCAATAATGTTTTTAAATTGAATTTCCGTTGCTTGGAGGTGTAATACGGAGAGTTTTCTTTTTATAATTTATAGTGAATTATTGCTTTATTACTTTGCAGCTTTAGCATACTTTTAATTACTTTCATTATGAATATAATACTATTATATATATATATTTATATATTATTATTTATATTTTATATTATGTATATACATGTAGCGATAGTAAAGAGATAGAGCAAAAGATAAATTGCCTAATTTAAATAAGCCCCCCCCCGATTGTCTAACATATCGAATAAGCGAACTCATGAAACCAACAGCCCCTAGAATTAACTCATTTATATAGGGGGTGCTGATGAAACTCGGTGCGGTTTGCATTGCGTGGGAATGAGAAAGGGAGAATTAAAATATAGACAATAAATGCATCCTTAAAGTTGTACATACATTTAGAGACTTAGTGATAAGTTTAAACGAAATTTGATAATAATTAATATTAAATAAAGCTTACACGAAGACGGATAAATTATTTTATTGCTTTGTTTTCCAACGAAACTCAAACTTGTGCGCGGCAATGAGCGGTAAAATCATATGATGAAGTTAATCAAAAACCTCACTGTACACAATGTTTTAGGTAAAAACATTGTTAAACGTTCATAAAGGTTGACCTGTTGAGTGATTTCCATGCCACACACAATTTTTTCTCTTCACCTTTTCTTAATACGAGACGTTTTTAAACGCTTTGCATGTGCAAGATGTATGTGGATTTCAGGAAGATATTTTTGTGGAAAAAGAAATACATTCAGTTTTATATTCAGTCTAGTATGATGGTTTATTTATTTGCAGTAAAATTGTTCTTTCTTTAAAAATTAAATAAATTTGTAAAAGCCTTTAGTTTTTTTAGTCTATTATGTAAATTAATGATTAAATGATGTTTTACCGTGGAATAATGCACGGCTTTACACTTAAATATATTTATGTGGCCTCCCCCCTTTCTGTCCCCCCCTTTTTTTTTTAAACCCAAGGAATGCAGATTTTGGGGGATTGTTGTGCTTGAAGATTTTTGATAATATATTTGCTTGCAGTTACTTTGTATTATTTAAAGTGGTTCAGCATTATCTGTTTAAGTTTAGTGTTCCCACCACTGTTGCTTTCTCTCGTCGTCTTTGCTTCTACAGCAAAAATAATGTATCGGGAGAAAAAGAGTCTGCTTTCTGAACCATGTAACAGCCTTTCTAATCTCATATGATTGATCTCATTTAGAGCCATTAAATCTTCCTGGCTATAAAAGCTTATTTCCGTCCATAAAAAAAGTCGGATGTGGTCAGCACGTGATTTTCTGTGCGTATACATCATACTATTTTGATGCTTTGTTATATAAATGTTGTCAATCTTGCTGAACTGAAGAAGATAATCTTTTAAGTACAAAAATTAGTCAGATTTTAATGAACAGTGAATGACATGCATTTGTAGTCTTGTGTACTGAATACCGATTCTCTCTGTAGAATTTAAATTTGGTGTAGCATTTCTGAAGAAGAAGAATTGATTAGATTGAAATACTTTAAATTAGTAAAATAATAACTGGTCTAGTTTCAAAAATTAATATTCAGATGTATAATTGTCACATTGAGCGAACAATACTTGAACTTGAATGGTTGACATTTAATGGTTTCACATGTAAATAATTTTTATATAAGTTGTATTTATTATTTATTAATTACTTATTATTCATTATTTATTAATTACTTAATTTTTCATTCGATATTATGTAATTCAAAGAGGTTTTCTTTTGCTGAATAGCAACACAGTTATTCCCCCCCCCCCATTTTTCTAAGAATTTCAAAACAGCTTTCTAAGATTTTACCCAACAGCTAAATCCCCTTACATATACGTGAAAAAGAAATACCCCACTATGAAATTCAAAATTAGGCTGACGCTGCTTTGTAGAAAAGCTGAATGTACGGGGAATTATAGAACCCCTTTTATTTAATTATTTTTATTTAGTTATTTATTTACTTATTATTGTTATTATTATTGTTGTTGTTGTTGGTATTTTGAGAGGATAAAAATTATTGTATGTATTTTTGTATGCTGTAGACAAAAAATACACCCGTTTAAAACAAGTGAAAAAGGAAACAAATGATTAAGAAACAAGAGCAACAAATATAAGGTCTTCTGTGGGACGGGAAAAACGGGAATCAAAAACCTCAAAATGATGTTTAATGTATACATTGAATGCTAATTCATTTGCCTGCTTGTTTTGCAAATTTATGTCAAGTAACGAGTTTGTTATTTTCAGTGCTCGTGTATTTCTGTTTTCTGATATGTCAAATGCATTTTACTTCCTTGTACGAAGTAAAGGAAGTATTGCAATCACGAAAAATTCCGGGTTTCATATTTCAACGAAAATATTGATTTTGAACGCTATCGAATGCAGTTTAACGATTTTTTGCATGACATCTGTATGCAAAAGCAGAATAAAGGATTCTTTCCCCCAAAACGAATTATAAAACTGATTTAAAATGGATTCAGAAGCGATTTTTTCGTGGCGTCTGTACGTATGTATGTACGTTTGTCTCCATCTGGCGTAACTCAAAAATGAGTAGCCTCAGAACGTTGAAATTTTGTATATAGGGCTGTTATAACATGTAGTTGTGCACCTCCCTTTTTGGTTGCAACTGGCCGCATGAGAAGTATAATACACTATTATGCAAAAAAATCGAAGCCCATGAAGAAAGTGATTGTTTTTGATGAAATTGGATATGTGTATAGCTCATACACAGATAATAAAATGATTAAAAAATCAAGGTCATAGTACTTGTTCACGGCTCACAATCACCCATTGAGTGTTCAAATTAGTAGTTGGTCGAACCGTCCCTGGTGGCAATGCATGCTTGAATTCGTCGAGGCAAGGAGTGGTAGAGGTTCCTAATGTCATCCTGCGACACATTCTGCCAGGCATTCATCAGTTGTCGCTTCAGATCTGCGTTTTTTTTTTTTTTTTTTTTGTGTCAATAGCGGCCTACCGTGCCCCAAACGTGCTCGATTGGTGAAAGGTCTGGTGACTTTGCTGGCTAAGGAAGAGTATCAACCGCACGGAGACAGTCCAGAGATATGCGAGCGGTATGTGGCCTAGCATTATCTTGTTGGAAAACGGCCCCAGGATGACGTGTCATGAAGCGTAATGCAACCGGCCGCAGGGTGGTATCAACATATCGTTGAGCTGTTAAAGATGTACGGAGGATGACTAAAGATGACCTGCTTTCATAAAAAATAGCGCCCTACACCATCACACCAGGGGTTATGGCTGTATGCCTTTGTGAAACAAAGGTTGATTGGGACCGCTGGCCCCGTCCTCTCTGGACACGAACTTGGTGGTTATCTACTTGAAGAGTGAAGCGGGATTCATCGCTGAACACTATACGATGCCAGTCTGATGGCAACCATAATGATCGGCTGCGACACCACTCCAGACGACTCCGCCGATGTTGCGGGGTCAAAGGCAAACGTCTTAAAGGCCTCTGTGAGCGCCGTGAGATGGTGGACGGTACCACGGGAGGTATAGACATGCTTGTAATGCGCTGAATAGTCGACAATGATACCGTTGGGGCGGTTCGGGCCTGGCGAACAATCATCCTATCTTGCCTCTCATTTGTGCTCCTTGGACTTCCAGAGCGTTCATTTCGTCGGCAATTTCCTTGTAGCAACCATTGCTACCAACATCTTTGCACAGCCGGGTCTGTACGCTGCAATTGACGGTCTATTGCTCGGTATGACCACCCAGCTTCACGCAACCCACCGATGCGACCACGTTCGAAGTCGTTTAGTTGTCTGTAAGGTCTTCGATATCGTCGAAATGGCATCTTGAGTTGCTTCTTTACGGAATAACAATGGCAGCAACGAAAAAAGATAAATTGTCCACCTCTGTTACTGGCTTTATAATTCGCTAATTGCGCACTAGAAATGCGCGCTATGATCGCAATTCCTGTTCATTTGCCTTGAAAATTTGATCATTTGCATGTTCGATCAAGATGTTTTTGCGTACCAAATTTCGTCACGATCGCAAAAGCCCTTCTTGGTTCTTCGATTTTTTTGCAAAAGACTGTATATATCTATACACCCACTCTGTTACTCGGCTCATTGAGCTCAGTTTTTTTATTGTTATATGTTGATAAATTGTGCATTTTGTGCTTTAAAAGTGATCGAATTATGTTGTTCTTATCTTCCCGTTAAGGTTTTTATGCCTTTAGTTAATTTCGACGCAATAGTTGTAGAGTTATCAACAATTTAAAAGTGTGGCTAAGCGTATTTTTTTTTAACCATGGCAGCCATGTTTGCTTACATTTGAAACTTTGCAGAAGAGTGAATTAAGTCATTTTGCCGAGTGGGACCAAAGCGAAACTTTTAGATTTGTGCACCGAAAAATCTGCCTTTTTGCCTGCTGGCCGAATTGCTTGTTTCTGCGTAGAAATTGTAATTTTAATTGTAAAAATGTTTTTAATTGTTTTAACTGCATTTGGTGTTTTATGTTTTTCTATATCTTTCAATTTTTGATGAAGATATTTTGAGTTTTTTATTTAAAGTTTTTGCCGAGTATCAAAACGAAACTTTTAGATTTGTGCACCGAAAAATTTGCCTTCTTCCCTGCTGCCGAATTGCTTGTTTTTGCATAGAAAATCTAACTTTAATTGTAAAAATTGGTTTTTTAATTGTTTTAACTGTGTTTGGATCTTTATTTTTTTTATATCTTTCAGTTTTTAATGAAGATATTTTGAGTTTTTATGTATTTTGAACCTTGCTGCGAAGTGAGAACGGAATTAATTTTATGAGAAATATATCTCTAATGAAATTTGAGGAAATAAGTTTAAATGAAATGCAGGAAAAAATGCGTGTAATTGAACATTCCATACAAGGAAGTCATATGGTGTACACGTCAGATATTTTTGTAATTTATTACAAGATATTTAATAAGTTTTAAAATGTAAGTGTTACAAAAGGCTAATCGTAATACTTAAAGTAATTAATCTAATCTACTTAATCAAATTTTAGGGTTATTAACTTAAGCAAAGAATTGGGTAGTAATAATGTGATATTTTGCTTTTAACTGTGATTTTGCTACAGATTACAGTTCAACACCAGATGCAATATCAGAAATAAATTACTTGACATGATAAATGAAAATTTTATAGTGTTTTGAGTTTCTTAATACGAAAAAATTTTGGTATTCTTCTATCGGTGAATCCTTTGTTTTCAAGGCTAAAAGTAGCAAAATTTTTTCCCTGTAGGGAAGAAAAGTTGCCAGCAAGCGTTTTGAAGATTTTCTCTATAACTGATAATCGGACGATTTCCGTTTTTGAGCGGTAAGACCAGCAGGTTGAATGAAGAAATAAAATTTAAATGCAAGCATTGACGACCTTAAAAACATAAATATCACAGCAGTTTAATTAATTCATTCCGAGTGATGAAATAATGTATTTTTTGAGCTCAGCTCAGCATATGTAAAATATCAGCATATTAAAAAAATCAAATGCAAAAAAATATCAAAATAGTTCAGTATGATGTTTGGTGATATTAAATAATTTCAATGTATCTTAAGGTACAGATGAAATAATTTCAGTACATATCAAAATGTGAGTTCGATAGATGATGCAGTAAATAATGCAGTTTGGTATATAATGTATTCAATAAGTACAGAATGTGAAGAAAGAATTAATTTTTAATAGTTAATCATTTTGAGGGGCTTATAAACAGCAGACAAGTCTTGACGTAACTTTGCAAAATAATAATAATGATGGTTACCATATAAACCGTTTGGTGCATTTCTCAAAGGTGCTTCTAATGGGAAAGTACCAACATTTCATTAAAATCTTATAGGCAGATTTTTTTATGTATTTAGTTAATCAGAAATTAAAATTGTCTTTAATTTTTAGGTTTGATGGCATGTGGAAATGGCAGGCCTCTTTATTTCCGAAATACGTCTCTTACTTTATGGTTTTGCAGTTATAACATTTCATCTGATATCATCTAATTATGAAAACCTACTTGAAAGAGGAAGATATATTACCTTCTGTACGAACAACTTGTACTGGATCTAGGCAACCACTAAAGTTGTTGCAAGATTTTCAACACTGCCAAAATTTTACAATGTCATTAAAATGTGGTGCTTCTACAGTTCGCAGATCTAATTCACCTAGGCAAAAAACTGGATTGTATTCCAGAGAACCATCTCATAACTTCAGAACTAGGACTTCTAGTGTTACTTCTGGCCAAAGCACAAATGCAAGAACCTCAGCAAATGTCAAAACTGCAACAAAATCTGGAACTTCGGTGCATAAGAAGCAAGAAATGCATCCTGATGCAAAAACTAAAGTTTCAGACTCTACAAGTAGTACTTCAAGTTCTGTTGGAAGCCTGACATCATCTCCAAAATGGTCTCATATAAAAAATAAATTTGAAAATTTTGACACTATTGAGAACATTAAATCTAATAAAAGCGTTTCATTACCTAAAGAAGATAGAAATAAATTAAAATCTGTAACATCAAAAAATTTAACCTCAGTTCATAATATTAATTTGGGTGAATCTAAAACCAGATATTCTATTTCTAAAAAAGATAATGAGAGGAAGGTTTCCAGTATGTCTTCCACTAAATCTGATACAGCTTCAGTTTCTTCTTCATTGAAATCAAGTAATGATAAGTCTAAACCATACACTTCAAATTTAAAAAATTCACAAAAGGAAAAAGCTAAGTCAAAAACTTCACCCAAAAGTTCTCAAGTTAATTTACCATCAGTAACTGAAACTTCTGTGCAATTAAGTAGTTCTAATGTTGTGTACAGTGATTTGTCATCAAAGAGTATAAGTGCAAAGACTTCTCGCTTAAGTATCCAACCAAATTCATCAGCTTTACATTCCACCAATTCCATTTGGTATTCACAACTTAAAATGCCATCTTCAAATGTGTTGGCTGCTAAGTCAAATTCTCATAAAAGTTCTCATATGAGCATTCCATCTGCTTCCTCATCAAATTCCAGTGGTTCGCCAAAAAGCTCATTATTAAACATTCCAGTTGCAAACGATCCAGTTTCAAGTAGCGTGCTGAAGAATTCATATGTAAACATGCCATTAACAAACACATCAGCTCTGAATACATCGCTAATATCTAAAAAATGTATTACTTATACAAAATTCAATGCAAAAGCAAAACAAAAATTTGAAGATAAACCAATATTAAATGTAAATTCAAATAAAATTTTGTGTGATAAAAATGAGGAGAAATCAACTAAACGTAAAGGAATCTCGAAAACGTCTCAAATAGATCAACCATCCTTGAATAATGTCACAAGCAAAAATTCTAAACTTTCTGCCCAAATTGATAAACCTAATGAGGTCAATATGGGCAGCATTATACAAAGATCTGAAAATGCAGAGCAAATTAAAGAATTAGTGAAACAATCTCAGCCCTCATCAAAAACTGTTTGGGTCAAAGACAGCTGTGGGAACTGGATTAAAAAGTCAAATTCAGAATCAAAACCAATAAGTAATTCTAAAGTTGCCTCTTTGAGAAATAAATTTCTTGAATCAAATAAAGGAGGAGGTCTGCCGTTAACTAAATCAGTTACAACATCTGATGTCCCCAACAAAACAGTCGCACAAACTAACCGTCCACTAGCAAAATCAAGTACAACCAGCAGCATTTGTGATAAAACACTTCTTGATGGCTTTGTGAGTGAAGTTAATGCAGTTAACAATGAACAGCTGAATAAAAATAACTTTACAAGTTATGCTGAAGATTCTGAACTTTTGTTCAAGAATTCAGCTTGCACAGATGAGGAAATAAAGGAGGAGTGTTCCAAACCAAGTGAAGACATCCCTAAACTGAGTATTGTTCAAATTGCTTTCACCTGAAACACAAAAAAGACTGAAGCTTGTGAGTGAAAAAGTTCGAGCACAAACTGATGATGATAAATTATTACAAGCTAAAACTAAAAATGAAGGTAAATATCAAAGCATCATTGGAAAAAGGTTTGATTCTCAGACTGTAAGTAAGCATTCTTTATCAGGTGAAACTGTTTTAAACAAAAACAATTTTAAGAATAAATCAAATGATTTAAATATTGAATCAAAAGTTAAAAATACTGAAGATATAAAATCAAAAGGCAATTTAGTGAAGAAACTCAATGCTTCATCAACGAAACCTTCAAAAGATTCTTCAAATTCTACAGCTGATAAATTAGGGTGTGGCAATAATGTAGTTCCTAGTCTTAGCCAACGAACAAACATGACTTTAAATCTAACTATGGAACACCTTAATATGAAGTCATCGAATTCTCATGTTAATGATTATTCACTGCAGCCTAATAATTCTTTTCTTTGGCGGCGCTCTGAAGCTGCAAGTGAACTTTCAAAAAGCAGCACCAACTCAAGTGTTTCTTTAACGAGTTCAGATTACAGAAACTATTATGATGTTGAAAATTATTACTCTTCTTTGGAATTAGAAATAGAGAAAGATGGTGAAGAGCACATTTATATTGACTCCCAAGGTTCTTCTAGCAGTGGGAACTATGGATCAAGTACTCGATCTTATGAAAATGTCCATCCTACTGATGTTAAGAACAGTAAGTAATTTTTACCATGTAACGTAAGTATATATATTTTATTTTAACTGTATATTCATCTGAAAGAAATTATATACCTGTATGCATTGAAATTTAATTATTTATGTATCATACAAGCTATAGAAATCTTATGAGTATAAAAAAGTTTCATATTATCAATATTTTTTTATGATAGTAAAGGCCAAGGAAAATGGTGTTTTGTGAATTATTTTTTGTAATGTGTGTTTTTCCTTTTTAGCATTTTAGTTTTATTATCTAGACTTTTCTCTCTGTACATGACTAAAAGTTTTGCCTGTAGATGTAATATATTTATTTTACAATAAACGGAGTAGGTAAATGGTAGACCTAAACATTCTGCTGAAGGAGATTTGGGCATATTACACCTACAGGAAACCAAACTTTTTATTTAAAATTGCTTATATAAACTTAATCAACAAAATATTATGCAAAGTGCCCAAATGATTGCAGCAACTTTATATGGCATCAAATCAATGCAATCTTGATGGGATATATTAAACCAAGCATATTTTATTCCTTTTTATAATAGAGAAATACTTTGCTACCTTTCTGGGATGGAATTACTAAAAATTTACATAGTGCCTCACAAGGGCCAATTAGGCAATCACAGACACTAGTTGATCACCTAGAAATCAGTTGTGCGTATTAAGCCAGTTTTGTATCATGCATGCCTAAAGGAGCTTTGTATTACTCTACCAGTGCAATCATCATCACAGATGAATATGTTGCTTATAAAATGGTGCAACTGATCTGCAATGCTATCTCTTTCTGATTACCCACACCTCACCAAAAAGTTGCAAACTAACTGCTGATTTTGGAAAGACACTTTTGTGTGGGTATCTTTACATCTATTTAAATGATGCATCCAGTGTTGCCTACTTTTTTTTGCATTCTTTTTCCACAGAAGGCATGCATATGTCTTGGTCCCCCCCCCAATGTTGAATCCACAGCCATATTTGTCTCCAAGTTTCATCATTCTATCTATGCAATAAATCTCTCCAGTAACATATATATATATATTATATATATTATATAGTAAACAATTTAATGAATTGCAATAAATTGCCTAATACTTGGGCAAAAGCTGCAAAATAATAAAATAATAATTTATTTGCTAATAAAATATTTAGTATATTATCTCCATTGACAGAAGTGGCTTCTTATTAAAAAGCTTTTTTGTCATAATAATTCTTACTTGAGCAAAAGACGAAACACTTTCACAGTTATTAATTATTGTAAATTAATCAATTAATCGGAAGTTAGTTTGTTCATATTGGAAAGTCAACTAATTTCCAGTCAATGACGATAATTACTTGGTTTATTGACTACATTTCCATTTTTTATTATACCTTTTTAAAGTTTCCATCTTAAATTTGTTCAAGATTCATTTTTGATATTTCCATTTTAAATTTATTTAAGTCTCATTTTTTAAACATGCTAATAAGTTACTTCATTTCAATATAATTCTAACTACTTTTATCAATGGAGATACTATATACTAAATAATCTATTAGAAAATAAATTATATATATATAGATGTTGTGCCTCTGGAGAAAGAAGAACACAACAAAACAAAGTTAACAATTTTGCCTCAACATGCTACCCTAACTAGCAATTGCATTGTGAATATTAGTGTAACAACCCATGAAGCTTGATGCTAGTGAATCTAAGATAGGTCATGTATTTTAGAAAATGTAACTTAAACATAACAAAAACACAATAATCAGTATTAACTTTTAAGAAAAACCTTAGTGTTTATTAGTCAAACAGATCAAATTATGAGAAAATCAATATCAATTAAGTAATAAAAAAATCATTCATCTCTCCGAAGAGTAAAAGTAATCTAAGAAAATTCTAACATTAACAGCGAAACAGTTTTGATTTAACAATTCAGTAATTTCTTTAAAATAACTACCTATTAATCAATTAATCAAACATAACTATTTCATCTCTTTAACAAAGTATACCTTTAAAACAAAGCTAAATACACTCTTTTTTTTTTTTTAAACAATTATATTCTTTTCATCTTATTATTGCACAGAAAATACATGGTTTCTATCATTCAGAACAAATTTAAAGTTTATCTTTTATTGCACAGAAAGTAAAAGGAATACTACTATTCCTAACAACTTAAAATTACCCTCTTATTTTTTCACAGAGAGTAAAAGAATACTACCAATCAGGATAAAATCCTTAAATTTAGATATCTTATCGAAGAAGATCATCAAATAAGGTTTTCTAACATTTTGAATTCAATTAACAGAGTACCACTGAGCCACCCTCTTAAGAAGATTTAGAATATTAACATAGGAGCAAAATTCTATTTCAATTTTACAATTTACTTTAACTCAGCATGGAAGTAAGTTCATCAAATAAAACAAATTTCAAATTTATAATTATCTCGGAATCTATAAAATACATACATTTTACTATGAAGCCAAATTTACAATTTTATTATTACTAATTTTTTTTTAACGAAAATACTCCTTCCTTGCTAACAAGCGGAAAAATCTAAGGTGAAACAACAAAAAACTGCCCTTTGAAGGTCCAATTTACAACCTTTCTTCCAAAGTTATATAAGTAAGGCAACAATCACAAAGCGAGAGTGTGAGAAGCGGGAAGCCAATTACGATATCCGTTTTACTGCTTCGTAAGAAAAGACATGGAAAACAACACTATACTGCTCTCATTTCCTGTTGTTATCGTAATGGCTATTTCCACAGATGTTACTTCTGTTAAAAGTTGCTCTCTTTCTTTGTTAGAAAATTGGACCGTTAAAGAAAAATAATTCCCTAAGGATTTTAAATACATTCTTTACAAAAATAAATATATTCAATATGCTCTTCAGAATTTCAAATTTAAAATCAAATACAAATAAAAATAAAGTACTTAAATAATTGATTACTTAAATAACTAAACTCGCTTAAATTTCACGACACAGAATTCGCGACACAACATAGATAAAGGAAACTTCTGATTATAATTGACAAAATCCTCTTTTATTCTTTGTATTAATTTGGGTATTTCCCCTTTATATTTTAAAAATAGTAACTATTTACAACATATCAATCTAAACTGCTTCATATCAAAATTAATCTGTGTCATATGATCTTGCATAATGCTGCAACATGGATATCTTTTAATCAATCCCTGAATAAGATTTCAACTGAAACCAAAATGTTTTGACTCTCACATGCATCTTCTGAGTGGCGACTTTACCTTTGCACTTTCTTCATTCTTGCTAACACACATAGTGGCTCGCTTTTGTTATCCATTGTCTTAATGTGTGCTAGCTTCCAACAGTGGGTTTGTAATATGCTTATAATGATGCATCTCAAGGAATCAGAATATGCATCTCAAGGATTAGTCCGAAGTAAATTCTGTTGCATATATGGTTAAGTCTGTACTAGTTGTATCCTTCTATCTACACATTAAACATCATGAGTCTATTATATATATATATATATATATATATGTGTGTGTGTGTGATATTTTCAGTCGAGAGTCCAGATGTTGTCGTTGCGAGTGGGCGGCTGCAGACTGATGACAGTAGAATTTCACTTGAACTCTACATCTTTATTTGCTTAAAATGACAGCTCATTTTTCTTTACACGAAAATCACATATTCGATAATAATTTAAACAATAATACTAATAAATTTAGAACTCGACATCATAAATATTTTTAACAAAGGAAAGAGGAAGAGACAGAGCAAAGCGTTTGTATAGCAGGAAATGGCAAAAAGCAATCTGACGAAAAATGGCGCGTAGAGCTATTTATAGTAGCGGTTACATAGCAGGCCAAGCAATCTGACAAAAAATGGCATGTAGAGCTATTTATAGTAGCGGTTACATAACAGGCGAGAGAGTTCTGGAAAGTACTGGTGTAGGGGAAAGATCTTAAAATCGCGGAAAGTTAATTAGAGGTTTCTGTTCGCATAGAGCAAAGCCATCATATTTTTTATATTTTACATTTTCCCCGCCTCTCAAAACAAGAGGCTGAGAGATCAAGGAATTAGTATATTAGTGAAGCAAGAAAAGTATGAGAAAAGACACGGAACATCCAGGACATAGCATACAGGCTTCAGTTATGCCCTATCATACTTGTGCTTTTATATAATTATAAAATTTCTTAATTAATTATATAATTTGACAAGAAAACTTATAATTTGTAAATAAAGATATAATTTAGAATTAAACATCAGGTTTAGACAATAATAAGATGATATTAAATGATGAAGTAGAATTATGAAAGACCTCAACTTCCTTCAAAATGTCTAATGTCTTTTTTAATGTTGAATGAAACAATTTCACCAGGTAAATGTTCAAAGTTCACTAAAAGTCTTTGAAAGTAAATGTTCACATGTTTTTCATAAAGTCTGTTCAGAAAAAATATAATTTTCAAGTCATTTTCATGTTCACTAAAATATAATTTCCATATTTAGTTAAACTCAGGTTTTTTTTTTTGTAGGGGGATATGTAAGATAAAAAATATGTAAATCAGTATCCCTTAAAATTTTGCAAAAGCCGTTCTCTAAGGGAAGCCATAATGCAGACATATAATACAGAAAAAAATGGCTATCACTTTAAGCATTTAAAAAAATATTTTTTACATTTTAAACATTACTTAAACAACCCTGAAATCATTCTAAAAAAATGTAAACACTCTCTGCACAATATATCCTGCATTCCATTTAGTTTGGCAGTCATCAGGCAGTACTATAAATAACACTACTGATATAATGACTTCTGATAATCTGCCTTATAAAAGACCAATATCTTTGCATTGCTGAAAACTGACATCATGTAGCCTGGTCAAATAAATTCCATTTTCAGCTATTTCAAGTAGATGGACATATTTGTACAGGTAGGAGACTGCATAAAATTATAAGCCTGACTTGTCAGCATATATATAAGATTAAAGGAAGTAGTAGATGAACAAGTGACCTATAGGACAAATATTTTGTGCATTGAGCTGCAAAATTAGGATCAAAGCCAAATAAAGGAAGCAAATTCTAATATCAATCGCCTAAAAGTAAATGATAGACTTGTTCCTAGCAAAAAGAGAAAAATTCTAAAGGCAATCGCCTAAAAGTAAATTTGATACTCATAAGTAAGGTAAAAAATTTAAAAAAATTAATTACTCAATAGAAAAATGCAAATAAATAAATAAATAAATAGAAAATCAACAAAAAATGCTACACATAAAAAACATTAAAGCACAAACATAATTAAAATTTAAAAAAACAGCAAAAATGCAAAGATTGCAGTTAATGGAAATTTTATATATATATGTATGTATGTGTGTATAAGATAAAAAATATGTGAATCAAAATTATAATTTAAACTAACCCCTAATTCCCTTTAATTCTCTGTTTTAAAAATCATAATAACTTCTTTGGATTTTATGATTTCTAGATCATTCCATTTTGCATGTGATGATGTAATAATTGGGAACTGAAACTTTCAACTCACCAAAACTTTTCTCTTCGTGTGCTTCCACATTCGTTAACTAGGCATTTCAGCTTCTTTCACATTGTCTTTATCATTAAACGATGATTTGAAGAGCTGAATAAGTTTTCAATTGTGGTCTCAGGTTACTGGAAACCATCCTGCTTGACTAAAAATAAATGTAATAATAAATGCAAGGAAAAGATGGAGCAGCATCAATGCATAATAGCTATATAAGATAAAGAAACTTGGCAGTCAAGGTGGTCTTAATTCCATTTTTATTTTCCAGTTCACGTTCATGGCCACAATCACTTGGCACTCTAGTTGTGCCTAGTTAAGAACATTTATATTTTGAAAAGTATTGCGATAGAAAGCACGTACAACAAAATAGCAATCAAGCAGCACACAGAAAGAAGCTGAAGTGCCTAGTTAGCCAATATGGAAGCACATGAAGAGAAAAGTTTTGGTTTGAGTTAAAAGTTTCAGTTCCCAATTATTACATCATCAGCGCTGTGCAGGCCATGCAAAATGGAATGTACTAGAAATTACGCAATCCAGAAAAGTTATTACGATTTTTGAAACAGAGAGAGAGAGAATTAAAGGGAGTTAGGGGTTAGTTAAAATTACAATTTTGATTTGCATTTTGATTTTTTATCTTACGTATATATATATATACACTCATGTCCATAAATTAAGGATAATGCAAAATCAGGCAAAGGAAGAGTTAGAAGCAAAACAAATTTGACTTATTTGTAAAGCTTATTTATTAAACAAAAGGTAAAGAGCAAAAAAAGATGCTATATGTTTGATATTATTAAAAAAATTAGGGATTTTTTCTCCCTGGAGCAAATTACAAAAAAAAAACAATATTACACGGTTGGTATGACTGTTAATACATTGTATGTGTCCCAGACGATGCAATACAGTCCGTACAACGCCTAGGCATGCTGAGTATCAAATTATCAATCTGATTTTGGGGGATATTACACCACTCAAAAAGCAATGCTCTCCGAAGTTTTGGTAGACATGTAGGAGGAGGTTGACGGGCTGTAACTCGTCGGCCAAGCATGTCCCACACGTGCTCTACCGGATTCAAGTCCGGTGAGAATGCTGGCCAGTCCGTACGGGTGATATCCTCCGATTGAAGGCATTCGCTTACAATGTTTGCATGCCCATGGCACCCCGAAGCAAACGTACATGTTGTTCCAGAATGACGTCCCGATAGATTTGGCTTGTCATGGTCCCAATTTGAACATGAAGGTCAGTTCTGGAACCCAAAATAATTCCAGCCCAAATGAGCACTCCTGCACCACCGTAACGGTGTCGTTCAATGATGCTTTCTTGGTGGTAACGGGTACCTGGAGCTCTCCATATGAAAGTCCGGTGAGAATCAGACTGCAAGCTAAACCTGAACTCGTCGGAAAACATCACACAAGCCCACTGTTGCGGTGTCCACAATGCATGCTCTGCCTTGAAACACGGTCTGCCTTGAAATTGTCATACCAGTGGCTGAAGAGAGCTGACGAGACAGGTCTGAGGCTGTACTCCGCTTGTTTCTTTTGGCAGTAACTGCCAAATACCGGTCCTCATTCGGCATTGTAACTCTGGGGCGACTCTGCTGTAACGTCTACTCACATTACCATCATCTTGGAATCGTTGCCAAAGCCTGGAGATGACACTCTGGGCAATTCCAAGTTCGTCTGATACTTCCAGTTGGGTACGCCCACATTCCAGACGGCCGATAATTCTACCACGTAAAAAATCATCCAAATGCGTCCTTTGTGTCATAACTATTCGGTTATTGCACTGAAATGCTTATAAGGTGCCTGCGAACAATTTTACTTCTTTACTTGTATTCCTTATATATCACTCTCGTTATTGTGACGTACCATCGGTGTCATCTGGTTACTTCCTGAAATTTGCATATGATTCTTGAAGATGTGTGTAGTGATTTTACAGGTGATATATTTATTTTAGAGTTCGATTTTCGCTTGACTCCGAATTATTATCCTTAATTTATGGATATGAGTGTAAATAAACATTCTGCAAGACATCATCAGCTTGCACAACATTTGTTGACAATTTGGGCTTATAATTTTATGCATTCTCCTGCCTGTATAAATATGCCCATCTACTTGAAATAGCTGAAAATGGAATGTATTTGACCAGGCCACATGATGTCAGTTTTGACAATGCAAAGATATTGGTCTTTTATAAGGCAGATTATCAGAAGTCATGTTATCTGTAGTGTTATTTATAGTACTGCCTGATGACTGCCAAGCTAATTGGAATGCAGGATATATTGTGCAGAGGGTGTTTACATTTTTTTAGAATGATTTCAGAGTTTTTTAATTAATATTTAAAATGTAAAGAGTATTTTTTTAAATGTTCAGTGGGATAGCCTTTTGTTTTCTGTATTTTATGTCTGCAATTGTGACTTCTCATAGAGCATGGCTTTTGTAAAATTTTAAGGGATATTGATTTCTATTATTTCCGAGAGTCCATCAGTTAGGATGGATTTGCACTTAGAAAGAGCTCTTTCCCAGAGACCAAAGGCGCAATAGTCTATAGGTGAAACATCAACAGACTTAAAAAAATCTGTTGAAAGGTACCTGTATGAGTCTTAATTTTTTTAAGTGATGCAGTGGTACTTATGAACTATGCCTTGTTGCTTTGTCTTGATGAAGTTTTACTCTCTGAAAGCCAATGTGATAAAGAAATGGAATATCTTCTGTAAATATCAGACAAAAAACTTTCTGCTGATAGTAGCTTGAGTTGAATTTAATATTTTTTTCACTCTTATTTTTAATTTTCCTGTTGTAAGAGAATCCTGCAGCAGTTGTAAAACCTTTGAGGAAACTTCTTTGTATTGATGGAACTTGGTTTGTACATTTGTTTTTTCATTTTCGATAATAAATAGGCCCCTTTTTTATTGTTGTTGTTACAGTTATTTAGGTAAACCCATATTTCATCAGGTGTCACAACGTATTTCTGTTTATCTTCTGATGAACAGTTTTCATGCAGAGTTCAAAAAATTGCTCTGCATTGAGTCTAATACCTCAGGAAAAGCTGGTGACTATTGCATTGTTTAGCCTTTTAAGTTGTAAATCTTGGTTTATTATTTTATTTAGCATTGCTACAGATGAAAGATTGCAATTGATTTCTGCAGTGGCGAGTTTTTTCTGTTCTTTTTTAACCAGTGATTTAAGATTAGATACAGTATATACCTTTTTCGGGTATTAGTTTGGAATCTTCTTTCCATGTAGAAGAAATGACTGATGGATTTACCCTTTCCAGTTAATAATGTTGTTTATTTTGTACTTAGAAATTTTAATACTTGCATTCACAATGTTTTTAAATTATGAAATAGGAATATTTCTCTTCAGAAAGCATTGCAACATATCCTTCAAATCATAGATTGTTTACATATGACATTTTGAAAGAAAAGTAAATTTAAAAGTAGCAGGTAGAAGTCTATATTTCTCATTTCAAATAATCTGTTGCAAGAAATTTTGGTGCTCTTCTGTTATCGGGACCAGTTTAAAAAATGTATATGTTCATGTATGCATGTATATATGTAGGTATGTATGTGTGTGTGTGTGTATGTATGTATATACACAGATAGACATATATCCACATGTGCATTCATACATACATTTCTGAATCTGGTCCCAATAACAGAGAGTACCGAAATTTTTATTCTAAAGCATTTCCATTTTTTAATTATTTAAAAAAATTTCAAAATGTGTAAATACCCTTTGTATATTCAGTTGATGAATGGCTTGAGAATCACACTATTGAATAAGAGTATGTTTTCCCATTCCTGAGTTTTGGGTCACTTACCTTTTTTATCAAGTTGTGCATGCACTACGGGCCAAATTCCCACTCCATATAGATGCTGCGTATGTTTGTTTTAAATTTATACGCTTCCTTTATCTAGAGCATTCTATACATCAGATATGGAATATTCCATCCTTGTTAAACTCATAATCAGCATGTGCTCACATGGGCAATAAATCTTGTATTTCACCTTAGCATTTCAAATTTTTGCAAAAGCAGTCACTATACAAAAGCAGGTATTTGGTTAAAGACCTAATTTCTTGGTATTTTAGCTTATGTGTACTATTGTTAGTAACTCAGCAAGGGTTTCATCAAATAACTAGGCTAGATGAAGAAGAATGCTTGAAATTTACTTCACTATGAGATGATAATAGTTTTATAGATAACAAAAATATGCTTACTTAGTAAAACATTGGTATAAAATATCGATGCATGAAACAAGTTATATTTGAAAAAGCTTAATAGTAAAAATAATTAATACTAATTAATTAAGGAAAAAATTACTATCTTGATAATTCTATAAATATTTAAGAACTTATTATGGTATTATAATGTATAATTTCATAATCCCTTTATTTTGTTATTGCTGTCTCAAAACCCCATTGTATCATTTTGATTTCTTATGTTTAGTTAGTTGTTTAGTAATATCTAAAAATTGTTTTAATTCTTTGTTATATAAATATATATGTATATGTATTTTATATGCATTATTTATTAATCATGTATTAAATTGTTATTTTGTTTCAGGAAAAACTGATTCCTATGATGAATGGGCTGATATAAGTGATGATGATTATTTGAAGAGTAGTTTGTCCACTAGCCAGAGCAGGTACTTATTTAAAAAAGCATTGCATTATTTTTTCATTATATTAATTGATTTTAAATATAATTATTTACTTTGTGCATATAATTTTGGGGGAATATAATACAGTTGCTTTCTAATAATGTATGTGATTTCTTAAATTACTGGAATTTTTATTCACTAAGTGAATACAACATTTCAATGTGAAAAATGGAACACAAAATCAGATCCCTCTTAAAGCCACCGGAACTAACTTTTATGCATTTCAGTTTGTAAATAATATTTTTAAAATGCTGTAAACAAAATAGAAAGTGCAAAATGCAGACATGCAAAATATCAATATATGTAATTTTATGTATGTATCTCCATGGGAGTGAGAATCACATCATGTATCTTTTATAAAATTAATTTCATAAAAGCATTTTTCAAGTTTTCATCCCTTATTTGATTTTATATTTTTCTGTAAAATTGTTACTGTAAATGATTTTAAAGTTTACAAAAGCTAAAGCTCCATTTTCAGTTATCAGAGTATAAGAAGCTAAGAGTGTTGTTTTGAGATTGTTTTTGATAACAAAAGACTCTGAAGCTTAAGAATCTCTGTTTCCTAGCGAAGTATGTTGTTCCAGAACCACATTATTGAGTCATAGTTTTTAGGCAACTGATACTTAGTATACAAAAATATAGTTTATCATGCCATAAATGTTGTGTATTGCTTCTTATGCAAAAATTTAATACTGAAATTCACTCTGTGTACAATGAATTAAATTCAGATATTTTCACAGAGGAATGTATTTCTGGCTAATATTTATCACTTAAGAATATTTATTCCTATAGTAAAGAATTTTTTTTATTGCAGTACTTTAAAAAAAAGGAAGAATAAGCGTGCATCAACCCACAAGGTTAATTCTAATACTTCCAAAACATCTGACTCGAGAAAACCTATGCTGAATGACACCATTTCATTTACTGATTCTAGTGACACGTTAATTAATGATGAGGTATGGCTGGTATTTTTCATATGTATAAATAAATTTTCATTAACATTAGCTTTGTTAAATATGTTTTTTTAATTTCAAGAATGTAAATGAAGAGATTTTTGTTAATAATTGGCTTCTTTTAATTTCTTATATATCTAATGTATTTCTTTGATTCTAAAAGCTCTTTTTTCTAATATTCTTGTTATTAAAAACAGGATGCAATTTCAAATACATTTCATTTTAGAATTAAAGGTATTGCCAAATGACTAATTACTGCAAGTGATTAATTTTTCCAGGGTTGCTACGCTATCTGGAAAACCGGAAAAAGTCAGGGAATTCGAAAATTGACCAAAAAAGTCAGGGAATTCAAATATTTTAGTCTAAATCTGGAAAAGTCAGGGAATTTCATACAGCGATTCCCCAAAAAAGCGAGTTTTGCGCCAATGTTCACTTTCTTGGTGCGCGTTAGTGTCACTCGGGCAACTGGCATAGAGCCAATTTTTGCAGCCCTAAAGAGTTTATCAAAAGACTCGCATGCGCATGTGCAGTGCATGTTGAACTAAAGAAATACATATTCTTGCATAAAACAAAATCTATTTAATTCTAGTATAGCGGTACCATGGAGAATAGCCTCTGTATACCGTACTTATGGTGTTTGGCGACATTATGATGAGCAGTAAGCGGGCCGTTTCGGTGTTGGTGGCAATTTTCAAAATCGTGCCAAGGCCGTACCGTATATACTAGGATTTTACTGCAAAATCTTTTAAGCATTTTTTTTCTCTTTTTAATAAATGCCTTATTTGTCATTTTGCAGAAAAATAAAAAAAATAGTAATTAATCATCTAGGCTAACCATTTAGTATAACTGTATTCGCCAAAATATCATTGATTATTGTAATTCAGTTTTTTACCTATTTTAATGTTATTCATATTATTTAAAGTTGCTTCTTCCCCTTAAATTTATTTATTAATAGTAAGTAATACTTTCAAATTTCAGGAAATTTTCTCTGGCATAATCCTGAAACTGATTTTAGCAGTATGATGACATAACATCACGAAATTCAATCCACATATTTTTTGCTTATGTATACAGCTAAATAAATATAAAATACCTGAATTTATTTTAACATCTCATTAAATAGATTTCTTTCTTTCGTTTAGCTGTAAAATGTCAGGAAAAAAAATATTTTTATCCACATTGAGCAGTTTCTGATCTCAATTCTCCAGTGGAGAAAACAACTCCTATTATAGTTGTAATAGTAATATAAGTCATATGTAAATGGCAAATTTTGTGTTTTCAAATGGTACCATAATTAATTTACTTCTTAGCGCAGCCAAAGTGCATTACGCGGATAGACTGGAATTTTCTTAAAACACGCCTGCAAAACCTGGAAAAGTCAGGGAATTTCATTCTCCTATTTGAGTGGCAACCCTGTTTTTCTAAGATACTATCAATTTAAATAATTACACTGTTATTGTTAATGAAAAACACAGTTTTTAAATAATATTTGTTAGATGTATTTGTACATTTTATTTCATTTATTTGATCTGCTTAAAATCAAAATCTTTCTTTTTTGTGTGTAGTAATAAAATTGACAATTAGGTCTTAAAATCAAACTACAATATATACTCTATCATATATGATTTCTTGCAATTAAGTTTAACATTCATTCCACTGTAATTATTAATGTAAATTAAAAAGTGAAATTTTTGGTACGTTAAAAATTATTTAACATATAATCAGATTAATTGATTATACTGATTAAAATATAATCAGTCATCCCTCTTCTTGAATTTTTAATGATTTCAGTGTGTTTATAATTTTTTTTATTGTGAAATTACTGTCATTTAAACATAGAATAAATTACTATTCTTATTTTTAATAAATGATGTAACTAAGTTATATTGAGATATGAATTAGAGTACAATTTTATCATTTTTAATTACTAATTATTTTATTTTTGATCCTTTCTCTCTCTTCCCCTTTTGTTTTTGTTTGTTTAGGTTGCGAATGAAAGCACATTTGATCTAGCTGATGCAAATCATTTTTATGAACCAGTATATGAAAGTCTGGGTAATTACTTATTGGAAAAGAATGAACATGATGATGCAGAGAAAGATGAACAAGATGATGAAAACTGTAGTATTTCTTTATCACCCGATGATGGTGATAATGCTGATTTTATGCACTGTTCTCTTACAAGCTTAGAATCTGCAGAAAGCAGTAAACTAGAAAAAGAACAAGTATGTGATTTGGCACTTGCATCAGATAATTCAAATGCTGTTAAAAAACCTGGGAATAAAATTAGTCAACTTAAAAGACATCTGTCGTGGACAAAAAATGACATTCGTTTGGAACTTTCATCCAAATTTAATAAAATCAAAATTAAAAAGAACGGACAAAATTCTACTGAGATTGGTGTAAAGGTCCAAGAACATGAATCAGTCAATACTTCTCCAAAGAAAAAAACTTTTATTAAATGTATTTTAAGACAAAAGAGCTCAAGTAGCATACCTTTAAAAAGATCTCCATCACCTAAAAAAGAAAGTGCTCATTTTTATGTTCATTTGTCAATGGGTCGAGAAAAGCAACGGCCATTTAGTGACTCTGTTGTAGCAGATGAAAGTCTGAAGTCTTCCAAAAATGGTTTGCAGCAATTACGAAAGCAATCAGAGCCAATATTGCCACTTACTACGAATGATATTAAATGTTCCCAACAACGTCCACGCGTGAGAAAAATTTCAAATGCTCCTGCTATCCAACGTCCCAAAACACCTCCTCCATTGCCTCCTATGCAAATAATAAATAATACAAAAATTGTTTCATCTAGTTGTGATAAAGTATCTGAAAAAGAACAAAACATTATTTCTTGTAATTCAGTGTATGGCTGTTCTGATAATACAGATTCACCATTATATACTGCTTTGGATCCAGATCTGGTTGATTCAGGTATGTATTACACTTTTTGTTCATTATTGTTCTGAGACAGTTGTTACATGATCAGAATATTATACATCATTTTGAAAAGTTAATTTGATGCTAAATTCATATCTTTCAACAAAAATTAAGTACCTGTTATACAAGTAAAGTTGTAAGAAGTAAAGGTGTGTAACTGATAAAACATAATTTCTATATATGTATATAAAATTACTGAAAAATTATACTGGAATTCGTAGAAAAGTTATTTCAAGTATCCTTCAGTTTTTTTTTATTAGGATTTTGATAAACAACGAGTAACTCTACATAAATACATAAATCCCTATTATTTATTTTTCATTAGACACTGTAATTTTTATGCCTTACAGCTAATTTCCCTTTTAATTTTTTTAGTTTTCCTCAAAAATATGATAGAGTTTACAATATTTTAAATGTCATACAGTGATTTAACATAAACAGCTGATGTAGAATTTTAGACCACACTGTGTCTGTATGCAGTGTTTACTTTATTGCAGGAAGGCATTAACAAGGATCCTTATCTGATTTCCTTATCTGAAGAGCAAACTTTATTTGGGCATTTGTGCACCATATTCCTGTACAGAAACTCTATTTTCCCATATGGTTGCCGAAGCTTTTGTCTTAGTGTTTGGCAATATTATTTGGGGGGGGGGAGAATGAAGTGCAAGAATTGCAAAAGTAATGTTTAACATTTTCCCCAATTAATTCCTTAGCAATTACACAGTGAAAACAGTATCTTTTTTTTTTTTCCTCAAGAAAAGTGTTTAAAAATATGTGTATGACTAATATATTTATTCATTTGGGGGGGGGGGGTCTTGAAATCGAGAGTACTGCCATTTGGTATGCAAAAAAGGAAATACAAATTTTTCTAGGTTTAAGAAATGGGTTGTTTGTAATCTTTTTAGTGCGTATCTTTTGAACATTCCAGCCCGGATATATCATGGGCACAAGAAATAGAGGGCGAAACCTCATCACATAATTTTGATGGGAGCAGGAAGGAAGGGGTTAAGCCATCTGTCATTTCTGAAGTAGTATATTATTTATTGCTAAGAATTTTGTGAAATGCATTATTATTAGCAACAAGGCATGGGTTGATCATGACTATCCAAAGTTAAAGCTTCTGTGCATAGAGTAAAAATATTTGAGCTGTCTACAACAAGAAACTTCATTTAAATGGGATATTTACTGCCAAAAACTGGCTGCTATGTTTTCAGGTTGAGAAACATGTTTTAGTTTTATGGAAAATAGGGTTATAAAGCTTAGGACAGTGCAAATGACACATTTACAAGCTATCATTAAATGTTATAGCAAAGGACTGTTTACAGAATGTTTGCTACTGCTATGTGATAATGCTTACTAATTTACTCATAGATGATTATTTTGATTTAGTAATTCTTAGTACATTTTAAATAAAGGCTTCGGACTATCATCAATGGAAAGCTTAATGTTGCCTTATATGTTTTTCTCCCATTCTTAGTTCTCAGTAAACATCTTGATTGGTAGTGAAAGTAGTTTTCATCTTGGTAGCATTCAAAGTAAAGGTATTGAAACGGCACTTATAACAGGGGTACCAACTCAGTAATCAGGCATCATATTTTACAAAATGAGTGTTGTAAAACTTGTTCTAGTATGTAGATAAGGGCTTCAGTTGTGAGTTGTTCGGTTTGACAAATGCTTCTGTTGTTCATGTAAGATATCCATCATGGATGGAATACAGTGTATTATGTTTAAATAAGTAATAAAAATGGTAAAAGTTAAGGTGTCCATCGTAGTAAACAATATGTCATCATACTCTAAACCAGAGGTGGGTAACGTGTGGCCTTGAAGCTGCATGCGGCCTCCATGAGTTTCTTGTGTGGCCTCTAGCTCTTGTATTAATTAATATTTAATTATATAGATTATGTTAATTTGAAAAGCAATAGAATTAAATAACGTGTTGCCATCTATTGAGCATTTTGCATCAGCAAAATCTTTGCACAAAAATAACCATTTTGCAAGACACTCTGGATAGAACTATTTCGATTGTCAACTATATTTGCGTAAATGCAGTGCATCATCGGGAATTTTGACAAATGTTAAATTTAGATTAGGAAACATACAGTGTAGATGTACCATATCACTGCAAGGTTCACTGGCTATCAACAGGAGAGGTTTGGGTAAAAGTTTTAACTTTATGATGACAAATTTTAAACTTTTATCAAGAACAGGGAAAACTATATGATCTATCAGATGAAGCATTTTGAAGAAACTTTGCATTTTTGTCTGACATTATGACAAAACAAGACAATTTAAACATTTGCCTGCTAGGTAAAACAAAGTATATATATGAAATGTGGCAAAAGATACAAGCATTTTTTAAAAAATTAACATTTTTTAAAACATTGCTCTCTTGCTAGGATATATCTCCAGAACAATTCCCAGAGCTAGCAAAAATGTAAAAATAAAACATTCAATGAATACATAGGTGTCTTGGATTTTTTAATAGAAGAATATACTGAAAGATTTTCAGATTTTGACGAGTACATTTCTGCTATGAAACTGGCATTTAAAGCACATTCAGTAAATATATCAAAAGCTCCTATGGAACTATAAATGAAGTTACTTGAGTTGCGGGAAGATAGTACCCTAGAATCTCTTTTTGATGCTAAAAAGGATCCCATAGAAATCTGGAAAAATGCTGTTGAATATCCATGCCTACAAGAGCATGCATGCCATTTACTTTCCTGCTTTGGAAGTACTTACTGCTCCAAATCCGCATTTTTTCTGATGACAAAAATTAAAACTAATTTAAGAATGCAAATTACATAGCCTCATATTAGAGGATCTACTAAGACTTCATGTTATGAAGCTTGAAAAAATATTCAATTACTTTCGAGCGAGAAACAAGTGCAAATATCTCACTAAATTAAATTTTCTATTAGATTTTGAAATTATTTTACATACTGTTGCTATGTTGGTTTTTCATAACTTAATATTATTACTTTTCTATTGTTTTTCCTTATAAGGTAATAAATTTTTTGAAAAATACTTCTACTTTATCATTTTTATTTGAAACAGTATTTAAATATATGTAGTTAGTTGTTTATTAAAATTTGTTAAATTATTAAAGATTAATTAAAAAAATAATTTAACAATAATTATTAATTAATAACAATAATTTAATTATTATTATTATTTAATAATAATTAAAGATTAATTAAAAATTGTTAAAGATTAATGTTATGAGTTATTAGCCTTATGTGAATACAAAAATATTTTATATTGTAAGTTTTTTTAAATAAATGACTTGATTTTTTTTTGCATTATTTCTATATAATGCAATAAAGTGGCAAAACTATACAAAAACTATAATAATTTCACAAAAGTTCCATTTATAGGAATATGAACTTGTGCAGCCTCCTTTATCACCACCTAATTTAGATGTCACCTCTCATGGTAAAAAGATGCCCCACCTCTGGTCTAAACAATTTTTTCTTTTGAAATAAAATCCTTATGAATTAATGTTAGGAATATTTTTCATATATTTTGTATTATAAATATCGCTATAGCAGTGGTTCTCAACCCTTTTTGCCCCATGTATCCTATTCACCACCGCTAAAAGATTGCCCTCCTCCTTTCCAAACTGTAAAAATATATACATATGTTTATTTAGATTTAGATTATTTTGTAGCATATATAGCTGTATGTAGTAGCATATATAGCTGTATGTTTTGTAGCTGTATAAATTAAACAATAAAAAGTAAGAAAATGTTGTTAAATATCAAAATTTACGTAAAAGTAGTTTTTATATTCATAATTAAAATTAATAAATTTGTATAGTCATAAAATTAAAACTAAGTACCAGCTTATTAAAAGGCTGATCACATTCCCTACTTGAAACTATGAAATTCCCCTTGGTTAAGATCCCCTTGGCTATAGTGTGTATTTGATATATACAGGTGTACATAAATTTTGGTTTTTTATATTTACAGAAAATGTACAGATCAAAAAAGTGTAACTTATTATAGTATTGAATAAAATATGTGAAATAATCTTGCTTGACTTTGTTGCATAAGTATAAAGTATTATGTTTATTTTTATTTATTTTAATAAGCTAAACTGCATTCTGTAGTAATCTACAGAAAGTAGAATTGTTTATATTTCATTGTTCTATATGTAATTTTTTAGAATTTGCATATGAGAGTGGGAAACAGGGTTTCTTCTTTTACTCTTTTTTAAGCAATGATTTTATATATGCAGATTTTAAATCAAATGAAAAATATATTCTAAATAACAATAATATAATTAATTAAATTTCACTTAATTAAATTTGTGACAGGTGAGATATTTGGATAGTTCTTATTAAATAATGTGCTAAAAATGTTGCTCTTGATAATAGTGTACTAAAAATGTTGATAACCTTTGCAGTTAACGGCAAAGTTTCTGCAGATTATGAAAATGATGTATTCAAGAATATAAGGTAATAATTTCATGCTATTATTAAATTTCTGTTTATTGAAGGATTTGATGTATTTTCAAAATAATACATGTGTATATTAATTGTAATATTTTTGTATCATATTTTAAATTTTAGAGCTTCTAATAATACTTCTTTGGAAGACTTACTCTATGCTGATGAACAAAGCTCAGCCTCAAACACCAGGGCTACTTCCCTAACAACATCTAATTGTTTTAATTTGCCCTTTTTGCCTGCATTTCAGTCAGAGGTATTTATACTTAACTTTCTTTTTAACTTTTGTATTTCTTTGACATAGGTTAATGCACTATTAGTTTAAAAAGAACATAATAATTTTATTTGAAATAAAGATATAGCAGATTATAATATGCAAAATTTTATTTTTGCAACTACCTGGTATTTTTAGTACTTATCAATTTGACAAAATTTATTTTGGTAATTCTAATGCTGGTTATTTTTATATATGAGAAAAATGTATTCATATTATGCCTTCATTTTTTGAATTTGTGGACAGGTATTTAAAAGTTTTATGTCATTTGAATTTTTATAGTTATTAAAATCCCCCTTTGAGGAAGAGCCGATGTACCAGTTTTATCATAAAGATGTTCAACAAAGGGCAACGCTTTGGTATTCTGCAGATGGATCTGAATCTGAATTTGAAGATGATAATTTAAGTAAATTGTCTGACAGCGATATGCATAACCATTCAAAACCACCTGTATTACAATCACAAATGTCAGCAATGGATTTGGTACATGGTGAAGGTGGACAGCGAACACTTTGGTGTGAGGTTCCTGAAGTAAGTTTTATCTAGCTCTTGTTATTTACAAGAACATATGCTTTTTTCTGTTGCTAATAAGATTTCTATCTAATTGATTTCATGTTAAAATAAACAGGAAATTTTCCATTTTGATTTAGCTTCTGTGCTATTGTTGTAAAAGCACTTAATGTTTTAATTGCTTTTTAACAGGATATGATTTGTTTGGTTTTGTATTTCTCCTTTTTCATTCCTTTTTTAAAATCATTCATCCTGCAGTTTTCTGTGATGTGATACTTGGAAATTTTAAATAGTTCTGTTTGTAGCAAATTAAAACTTTTTTTCAAATTAATTTTTATGAAATTTAAAAAAATAAAATAAAATTGGATTTAAGAGTTTTCAAGTAGTCTTTTGTAATACTGTATTTTAAGAAGAATTTCTTCTCTAAGGTAGTTAAAGAACTGAGAAAACTCTTGTATGACCTGGCTTTCCTACAGTACATTTCAAGAACTGTGTTGCTAGTTTAGAATTTCAATTTTAAACCAAACTTTATAAGCAAACTTCTACACCTAACTAATAAAACATTGATTGTTGGAAATTTTTTTAATATAAAATAATTTTCATATAAATAATATTAACATTTAAAAAGATCAAAACAAAGTATGAATTTTCTGATCTCATCCAAAATTTTAGCCTTAAAAAATCATGCAATAAAGCTGATTCTTAACTGAACAAAAATTGTTCTGTTTTTAAAATACAAATTCTTTCTCCATACAAAATACAAATTGTGAGAAAAAATTAAAAAAGATCTGTCAAGAATGTTCAGGTAAGGGAAAAGCAACAGATTCTTTTTAAGAAAGGAGACACAGATATCAGTCATGCACTGTGAGAGGTCTCCACTAAGTGGCAGGCATTCAGGTTAATATTTGAACTCTTCCTTTTTATTACATTAAAAAACAAAGTCTTACTTTTTGGAGATGTAAACTATTTTGCTTATATCATTAAGTAAAATAACTCATTTTTTTGTTTTATGAATTTCATGATGATTTTTTGAAAAATGTAATATCATTAAAATGACAATAATATGTTTTTTAGAAAAATAACTTTGAAATCGAAGATTTTTGTTTCCTTCTGTTATGTTTTGAAATATATTTATGCTTTATTTTGCTAGTTTTTGAATATTGTGCTTTTAAATTTTCAACAAGATAATAAATGATATGAAGCACAGCTTTGAAAGTAAAAACAAAAAAAGCCACTTAATTATGCTAAAATTAATTTTAGTTGTTTAATCTTTTGTTTGTCATGTTAAATGCTTTTTCTCATGCAATGCTTCAGAATATTTAATTTTGTGTCAATTTTTAATGGTAAATTTCATTTATACCTTTTTCTGAATTATTTTTTGAAAATTCTTCTGATGTATATACTGTCAGGAAGTTGGCAGGCATACATGTTGTTTAAATGAAGTTAAATTTTCATGAAAATTGGATGAGCTTTACCATGTGTAAGGAAGAACTATCTGGTTTTCACCTATTCAAGTTTTATCCTATATCTATTCCTCATGGTCATATTTTACACCAATGAGAAAAATTAAAGAAAGGACTAATAAACTATAAAAACTTACATAACTGGAACGATTTTAAAACTAGAGAACATGCACTGAGCTTTGTCATGCCTGACATGTTTTCAAAATGAAGAATTGCCTACTTCTGCGAAAAATCAAATTAAATAAAAATATAGGAAATGTGATATAAAATGGGATAGGGAAAAGATGGAGTTACAAAGATACACAGAAAACGTTAATAATGGGATGTATTCACCTCTGACTGAAATGCAATTTTACAGTGATTTTCTATGCTGTGTATTCAGATTGTCCAGAGTTTCTGCAGTAACAAGATGTGTTTATGATGAATAGTATTTTGAAACCATTGGAGAGTTCTAGATGAAGGCTGCAGTGATGCAAGTTGATGTCCCCCTATCACATCCAGTACCTGTTCTGTTGGATTTTAATTGAGAATATCCATGTCACTATGTCTACCAGATTTTTTCACTCTCAAAATAACCAGTCACTGAGGCAGCATGAGGGTGATGAGCTTTATTATCCAACAGAAGTAAGTTACTACCAGCTGCACCCCTAAAATGTTAACATAAGGATCAATATTCATAGTTGCACTGGCAAATATACAACCATACATATTGACTACACTGAATGGCCACACTGAGCTATACAAAAATGTATAAGTCAGTGCAGCTATTCAAAATGACATCTATATTGTTATTCTACCATCTTTGTACTTATATCTTTCATATTTTCAGGCTTATTGCTTGTGTTTTGCTCCCTCTATATTGTTGTGTGTTCCAGAATCCCTCTCTAAACAAAAATGAGACTCATCAGTAAAGAGAACTGAGCTCCAGTTTATAATACTCCAAGTGGAATGATTCTGCACCATTGTAATCTGGTGCATTTCTCAGCTTGAGTTAGATGGACAAAAATCATGGATTTCTTAGCATTAAGTCCTCTTTTGAGCAGCCTGTTGACTTATTGCTGCTCTTTTGCAAGCTGCTTTGAAGGTTGATGTCAGATAGTCTATTGTCGCACATTTTCAAACTTGTCCTAGTTGTTTGCATATATCAATATCTTTTTCCAAATTCCTGATATGTTTTTGGCTACTTTTAGGTGTTTCCAGACCTATGTGAGTGCATTTCCTGCTTCCATGTTCACATTTGCATCTATTATGCACAATATGTATAATAAAATATAAAATGACATTATAGCAATAGTGTCATATTTATATGTATAGGTGTCATTTTGAATAGATGTTTGTAAATATGTGAGGTACCTTCTCAATGAAATACTCCATCTTTCACACATGAAAATGTTATCCAGCTATTTTCAAAATCTTTGAAATTAGGTCATGAAGCACTCCCTCGCACTCTTTTCCACATCTATCAAAACAATGGATACAAAAATTTGCATATGTCTGTGTAGCAAAGAGCAATGTCATTAGATTACATAATAATACTGACCTTGAACTGCCAATCAACCACTTTTCATCGGACTTGACGTAGTAGAATTAGGATAAGGCACCTTTTTGTAGTTGTTCATCAATTTTTCTCACCATCAAAATTTGTGTTTATGAAAGCATTTTTGTGATGTGTGAAAAAATTTGAAGTAAAATATATTGATGCAGTAATTTTGAATTTCAATTACGGAGAGGTACTTGTGCGACAAACAAATTCCTCATCAGAGATTAATATGAAGCATATACGAGCAAGCAATGAAACTGCTTTAGGTGCCTTAAATTTAAAAGGAAAAAGAAATCAATCACAGGATCTACATCAGATGTATAGAAATGAAATATTATATCTGTCATTGCAGAATGTAATATTATGCAATTTCAAAATGTGTAACTATATAGAGTTTATGAAATAATCTGTTTTGATGCCATTTTCCCCCAACAGATATCTCTTAAATATTATTTATAAAAACATATATCAAATTTAAAGTAAATAAAATTATTTTTATTTAAAATAAACTGTATTTATTTCGGTATGATCACTTTTATTTCCTCCCCCCTCTGACTTCATAACTTTACCAAGACATATAATGCATTATTGCCCTTGTTATTTTCAGTATTCAAGAGATATTTTTTCTTTATAACCTAATCTTTTTGGGGAGAAATCAGGGGTGGTAGGAATCAAGACATTACAGAAAGAACTCAAAAGATGAGCATAATTTTTCTAGCAGAAAAATTCTGTAATTCACTGGTGTCTGGTAATCATATCCTTACAAAATGTATTGAAAAAAAATTGCATGCATTATTTAAGATTAATTTATAATACATTTGGGTATTCTCCCAATAGGTGATTTGCCTTACTTACCTGTGTAGTAAGTTTATGGATCGATAAACGGCGTCACTAAAATTGTTGTTTTTACACATTTTTTTCCCACCATGTTATTCAAATTTGCATGATCAGATTTATTATTATTTAATATTAATAATTTTTTACATTTTACAAAATATTTATTTCTTTTGCTGTGTGTGAAAAAACTTTCAGCATGCAAATAACAGGGTGAAATATTTTTTTCTTTAATTAGATTAGCAGGTTTAAATATTCCAGTGAATTACTCGATATTAATGTAACTAAAAGTGAGCCGCTAAATGTTATGAATGTAGATTATATCAAGAATTTTTCACATATAATGAACTGAACAGATAAGAGGTAAGACAAAATACACCCAATTTTGTACTGCTATATATTAGTTGTTCCAAAACCTATTTGCAAACAGTTTGTTGTAAGTATTGAAAAAGAGAGACGATGAATTTAAGAGAGATAAATTAAACACTGTTGCTTCTTAAGATAATTATTTTATTTGCTTCTTATTTCAAATCTTTGTAATGTAAATGTGAAATTTATTTGAGAGTAAACTGATAATGAAGATTCGAAGACAGCATTTTAAAAACTCTATGCAAATTTAATTGAAAATTGCATGTAATAGAAATGGTAAACATAAAGATTGCTTTTGCAAATAAAATAGCCTCAAAAGAGGTGGCATCATCTAGTATAAAACTGATTAACTAACTAACAAAATTCGGTAGATCGCCAGTTGGGACAATACACCCATTTGATCAGTTACTGATGTTTTAATAAATGTCTTTTTGGAGCTAAAGCTCATAGCTTAATTGGGACAATATCTACATTTGATCAGTTACTGATGTTTTAATAAATGTCTTTTTGAAGCTAAAGCTCATAGCTTAAATTTGTTAATTACTTGTGATATAGTGTATATATATATTGTTATGTGCTGTGTTGAGAATTTAGCCAGATCATATACTGTATATAAATAATTTTTCAAGGTCTGTTCAACTTTTATACTTTTTGTTAGGTTGTAGAAAGTGGAATTTTGAAAACAATATCACCAAATGACAGAAAAATCCAAGAAGCTATGTTTGAAGTCATTACATCTGAAGCGTCTTATCTTAAGAGCCTGAATTTTCTAATTGAGCATTTTGTACAGTGCCCAGAATTCAGTGGAGACTTCACAGAGAAACATGTACTGGACAAAAGGGAAAAGCACGTCTTGTTTTCTGATATTCAGCCAGTTCGAGATGTCAGTGCACGGTATGACATTTTAAAATTTGGCACTGAACTATATGTCCTTAAAATTTCAGTTTATTTAGGAAAAATAAGGAAAGGTGACTTCAGAAAAGGACATTTTATCATACTCCAGAAAACTAACAAAACCTAGGAGTTAAATTTACTCTGTGGTGTATTTTTATGGAAACTAACAGAAAGTAGCATAGCAGTTATTTAAGTATGAAAATAATCTAACTACTATGATAGAAATTAAGAAATAAGATCAGAGATCCAGTATTTGCTGGTTTATTTGACGTTCATAAAAGAACCCAGTATTTTAAAAATCATAGAAATGCTCTTAAAATTCATGAAAATAATTATAGAAAGTTACTGTGCCCTAGCCATAGTTCAAATCAGATTTGAAAGTTCATGAAATAAGTAGTATATAAATTACAAATATGCATAAAGTCTGAAAAAATTTGATGTGAAATAATATAATAGCCCAAAGATGTGCCTTCATGAAAATAATCCTCCAAAATTTGTGCAACTTTTCCAACTATGAACATAAGTAAGCATCTGCAATTCAGATCAGTCTTTTTATTGTTCATGCATTACCTTGTTGTAAAGCATGTTCCATCTTGAACTATACAGCATACTATATGCACTGTACTTTTTCATTACTATATAGTCTCTTGCAATA
>KK122313.1:47548-90939 GCA_000611955.2 Stegodyphus mimosarum
GAAAGTATTTAATTCTATAGAGCAGTTTATAATACACTTTATTTATTATTTTATTTAATAATTTTAATGTCTTCTGTGCACAGTTTATGGAATAAACTCAACTACATACGACACATATATTGTATTATATATAGTATTAAGTGTTAGTTAAAACTAACTTGTTACAGTCATTAACTTTTATCTCTTAAAAGACAGGCATGCTTAATTTTAATAGAAATAGAAATATTAAACCTATCTTTGCCATTCTAAGAAATCTGTGTAACAAATATGTTGAATTAGATTCTAAACTAAGTAATCCACAGACCAAAAAGGCCTTACAAAGATGAACACTATATATTTAAGCGTAACATTTATAACAAAGTGGGAAATTTTTCATAGCAAGTCCTTGGTTTTCTGCTTTAATGTGTTTTTCACAACTATCTTTAATACCCTTATCTTTAATTTAATTTAAAGTATCTAAATTCCACAGATCTTCAGTCTTTGCATTATGTTCGTGAAGTGTCAACACTAATGTTGAGATACATGTAGATGTCTCCTTTTCTTTAGATTTATCCATTGCTGTCTGTCCTAAAGATGTGTGAACAGAAACTAAAGCCCCTGAAAGATGTTTTATATTTTCTGTTAATAATTTTCATGTATAATCAGCTCCAATGAGCAAATGAATTTTGTCAGAATTATTTTCATACAAACAGAATTTATCACTTATAGCGGCAAAACATCGAAAATTACCAAGAGCTTTTAACTGGTTCAACCAACGAGAATCATTTAATTTAGCAATAGTAGCATTAATTTTATTTTCATCTAAACCTCTGATTTATAGCTAAAGCTTCCATCCTCACTTGCTAGCTTAACATGGTATTTTTGTTACTTTTTCCATTTGTACAATTCTTCCGAATAAACCGTGCTTTACAGATTTTTCTCTTAAATTCATCTTTTAATTCTTCCCATTAAATTCATCTTTCTAGCAACAATAAATAGCTTGTTTGGCTACTGATGTCTATGATTATCCTTACAAGATATTTTAAATTGTTTTCATTAATATACGTTATCAAGTTTTGAAGATAACTTGAACAGTTATTATCCCAAAGGACTGTTCTTGGTAACTTACCTTACCTCATTTATTATGTTATTACTGGAATGTTGTTTCTTCAAGTAATGCATTATTTCTAAATGTCTTTTTCCACAAATGTTACTTTCAGTAAACAGGGAGAAGAAACATACCAACTTTAAACCCTCTGAGCGTTTCGGATTTAGCCCTGAAATTTTAAAGTTCCTGAAAATGTGATGAATAAATGGTATTTTTTTATCATAATTCAAAAACAACTCTCTCATTTTGTACTTTGTTTCTTTTTCTTCCAATATAAAACCAACCTGAAATTGGATATATCACATCACATCACATCACACATCACAGTCGAGGTGCACTTCTCATAGTTTCAAAGGGCTGCAGATGCACTGCATTGGAAGCAGCCAGCACTGGTTTACAGAAAAGGAGTGATCATTCTTCAAGAGAATGCGTGACCAGGTGAAAGTGACAAGGAGGTGGTCAACACACTTGGTAGGGAAGTTTTACCTCATGCAAATTACCCTCTAAACCTTGTTTATTTCACTATCACTTGGTTTTGGTCATGGATAACCATTTGCGTGAGCAACAGTTGTGAAACAGAGATGATGTCATGGAGACAACAAGACAATTTTTTGGCTTTAGGGATAAGAACTTTTACAAATGCAGTATTACTAAGCTTGCAACTCATTGGGAACATGTAAATGAAGTTGAAGGAGATTAGTTTGCTGAATAAATTGCATTTGCATGAAATTACTCCATTGTTATTTCTCACTGAAAACTATGGCATGAACTTTTTTGGATATGTAGTAGGCCTATTTTTTTCTCATTCCAGAGAAACTGTGTTACGAATATGTTGAATTAGATTCTAAAATAAGTAATGTACAGAATGAAGAGACCACATAAAGATGAACTCTGTAATATATTTAAGCATAACATAGTAACATTTCATTTATGCAAGCAAGAGATACATTGCATCAACCAATCAGAAAGAGATGCACACTACGTGTATGTTTTTACATCATAACCTCTCTTTCTCCTCAAGTCTTTTCTGGTGGATCTGTAGGGAGTGCTTCCAAAAAACTGTATGTGGGTAAATTATATTTTTCTGCTTAATGCTGTTCCATGCTGCTTGCAGAAATGCAGAAGTCAGATCGAACAATTCACCCCTTCAATGGTGACTTTTGAACAACTGTTTTACAGTACTGCACGCTTTCAGTTTTGAATTTTCCCACTGGTGCATCTTCCACTGAATGATGGCTGATTCAAATTCTTCCGCTGTAGTGGTTCCACCTTTTGTTCAAACTGGATCTGTCTGTTTGGTTTCACATGTTGGAATTAACATTTGAATTTGCAACATCTAAATACATATAAGAACAAAAGACGAAATTCAAGTATGTCATGACTGACTTACAACCTGATATCACAACTGTTGTTCGTGATGTCATCATTCAGTCTGAACAAGTTAACCCATATCAGGTTCTAAAATAAAAAATTATCGAAAGATGTTCTGAATCAAAGACTGAAGAAATTCATCAGCTACTAGTAGGAGAAAGCCTTGGTGATTGGAATCATACAAACTCTTCCGCATTATGAAGTATTAAGCAGAGAATCACAATATCGATGACTCACTGTTAGTTTGAACTATGATCTTCTGTTTCATGATTTTTTTAAACTTTTTCTTCAGTTAAATTTGTTTATGTTATTATGACTTAGTGTAAGTTGGTTAGTTTAGTTACCTGCAATAGCATTTCATAAATTTAAATTATTATTACATATCTGACAGTAAGACTCTTATTACTAGCCTCTTGCAAAGTTTGCCTACAGATTTTAGGGGACTGCCAAATCATTCTGTAAGCTTACCATAACACTGTGGCTTTCTTGTGGAAACAAGGAAACTAGGACCAGGGTGAAAAATATTCTTAGGGGTCCAAAACATTCTTAATTAGACTTTAGTAGTAATACAAATTTTCCGGTGTTTCTTAAAATTTTATAAACTTTTTTGGAGTGTTAGATGTAAACAAATCAAAATTATTTGTACCAGACTGTTTTAAAATATCTTATGCACTTTTAATGATGAATTTTTTTCATACAAATTCAAAATGAAGTTGTTTGTGCTGAAATATTGTTTTCAGGTTTTCATTTATCCTACATATTTATCTTGTTACTTTAATTTTAAATTGTGTAATTCTGAGATTTTATTCTCTATTAGATCTAATTTTAAAATTGTCTTTTTTAGTCTTCTTGCTGATCTGGAGAAGAGGTGGCTTGAAAATATAGTGTTGAGCAATGTATGTGATATTGTATATGAGCATGCTAGCAAATATTTCTCAGTTTATGTGAAGTATTGCTCAAATCAGTTGTACCAGGAAAGAACTTTAAAAGAACTCAAGTAAGATTTAAGTATATAATATGAAAATAAGAAAAACATTTAAAACACTTTTTTTTTTAAAGTTACTAATTTATATGCTTAAATCATGCAATTTTTTAAATATATTTCTTATATATGAATCATGTTTTTAAAGTAACTGCCATTTGGAAATAAAGATGAAACAAGTAGAATTTTGTTACCAATTTTATTTTTATACGAAAGCCTGTACCTGTCTATTTTTCTGCATAATTTCTGCGAATACTAAGGCACTTATTATATCATACAACCAGTTTTTGAACCCCTCTTTATAGAAGCCTGGCGCCTGATTTTGACACCTCCCTCCGTTATACGTCTGTTTTGACTTCCATGCTTCTTCAAGTGCAAGAACAGGTGGTAGTTACTCTGCGCTAGATTGTGACTTTACATAAGTTGATCGAGTTGTTCCCAGCAAAATAATGTGATCATGTCTTGAGTTCGTTTAGCTGCATGTAAATGGGTATTGTCATGAAGCCAAATAATCCACCAAATTAGCATGCCATGCCTTTTGTTTTGAATTGCATGGTGGAGCTTGTTTAATGTATATATTACCACAATATGTAATAAAATTTATTTTGTCACCACGATGCAGAAAGTTTACAAGCAACAATCCCTTTTTGTCCCAAAACACAGTATACATGATTTTCTGGACTGAAATTGTTTACTTGAACTCCACTCTCTTGGATGGTGATGAATCCTGCGGTTCTATAGTGATTTGATTCTGATGTAACATAAGCCACTCATGCTTCATCACCTGTGACAATTTGGCTTAAAAAATCATCACTTCCTCACTGTACCGCTGAAGAAAAGTTAAAGCATAACTAAGCGTTCGGTTTTGTGCACCTCTGTGCATATTTTTGGTACCTAGCGTGTTCACAATTTTTGATAATTTAAGCATTTGCTCACAAGTTTGTATAGAACACTGTGTGAACCCTGGGGAAATTCATCAGCTAATGACAAAATTGTATAGCATCTGCTCTGTTCCACTTGTTCACCAACTTTATGGACCAGATCTTCAGTAATGATTGAAAGTTGCCCACTTCATTCATCATCATAAACATTTGTGCATACATCCTTAAATGCTCTAACCCATTTCCATGACATTACATTGCTTATGATATATTCTCTGTACACTTCACTGATCTTATGATGAATTTCAGCCACTTTCACGTCTTTAACACTAAAAAACAAATCACTGGTTAGCAGAATTCTCAGTCAGTAGAGGTATTTTAAATACTCAAAAACAAATGTTAACATGGTTGAAAGTTTCTGCAGGGGCACGTCAGGCTTGCCAACAGATGTAGGTAAGCAGCACGCATGTGCAGAGTGCCAACCACAGTGCTACTGCCGGGAAATAGTACTTACTTTAAAAATATGCCTCGTATTTATGCAACTTCTTAAGAAATATATCTGCATCCAAAGGAAAGATGGGAGCATAATCTGAAGGGGAAAAAAGAATTTTAAATCATCTGAATGGTTTTTTTTTTAAAGATATGATTTAAAGCTGCTTTATTAATGAAAAATCTTTGAAAAGGATTGGATAAATAAAATTCAGTGATTTTGCCCATATGTTTACCTATATATTACATTCTCTAAATCATGAATATATACATTTTTACAAACATTTATTTTATATAATTAGATATATGGGTACTGTAAATATTGGCAAATGTACATATTTGAGCTAATTTATTCCATAACATAAAAATCTTTTTTAATATCATGAAGTTAAAAATGTTCTTACAAATTATTTATTTTAATTTAGCCCTGATTTCTCTTAGCTTAATTTCTATAAATGTAATTGAAAATGTGCTGTTAAAGACCTTTTATCAAGTCATTTTAAGAAAAGGCAAATATAAAAAAACTTTCATTCTGTGAAAATTCAGATTGAAAATAAAGTGTAATAAAGAAAATAAAGCTGAAATGTGTGAAAAATGGTTTATAAAAGAAAGATTATTTTACTTGAGATTTGTACCCAAGTAATGACATCAGTTTCCAGTTTTATGTTATTGAATGTAACCTTTTAGTTATCAACACTTAGAATGTTATTTTTTCCTTTTGTAGAGAGAAAAGACCAGATTTTGTAGCAGTTCTGAAGCGATTAGAATCTAATCCAGTATGTCAAGGTTTGGACATGCATTCCTTTCTGATGTTGCCAATGCAAAGAATAACACGCTTACCTTTACTCATTGATGCTATTTTTCATCGGCTCACAGTTGACTCACCTATTTATGAGAGTTGCAAAATGGCACTGGCGATGGTGAATAAGGTAATCTGAGTTTTGCATTTTGTTATATAAAATTATATTTTGTTCTTAATTATGAAACAATCACAAGGTTTATAAAATTTTTTATATCTATATCTGTGAAAAACCCAATTAATCTTTTATTATTTAAAAGTGATTTAAAAAGAATTGTGTAAAAAATTTAAATCATATACAGCAAGTAAAATATATGTAAGTACAAAAATGTAAAAATCCTTTGAATCCATATGAATGTTTATTTTCAGTATTTTTAGTTCTAAAATTAAATATTAGGTTTAATGTAATTTTTTAAAAATGTAAGTTTTACTGAAAGTTATAAATTTTCTTTCTTTCCATAAACTTAGCTTGTTGCAGAATGCAATGAGGGTGCGCGTAAAATGGAACGAATGGAAGAAATGTTAGTTATTAGTCAGCAACTGGATTTTAAGGATTGTAAAGTAAGTACTAAAACTTTTGATGTCAACGAAATTAACACTTTACTACTGTGTGTTTATACTAAAATATATTTATGCAGTAAAGTCCAAGATCCAGAATTGCTGGGACAAGAGCGATTCCGGATTTCTGGAATTTAGATCATCAATTTAAATTTAATAATTTGGTAAGAGACATAGCGATTTTAGAGCTTCACTTATTGTTCAGGTCAGACAGAAAAATGCTAACTACTTCGGTTGAAAATGGGATTGATCATGGCCTATATCAATACAATAGTATTCAATGTATTGTTATTGGTAACAGTGTGATTCCCTAGCCAGCAGGTGTTTGAAAGTGACATCATGCAGGCACCTCGGTCAGGAGAAAAATGGCATTTACTGCACATCTGCATCATTTGAAGAGAGTATTATATTCTCCAATCCTAGACTTTGTAAACAGGAAATTTTTTTTCGGCTGGTCATTTAATATTGATCAATCCTGATATTGGAAGTCTGGATTTCAGACTTTTTACTGTATTACTAAAATAAAACATAGAGAGCTAAAAAAAAAAACTAAGGTAGTTTTAACTATTAATATAACAACCCTTATTAGAATTTTCTTCTAACTGTCAGTATAAGCAATTGTATAGTTGCCTGTATATACAGACTTTGCATTCCTTTTTTCTATTTAATTCCTTAGTTTTTATTGTACATTTTCTTGGAAAATGTTGATGAATGGTGGTAATGTGATTGAGGTTCAAACCCCGGTGAAAAATCCTGGTTCATATCCCAACTGTATGGAAGTTTTCTTGATTTCCTTCATGAATATGAGCCCATTTCGTTAGAAAAAAAAATCCTCCATGAAAGCATCAAGTAGATAGCCCTCACATACTTTGACATTATACAAATATCCCAATCCAGTCTGGAAAATACTGAGTAATTAGAATTTGTGGTAGATACAGTATCTTTGTGTAATTCTGAGTTTTTTGTATGGTAATTATAAAATTAAAAGGTAATTCAGTATATATTTTATTTACTTATGTTATATTCTTATTCATTTCTGTAGTGTGACTACATCAAGCAGTTTATTTGTAATTTGAACTACTCTTAAAATATGAGCTGTAGAAAATGGCATTATTTATTAAGCTTTCCTATGAATGATTCAAAATTAGAAGCAGGTAACTCATTTGACTTAATGAAAAATACTTTTCTTTATGATATATAGTTTAAATACTTTTCTAAAAAATACTTTTCTTTATGATATATAGTTTAAATACTTTTCTAAAAAATACTTTTCTTTATGATATATAGTTTAAATACTTTTCTAAAAAATACTTTTCTTTATGATATATAGTTTGAAATGTCTACTCAGATTAAGTTTTAATAATTCTGCTGAACATGCACTTAGGATAGTTTAGCAGGTAGATAATCTTAAAAAATTATATTATTATTAATAAAATGTATCAGAAGAAGATTATGTAAATCTCAACTACTTTTAGATAGTATTATTATTATGAATTTTAATATACAATTTTTTTTCAGATTAATGTTTTTACCAGAAACCATATTTTTATTTTGAACATTTCATATACAAGACATATTTAATATATCTGTATCTATATGTGTATTAGGGAATTATAAATTTCATATAGACACATTTTATGTATTTAGGGTTTTGGCTTGTTATCAGCATCCCGTTGGTTGGTTAAGAAAGGAGAACTGGTGCAGCTTCTATTGGACAACACTAATCGTAGGACATTTGGTCGTAGTAGCCGTTGGTGTAAAATTCAGTTATATCTCTTTCTGTTCACGGATTTATTAGTTGTTACACGTAAAAAGGGGTAAGCAGTTTTTTCTTCCACAGTATTTATATGTAAAGTTTTTTTCATTGTAAGTGTTTCATAAGTGTTGTTTTAATACATAATTAAGGTTTTATCTTTTGTAAGATAATATTTATGTTTCAGAATTAAAGTGTGAAGTATATATTTCCATATGAATATTAAAATTATAACATTACTAAGACAAGTTATTTCACATAATTTTCTACAAATAATATAACTTCAGTAGTTTTTTCAGGTTAAGTTTTAATGAATTAAATGAAGCAACTAAAGCCAGATTTAATCCGTAGGAAATAAAATTACAATCACAGTGGTTACAGTTAATTCAGTACTCAATTTTTTATGCTGTTTTACTGCAGGCATATGTAAAAACACCCCAAATATAACCAAATATATATATATATATATATATTTCTAATAAATAATATGTTTCTAATATATATATATATATTAAAAACATGAGAAATTGCACATAAATAAGAATTATTAACAGAAATGAGAATTATCTGAATAACAGATAGAGAAATATTCAGAAGCATTTTCCCAATATAAAACCACCACAACATTAATGGAATGGCTAACAATCATGGCTGGAGTGGCGAGGATGGTGATAGCAGATAGCTTGATTCCGTGGCATAGTAGATAACTGGAACTCTTTTGAAGAAAAACAAAATCACTTGATAATCCAAACTTCTCTTTATTACTTGTCGATTCCTATCAAATATCTTATTGTATAACATATAACATTACATGGTACAGCACAATGGGAGCAATTTGCACCCCAAATTTTAAACTATGCAGTTACATTTTAAACAAGGGAGAAAATAGAAGCTTAGTTAAGAGATGTGATTTAGCAGGACAGTGCATGCAGCAAAAAAGGATGCGCAGAGGGTCCCAAAGCATTTATAGCTTGGAAATTCTTTGCTTGAGTTCTGGATAGCAATTGAGAAAGAGTTTTTGCAATGTGTATGATTGCAGATAAGTGATGCAAAGTGAAGGGGTATACTTAAATTAAAATAAAGAATTTAAATGTGTATATATGAATTTGTCTTTCCTATTTTATATTTTACATATATATATATATATATAATTGAAAAAAGTATTGTAAATTGAACTTTCATAACAATATCAAATTATTAAAAATACTAATCAAAAGCAAATTTATTTAGTAATTATTTTGAAAAAGTTAATAAATTAGCCTTTGACTGAGTTGGATAATTAAATAAGCATAAATATAGAAATATATTAAATACAGTTTGTAAATGCAATTTTGATGAAGCTGTTTTATTGCAGTTAAACTCAAAACTTTTTCAAGATGTGGTAGAATATAACACCTCCACTATTACTTTATCAGACATGTTTCTGTTCACCTTAAGTTAAGTGAGGTTTTGAAATGAATTATTTTAAATTATTTGTACCTCTGAAAATTTAAAACACCACCTTTACATGCATAACCTGCCAAAACAAAAGTAAAACAAATCTAATTATTCAAATGGAAATTCAATGAATCAAAAATTCCAGTATGCAAAAAGATGGATAAAGTGCCAAAAAGAATTTTAAGCATGAAGTCTATCAACAGTGGCAAAAATCGGTAATTTACGCAATCTGGAATGAATCATATTTAAACTATCATCAAAGTTCAATCTAATTCAAATCAGTTTACAAAAGGATGTAGAGAAATAAGCCATGAAAATTATTACTTACCGCAAGCTGTAATCTTAAATAATGACTGATGCAAATTGTGGGTGGAAAAGGGAGTTAGAAGGAATATAAAGCAGGTTACTATTGCTGATTTTTAATTCTCACCAAGTAATACCGGTGAAAGAAATTTCGAGTACTTTAAAGAAAAACTGTTAATTTTTAAATGAAATAAGTGAGTAAATTCTGACTGGAAAATGAAAAAAGAAATCTAGAGCAGAGTAATAGTTCTCCACATTTTTTGGCTGCGAAAGTGACTTTTCAGAAGATGAAACTCACCAATTTTTAGTCAAAGTAAGTGCCAAAATGTGAAAAAGTGAGAAATTTACAGAAAATTACAAAATTGATATTTCATTCTTTCATTGTGAATCTTTCTTATTCATTCGCCTCATTCCTTCTGTTAGATTTAAGAATGGGCTTCATTATGTAATAAAACATTCAATGTTCATAGACTACTTCAGCTTTTATAACTGTTTTTTAATAAATGCCTTTGGAACTTGATTAGTAGTGAAAGTAAAATAATTTATTGCCGTTGTTGTTGCTTGACTTCTGTGCAAATATTTTTTATGCGAACTAATTAATTGTAGATAGTACTTCCTATAACTTTTTGGAGATGTTAGTATTCCAATTAATAAGCTTAGTTGAAAGAAAGTTGAAATTTTTTTTGTCAAAAAGTCTTACTTCATGCTAATTGAAGATGCAAAGATCTAAATAATCAACAGTCAGCTGATCTGAGTTGTCTTGTTAAGATATGACAGGTAGATATTGCAAGATTCAATGAGATTAAAATTGTTGAGAACAGTGATAATCATCAATACATCTATAGATAAAAGAAAATTTTTGCAGGCCATCTGATGAAAGTGAAAGAAGAAATTTGTACTCTTTTGCAAATAAGCGAAGGTTACAAATCTGTGTAGAATCATTCATCCCCATAAGAATTCCGTTTATTTGAAAATAAATGGTATCCTACTTGGTATAATTAAAAAAACAATTTTTTAGATACTTTTTCTGCTATAAGTATCTAATATGAAGCATCTTTGGAAACAGTTTAGGTAGTTCTTGTAGATTTCTTTAAACTGCAGTGATGTGTAAATATTTTCGAAATCATAGCAACTGATTTCAAGTATATTGATCTCTTTATAAATTCACAATCTTTTATGGGGAAGGTTGCTATTAATGATCCAACTGAAGTGATATATTTCATTTGCTCTTTCAAAAATAAGTTTCAAATATTATTTACTTTAAGAGAAATAATGTAGTCAAAACTTTTCTGGTGGTTCCTGGAGCCATTAGCAAAAAATCTAAACTGGAGTGGGTTCTTGTGAACTTAGGCATATGAGTTAGAAAATTTATTGTACTCATTGAGCAGTAATTTAAGTTTTTCATAACAAGCATGAAACTCATTAGCAATTGCTTTTTCATTACTTTTGGAAATATGGCAGATAACTGAATTGGTTGTTTAAGTTCTTTTTCAGTAAGAGAGTTTTAAAATTTTTCAGAGGTGATGCTGAAATTATTACTGTCTTTGTCTATTTTTATAATAGTGAATTTGGCTTTAAGTTCAACAATTTTCTCTTTTAGCTCTGGCTAAAACATAAACCTTTAAAACCATGAATTCGATTTAGTGCTAGTTTCACTTTGTTCAAAGTAGCTTCTCTCCATTCCATAAAGGTTTCAGTGGGAAGAGTAAATTTAAAGCTGGTTCTAAAAGTAAAATCATCTATGATGCCTTCAATGCTTTTAATGGAAAAAGAAATAGGAACAGAGCTTACTGATTCAAATATAGTTCATTTTTTCACTCTCTGAAGGAATAATAATTTTTTATATCAAGATTGCTATTAATAACATGATTATAGTAAGAATTAAATAAAGAACATAAACTGGATCTTTGCATAATCAAGTTACTTCCAAGTGTATCTGAAGCCTATATTTGCCCTTTCCAAATCTATCTAAAAATGGTTATTTAGCCTTTTTTTTTCCATACTTACTGGAATTTTTGATTCATTCAATTTCTTTCTCAATAATTACATTATGTAGAGGTGGCATCTTTCCTTTTCAGAGGTACAAATAACTTAAAATAATTAATTTCAATACCTCAGATAATTTGAGATGAACATAGATATGTCTGATAATGTTAGGTAAAGCAGTAGTGATGGTGTTAGATTATACCACCTCTTGAAAAGGTTTGACATTGGTTAAACAGCTTTATCAAAATTGTTTTTATAAATTACATTTAATATAGTTTTATATTTACTTAATTATACTTTTTCAACTTGGTCAAAGGCTAATTTCTTGACTTGCATTAAATGTGCATCTATGTTTTTGATTAATATTTTTAATAATTTGATTAAGTTTCAACTTTCAAATTCATTCTTTGCCTGTTTAATTACAATTTAACTTAATTCATTAATTATTTTTATATAATAATAGTAAATAGTAAGGTTGATTGCAGGGATGACAGCTACTTTGTAGTTGATTACTGCCCTCGAAATATGTTGCAAGTGAAAGCAGTTGATGAAAATACACCACCTTTACCTGTACGTCTACCGTCTAGTTATAGAAATCTCTTTCAAATGACAATGCTGAACAATAGAGATGGAAAGACTGTCGAAATGCTTCTCAGTTGTTTGCTTGAGTAAGTTTTCATCTATGAAAGTCACACCTGTCATAAATATAGCTTTAGTTTTCTTTAAAGTTAGCTTTAAAAATGCTCACATTTTTACTTTGTTCTATATGTTATGTATTCATAGCGTCATCTCAGTTTCAGCATGTGTTATTTATGGGATTAATTATAATGTGGCAGGTTTAATGGTCTAAGTACTTTTTATTAAGTTGTAAAATTAAGAGTCTGTGTTGTTATTTACTGTTAGCTGATTATATACAAACTGCTGTTTATTTATCTAAATTGCACCTGTATTTTGTAAATGTATCAGTAATGTCTTTTTTATGTGTATGAGGGTATTCAAAATGTCATTCAAAATATCACTAAGATCTTTAATAGTCTATTCTTGATGAAGCAAAATAAAACTTTTCTGAATTGAAGTATGGGAACAAGTAATAAAATTTTCTTTTAATGGGACTTTCTTTATAAGGTAAGTGACCCAGGCTGGTGAAAGAGTCTCAACAGTATTCATTATGGTATTATATACATTGCATATTTTGTTCATTTGCTGATTAAAAAATATTATTTACTTCCTATGCTAATAATATATTATAATATGTGATCAGAAATTAAATGTATATTAGCTTTTAGGAAATTTCTAGAGTTTATTGTGCACTGATTTAGTGATATGATATGAATTTTTCTCATTTAGTTTTTTAAAACATATTTCTTAGAAAAATAACTTTCAACTGTCTGTAGAATGAATTACATTATCTCCTGCAAAGCATCATAAAGTATATGGCTTCAAATTGTTTCAAATAAAATTTCAAGGCCCAAAAGTCTTAATTGAGAAGCAATAAAAATAAACTTCTTTAATTCAAACAAAATCCCAAAGTTCCTTTTTTATGGGAGGATGCATGCATATATTTTTAGTTTCTGTCCAATTTTTGTCATTAACTGTGCATGCATACTATGTCCAGTAATAAGATGCTGTCTAATCTTGTGTACACCATTTTCTGTATTTCTCTGGAATCTATTCCAGAGGAATGCAAATAATTCATTAGCCTTTTCTGGTAACTCCAAGATAGCAAAAACTTTGCTAGAAACTCACTTTTGTTAAACCATTTCAAAGGACTGATTCCAGTACTTAACACTTGGCGATCAGAAATGAACTCTTAGCAGCAGTTATAAATTCTAGGCTAGCTATATAAGAATTCTTAGAAAATTTCCAGCTGTTTTCATATGTTTATAAAAGTTTTGTTACTAAGTATTGTCTATATGCTTACGAGAATTTCATTACATTCTATTGCTAAGATTCTTGGCACAAGTTTTATTTTTGCTGGATTATAATGAAAGTTATGACATTACTATTGGCTATCAACAATTTGTATGTTTCAAATGGTTTGTTGTGAAACCTATGACAATAGTTAACTACTTTCAGTATAGTTTATTTATTCACCCATCTGTGAATTACAGAGTGTAGGTAGTAGAAAAGCTATTTAGAAACTTTAATTCTCTAACTTATCTAAAGAATCAAATGTCGTTTGTTTTTCAGATTATTTCTCAATTGACAACATTTTCTAAATTTAAGTACAATTCTAAAATTATCTACAAAATTTGTAACAAGGAAAAAGAATCTGACTTTGAAGAATATATCTGTGCTTCTAAAACTTGTTCAGTGCTGATAGAAAAATCAAGTTTTGTAGTCAGTTGAGTTCTTTCTTACTCAGCCTTCTTCAGATAAAAATCTATGCTACCTATTTCCAAAACTTACTGACAAGCCTAAAATTAATTGGAATGAATAGACACCATTGATCAGTTCTTTTATTGGGACGTACAAATGTATGCATCTATTGGCAAATATAGCGTAAATAAAGAATGTATTTTTATTTCCAGGGCCGGTTCTGGGCCTTTTGGTGATCACTACAATCTCTATTATTCTTAAATCTCTATTATTTCTTAAATTCTGCTGCTCATCGCCTCCAAAATTTTGGCATCTAGTTTCAGCCATGCTAGTTACAGTGGCTTTATTACTAGCCCTGTTTATTTATTTATTTATTTATTCCTTGTTCTTTAGTTTAGTTTAGTTTTTTCCTGTTTTGACTCGGCTCCCTTCCTCATTTTAAAGCTGACTTTTTAAAGACTTTTGCTAATTTAAACTCAGGATAATCTGAATAATTTTACTAGTCTCTGTGAGTCGAAATTAATAAGAGTCCACTGTAATTGCAATTACTACATCATCAAAGTGCATGCCTGAAAGAAAATAGTATTTTATTTCTGTTCTATTTCTGTTTTTAAATGCAAAGAATTTAGCACTTTCTCTTGATAAGAATCCCACTATCTATGAAAAATAACGTGAAATATAGAGATGAAGTAATTTTCATTTCAAAATTGCCTTCTATTGTATCAGTTATTTTTTTCTATGATTGGCTAACAGTATAATACACTCATGTCCATAAATTAAGGATAATGCAAAATCAGGCAAAGGAAGAGTTAGAAGCAAAACAAATTTGACTTATTTGTAAAGCTTATTTATTAAACAAAAGGTAAAGAGCAAAAAAAGATGCTATTTGTTTGATATTATTAAAAAAATTAGCGATTTTTTCTCCCTGGAGCAAATTACAAAAAAAACCTATTTACAATTTTTCCCCCAGAAAATTAAAAAAAAAAAAAAAAAAATTTACAAAAACCAATATTACATGATTGGTATGCGTGTTAATACATTGTATGTCTCCCAGATGATGCAATACAGTCCGTACAACGCCTAGGCATGCTGAGTATCAAATTATCGATCTGATCTTGGGGGATATTACACCACTCAAAAAGCAATGCTCTCCAAAGTTCCGGTAGACATGTAGGAGGAGGTTGACGGGCTGCAACTCATCGGCCAAGCATGTCCCACATGTGCTGTACTGGATTCAAGTCCGATGAAAATGCTGGCCAGTCCATACGGGTGATATCCTCCAATTGAAGGCGTTCGCTTATGATGTTTGCACAGTGAAGACGGGCGTTGTCATCCATAAACACAAATTGTGCACCCATGGCGCCCCGAAAAAAAGATACATGTTGTTCCAGAATGACATCCCGATAGATTTGGCTTGTCATGGTTCCAATTTGAACATGCAGGTCAGTTCTGGAACCCAGAATAATTCCAGCCCAAACAAGCACTTCTGCACCACCTACACCACTCGTTCAATGATGTTTTCTTGGTTGTGACGGGTACGTGGAGCTCTCCATATGAAAGTCCGGCGAGAATCATACTGCAAGCTAAACCTGGACTCGTCGGAAAACATCACACAAGCCCACTGTTGCGGTGTCCACAATGCATGCTCTCTACTCCAGGCTATCCGCAGGCGACTGTGAGTTGCAGTAAGTGGAACGCATCTGACAGGTCTACGAGCATATAGACCAATCTGCCCTAAGCGTCTGCACACAGTCTGCCTTGAAATTGTCGTACCAGTGGCTGAAAAGAGCTGACGAGACAGGTCTGAGGCTGTGCTCTGCCTGTTTCTTTCGGCAGTAACTACAAATACCGGTCCTCATTCGGCGTTGTAACTGTGGAGTGACCTGTGCTGTAACGTATACTCACATTACCATCATCTTGGAATTGTTGCGAAAGCCGGGAGATGATACACTGGGCAATTCCAAGTTCGTCTGATACTTCCAGTTGGGTACGCCCACATTCCAGACGGCCGATAATTTTACCACGTAAAAAATCATCCAAATGCATCCTTTGTGTCATAACTATTCGGTTATTGTACTGAAATGCTTATAAAGCGCCTGCGAACAATTTTACTTCTTTGCCTGTATTCCTTATGTATCACTCTCTTACACTCTCGTCATTGTGACGTACCATCGGTGTCATCTGGTTACTTCCTGAAATTTGCATATGATTCTTGAAGATGTGTGTAGTGATTTTACAGGTGATATATTTATTTACAGGTGATATATTTTACAGGCGATTTCTGCGTGACTCTGAATTATCCTTAATTTATGGACATGAGTGTATTTTATGTGCTTTTATACACTTTTTTATATTAAATGATTGTCAGAAATTACATTTTTTCATCTTGCTAGTTGTATTAAAGCCCTGAATTTTGTAACTAATTTTTGCATTCCTCTTGATTTTTATAATTAATTTTCATTTTGCTATTAATAACTTTTGGGCTTGAGTTGTGTGCCTAAGTGGCGGAATGCCTTTGCAGAAAATTTTCTTATAATTTCCTCACTTATAGTCACGTAAAACAGGAGGGAAACCAAGAAAACTTCCATGCAACCAATATATTTGCCAGAATATAAACTCAGACTAAACTATAAGAATTCATACATTTTCTCTGATTGGTCAACAGTGGACCTATAGTTTCAATAGGGAGAAAAGACGTAGAAGGTATTAAAATGCAGTTTTTGAGATAAATTTGAAGGGGAGAAAACTCTTGTTAAAATTTTGGACAAAATTATCAGTTTATCATGATATTTAATCATATTTAAGCACTTTAACAAATAATGGTAAAATGATTTTTAAAACTGTATACGCTAAATTTTATAGAAGACATTCTTCTAGGACAAAGGTTTTCAACTAGGGGGTAATTCCCTTCTTGGGGGAAATTTCAAGTTTCAGTGGGAAATGCAGTCAGGTTCTTATTTACCTATTACATATTTAACTTCAGTTTACAAATATAAAACTACTTTAAGTCAGGTTTTGGAATTTATCAACATTTTTTGTACTTTTTCTTGTTTAATATAGAAAACACTTTAAAAAAATAATATAAATTTAAATAAATGTATATGTGTTTTTTGAGTTTTAGAAAATGAGGGAATGATGAAAGGGTGCAAGTGGTGAAAGGGGGGCATTGTGCAACAGGTTGAGAACTTTAGAATACTGTTTTAGGATATAAATATGTTACCCAATGTGCAGGATAAATCATAATTTCCAAGGTTTTGGTACAGAGCTAACTAATTTTCAGTACATGTTGCAATTCATGTAATCTATAATCTAGTTTGGCGCTTAATTTTTCCAGCATTGTCATGTGAATCAGACTAATATATATTTCTGATTGTTAATCCTTCAGCTGATTCACTTATCTGCATAATACTTTTCAGCATTTAACCAGTTAGAGAAAAGTGGGTAATCATGTACTGTTTTCTGTTAAATAGTTATTTATATTTTAAATTTAAACATGTGATAAAATGGCAGGAAAAAGAAATGAGTAACACAAAAAATTTTAGTGTTTGCAATCTAAAAATTAAAAAAATAACAAAAGTAGTAGATTGTGTAGTACATGATTGTCAAAAATTGTTTCCCACCTAACTGTGCTGATTGAATGTTCTATGCAGCTGCAAAGGAAAAAGGTCATATTGCATTATTGCAGTAATCAAGGCTGCCAGATTTAAGTTAGCTATCAGCAGCTGTATAACTAATTCATTAATTTAGTAATTTTTCGTGTATCTAATTTCTGTTCTTTTAAACTTTACTAGAAATCCAAAATTTAATAAAATTGAAATATACCACCATAATTATAACTCACATGGACCAACCCATGGTGGAATCATCATGGTTTAAACTGGATTACAAGATAGAATTTTGCCATGTTACAAAAGCTGGGAATCTAGAGAATTTATAATGTTTGTAAGGAAAATTTCTATTTCTGTCTTCATTAACTATTCTTATTGCTTTTGATGAAATCACTGTGATATCCTAAAACTTGAAGCACCATTTTGATTCACTTTATTTAGAATTTCTGAAAAAAGTTTTACATTTGAATTGACTGGTTTTATCTTCTGTAGGAGTGATCGCACTCGTTGGATGGATGCAGTGACTCCAGCAAAATCTGAAAATCCTGATGAGAAGATTTATGAAGAATGGGGTATGTAATTTTTATAATCCTATTTTTACCAACAGAAATATGAGATACTGTATTTGCATTCAGTTGTTATTCTTTCTTGCTTTTTTATTCTTAGTATATTTATTTTTCCCATTGCTGGTATTTTTGGTATTGATGGTAAATTTTAAAAGTTGTCATTTTAATGGAGTATAATAATTTGTACATGTTATTGCAGTTTACAAGCTATTATGGTGTCAGTTCGAGCCATGCCAGAATGCTTAACATACATTGTTTTTATTTTTATTTTATTTTATTTATTATTTTTTTTTTAAACACACTGTTGTAATTTCATATGTTTGTAGTTAGGGATTCAACTTTTTGATTGAGTTTTAAAATAAAAGTGGCATGAAACACAGTTTTTCGATTTGATGGACAGACTGTTATATAATACAGTAACGATGATCGAAACAGAAAAAAAAAAATAATCTTTAAAATTTGTTACCGTTTTTCATCATAATTTTTTCAACTGCTGCAAAAGTCTATTGTAAGAGCTTTCCCAGAGAACAGCTATAAAAGATACACTATGCAGGATTAATAGTGCTACGAACAGGCAAAACTTTTTTTCCATTGTTTTGCTTTAGTGAAAATGCAGTTTTGCCCTTAAGTTTGCACTTAGGTGCTAACTACATTCTATATTTTAAACTCATTTCTAATTAGGTAGTCATGCTTAACATCTATTTAATGTTAATTAATAAATTAACTTTCCATTACTTTAATCTAATTTTATGCAAAAATGAAATAATATGACTTCTGCATTAGTAAAATTTTCGTAAAGTATTTAACATTATCCATTACCATTAACACCATTATAATCATAGTTATTTTCGTGTCAAGATGCTCATAAAGCTTGGCTTCCAGCCCTAGTTAGTCTAATCCTGCCTTCCAAGCTTGCTAAAATTTTATCCAGCTACCTCTTACCCCCAGTCTATGTACAAATTATGTTCTTGGTCTCTTTCTGTCAGGTCCATTCTATTTATGCAGTTGACATTTTTTAATGCATCAAAGTCTCTCTTCTGTGTACAGTTCTTTCTGTTACTATCCAATTTTGATTTGGAAGCTATTTAATTCATTATAAAATTATAAATTGATTAATAACTAAGTGCTAATGTGTAGTTTCTGAAGTTATTTAATATTTTGTTCATTTTATTAATTTATTACATTTGTAATTAATAGATTAACAGATTTTCATTAATATATTAATAATTACCAAATTTTCCTTTTAAATGAATGTGAAATATGTTTTTTCATTCAGTTCATACAGTTTAATGGGGGAAATACATTTATTATAACATAACATCTTTTATTTTAGATTGTCCACAAGTTCAGTGTACACATGCTTACAATGCTCAACAACCTGATGAATTGTCATTAGAAGAAGCTGATGTGGTTAATGTCTTCAGAAAAATGGCTGATGGTAAGATAATAAATTTCACAAATGAAAGTTATGTGTAATTTTGCTGTTACATTATAAAAAGTATATATTATAATGATTAAATTATAGTAATTTATTTTAGTAATTTTCATCTTTCACTCAACAACATCTTAAAATCATATTAGCAGTTTAAGTACTTCTTTATGAAACTAAGACATTATAATAAATTAACAGAGATAGGTATATCCTTTTGTTTGAATGATGGGAATAAGTCCTGGGGGGAAAAAATTAGATTTCCTTCATCATAGTTAACTGTGGTTAAAAAAGGGTAACTAAAAAGAATTATGATCTTCAAAATGAATATTTGAGTAATTTTTTAGAAATAGATTATTTGCATACATCTTGTAAAAAAAGTACAGTAATAACGTAGCTTATAACTTTTCAAAAATGCCAAATTAAAGACTTTCAATGGTAGAATGGGATATAGGTAAAACTTATAAATTAAAGCTCTTTGCAAAAATGTGTTTTAAGTTAAAGATATATTTTTTAGTTTGAGAATGGAGAAAGGGAGCAGAATTGTCATTTTATGTTAAATATTTAAAATGAGATTACAAATATGTATGGTAACTTTTTTTTTTTTTTTTAGGTATACTGAATGTCACACTCCCAATTTTAATTCTTAAAATAATTAGGCAATAATTCTTAAAATAATTATACAATACTTAAACATCTGTTATCATTAGGCATAGAGTCAGCCGTTTTTATTAACATACGCATTTTAATAAAAATGTTAAAATTCATATTGATATAACAGGTATTTTTTTAAAGTTTTGTTTTCTTCAAAGAAAGAAAATGAAGTATATGAATGTTTAGATGTTGAGTATTTTAAAGTGATATAAGTATATTTTTTTCCATGAATTAAATTAAGATTTAATGGAAATGTTAGGTCAGAGAATTGTGTTTATGACTTTGGAAATATGCTAAAGGTGCAAGATTTTATAGTTTTGTAAAAAACTTTTGAATAGCAAGCAAAATAACTCTTCGTAGATATATGAATGTACACTAAATATGTCGTAAAGATAAGATAGCTCTCGGATTTATCTAAAAAAACAGCAGTTGTGTTCAGTTATTTTTAAATGCAATTTATTGAAAACAAAATTTGCTAAATCTCATTTTATGAGTAAAATAACTGAAAACATTAATGTTTGCTATTTTTTTTTCTCTTTCTTTACATTTCAATTAGGTTGGTTTGAAGGGGAGAGGATTAGAGATGGAGTCCGAGGCTGGTTCCCATCTTCTCATGCTGTAGAAATAATCAATTCTCATGTTCGAGCTCGCAACTTACATCAAAGATATCGGCTTCTCATGTTATCTCAAACTTATTTAGAGGAGCAATACAAAGCCCAGGCTATGCTGAGTAAAAAATAAAGAAAAGCATTTATCGTTAAGACTTTTGCCATTTTTATACTATTGCCATAATTTATATGCCATATTTATTGGGCTCAAGCAAATATGTATATTATATATTGTGCAGTATTGTATAAGTAGTATTTCATTTGTCGCTCTATAGTTCATCTTTTTCTTCTCTAATTTCATTATGTATATTTTCATACATTTTTACTAATGTTTGTATAAATATTTACAGTGTGTTTTGTATTGTACATTTTGTACTGAATATTTTTGTAAATGAAATGAGTTTAGATTGTTGTTGTTTTATAATTTTTTTTATTCTATTGCAATAACTAATACTCAATATTTCGAGATTCCTCGTTTTCAAGATTCATTTTGTTATTTATTCTGCAAGCGAAACAGTAAGAAAAGTGGCTAAATAATGAAAAAATTTAAATATATTTTATATTTGTGAGATTTTACTTTCAACTGTAGTTGTTACTGAAATCATACACATTATTGTTGCAAAGAGAATGAAAAAATATTTTTATGTGAATATTTCATTGAAACATATGGTTCTATCAATCTATTTTGATACTAACTGTGCTATTTCAAATTATAATAAACGCATATTTAGCATTATTTTCTTGACTGGGATGGTTCACTCAGCCCATATTTATATGCAAGGAGCAAGATCAGTGGTCAGCAACATTTTTTTCAAGTGTGTTATTCAATTTTTTTTCCACAAAAAATTTTGGGTCACATCACTTTTATTTTAGATTACGCATGGAGGGTAGGAAAGAAAAAAGGGAGTAAAAGAGGCGGGAAAAAGAAAGAATAAAGAAAATTATCTAACAATAAAAATAAAAAAGAACATAGCATAATAGAAAAAAATCGCCAGTTTTAGAAAAACTAGTGTGCATCAATACGATATATAACATCAAAAAATTTGTATTTCAGCAATAAATGTAAGTAAATAACAGAAAAATAAAAACTCTATTAAACTTACTATTTTTGTTTAATAAGAGAAACAGTAAATTTGTAGTAAATGTATTTATAAGTGATATTCCTTTACAGAAGCAATAAATTTTGTTTAAATTATAAAACAATATTTAGGAGGTATCTAAGTGAACAAGAAAGCAAATATATAAATTAAAACAAAGAAAAGTTACTCTCAGTAAATGGATTTCACACCATTTTACTATTTATTTTGAAGTGTTTTAGAACTTTTGATCAACTTGTAATGTTTTAAATGCATGTAAATTATTAAAAGAGCACTGTTTTTAGTGTCATTTGTAACAGCCTAAATATAAGATGTTCCCTCCCCACCTAAAACGCCTTTTTGAAAATGTTTTCCTGTCTTGCATACAAAATCTAACGTTTAAAAAAGTATTAAGAAAATTTATCAATTACTCATTAATTTTTTTTGCATGAAAAGTAGGTAATTTGTTTTTATTTATATACTTATTCAAAATATGACAAATTCATTCAGTTATCTTTCTTGTAGAACAGTGTCAACATACAGAGCTCATTGTGGTTGTCCGATGTTAAAGTCCTCCTTTTTTCCCCTTAAATGTAAAAACACTTTAAATAATGCTGCTTGTCTTATATGTAGCATCATCATATATTTGAGATTGTATGTTTATAAGCATTTATTGATTGTACTAAGACCATAATATAATATTCAGATCTGTATTCAACTCTGTATGTCAGATAGAGGTATTAGTCTCAACACAAGTTTGTGTTGTATTATTTTTTTTTTCGAGTTTGATGCCATTTAAAAAAAATGTAATATATTATTTTTTCATATTTAAACCATGTTTTCATATATAATTAATATGTCATTAATTAACAAGCTAAACTATTTAAAAGCAGTGGATGCAGTTCTAAAAATATTATTTCTTTACTTTTTAATCTGATAGATTTAAATAAAAATGCATTTAATTCATGATATACCTAATTAAAAACATTAAATATCTTTACAGAATAACATATTTTTTCACAGATACAGAAGATATGTAAGGTTTCATGTTAGTCTAAATGCTCCTTCATCTAATATCCTATAAAATGTTTCACCGTCCCACCTAGGCCTTATTAGCATTCTCTGCTGTATGCCATATTAAACATTAAAAGAGTCCTTTTGAACAGTCATTAAAATATGAACCTTTTATATTTTTTTAAATCAGATTTAAAATAGTGTTAAAGAGATTTTGACATTATAGATAGTTTATTTGATTTGTTCTTTGTTACTGTAATATTACATTATGCTTTCATTCAATGCACCTAATCTGGTAAACTCATGCAATTATTATGGTACTAGAAAGTTAATTTTCAAGGGAAATTTTCTTATTTTTTAGCAGCCATTTCTAAAAACTAGGTATTTCTCAAAAAATATTGCTTTTTGAAACTGGTATTTAATTTTATGTGGTATGTGCACATTTTTCAATTTCCTTTTAACACTAAGACAAATCCTTGTATTTTCAGAAAATTTTGTAATTTTATTTATTGCCTAGCATTTGATGTGACTCAATTGTAGTAGTATCTAAATTAGCACAGCAAGTAAAAGACAATTCATCAAAAAATGAGTTTAACTCTCTAAGTAATTACATTCAATGATAACATTAAAAAATATCAGTTCTGATATTGATATTTATGGTTATGTACTGTTGTACTACTTATACATGTAGATAAGCTGTTTTCTTAGAAAATGCTTGTTTTTAACCTCGGAAAGTAATATTAAATAATGAGCAATGTATTTTTATTTCATGACAATGTGTGTCATGACTTTTAAAGTTCCTCACATGTGCTCATAGCCTTATATAAACTCAAGGATTAAAATTTAAGTCATTAAAAGAATAGCATACTTTTTAATGATAAAGTAATATGTATGTTAAAAGTAGTTTATTAAATTTTAGTTGCTTTATTTGCTAAAAAGTAGAATATTTTTAAAGCTAAAATATGTTTGTGCATGAATCGTATAGCATGAATAAAAGAAGCCTATGCATAGTTTTTAACATTTTCATGATTGTATACAAATTTACAATTAGCATATATGCATTAGAAATCACTATTTTGTATGTGCAAGCATTTAGCAATAAAATACTTTGTTTCTAAGTGATATGTGAATTTTAATTGAACTATTACTATATTCTCAACAGACAACAAAAATACTTTTGCCTTATTGCAAAAACAATTACATTACACACACACATATATACATTACACATTATAAATGTATATGTGAGATAAAAATATATAAATCAGCTTTATAATTTTATTTAATAACAGCCTCTTAATTCCTCATTTTTAATGTGGTTATTTCCTTTTTGTTCTAAAAATAATAACATTTCTGGACTGAATCATTTCTAGATCAATCTATGCCACAGAGCTTGTATAACGCTGATAACATAGTTATTTCAGGACCTAAACTCTGAGAATTAAAAACTTTGTGACACCAAAACCTTCCTCTTTGGTGAGCTGCCATATTGGATAAATGCTTGCTTCCTACTGCAAAGTTATAAAAAATGTAAACCTCCGGAAATAGGAACATATGTGTGTGTGTGTGTGTATATATGTGTGTGTGTGTGTAATGGTTATTAAGAGAAGAATGAGATATTTCAATCATTCCAATTTAATATTTCTTTTATTTTCATTGACAAACACTTTTGATGCATTATTAATAAACTAATTCTAAGCATGCCCATGTTTGAATGAATTTTACATTTTTAACAATGTTGCAGTAAGAAAAATGACTGCAAAACCAATCTAGCAAAAGAGAGCAAATGCGATGTGTCCAGATTAAAGCTTGGTTCAGAAAGATTTGGTTTTGGTTTATATTTAATTTCTATTAATTAATAAAAAGTTTTGGTGCCCAAACTGAAATCATTATTGTCTTAAGCCTATATGTAAGTACATGCATTACGAGCATTATGCAAGAATCATATGACAAAGATTAATTTTGAAACGTATGCAGTTTATTATGAGCAGTTAGTGTTTTCAGAAGAGAAAAAGGAAATACCAAAGCAAAAATAAAGAGTTAAGGGTCTGTTCGGAATTAAAGTTAAAATTTTGCTTGCATACATGTTATATTACATATAGGAAGGCGTTCTGTTTGAAGAAGATTAATTTTTTCATGCAATTTTAATAGCGCTTTGTATTTTTTCCCAGTCTCTTTTATGGCACTGTTTAAGATTTTCTTTGATTCATTCATGTTTTTTAACAATGAGCTCATTGGCCTTTATATTTTTCAGAATTAAATATATATTTAATTTACATTCCAACATTTTACTACACTGAGAAATTATGTATATATTTATGTGTGTGTATATATATATATATTATTTACAATTAAAAATTATGTAAATACAAAACAATATCCTGTGCAGTTGCTGCTAAGATGACGTGTAAAATAATTATTTTACTTAGTTTAAATTAAAACTGAACAGGCATATCCTATGCAGTTGCTGCTAAGATGATGTGTAAAATAATTTTTACTTAGTTTAAATTAAAACTACACAGGCATATCTGTGGTGTTGGAAAATCAGTAAAATGATAAACCTAATTCATTTGAAAATTATCTTATGTGAATTAGATTCTTCGAGTTTTATTTAAGGAAATATGTATTTTATTCCATTTTATGTACTATTCTTAATTAGGTGGCATATTACTTTATTTTCAAGAAAAAATGCACATAGTTATATAGTTTTACAGATAACAGCAAAATTTATTTTGGGCTTTTATGAAGTAACATTTAAAAAACGTATATAGATAAGAGCATATTTTTAAAAAACCAGCAGTTTGTTTAACTTAGCCCCAAACCCTTAGGTTATAGGTCCATTTAACAGACAGAATGCGATAAAAGCTTACTAAAATTTATCTTAAGTTACACAACAAGAAATTTTATGGATGAATACCTTTTTTTTGTCTTTATTTAATGCTAGAAATGGTGTATGTATCAGTGCCAGATTTAGCATTTTCCCTTAGTTGGGCAAAAACTTAAAACTGCCACCCTCACCCACCTTCCTTTAAGTTTCTCTAACAAATATTAATTTTAATAAACATAGAAATAAGTAGGGTTTGAGGTAAAATGTACAATCCATTTTACAGTAAGGAATTCTTTATATACCATTTTTGTTATAAAAGAACTATAGATAGCAAATGGTTTAGTTTCTTTACTTATGGCAAAGCATAAGAGGGCTATCTGCCTAAGAGGAAAGATGTCTTCTCTGAGGACCTATGCAAATCATAGGTATAGATCTGTTGCAAGAGATAGAAAGCACTAGCCTTTTTTATGTCACCGAATAACACTGGGGATTGTTCTTTAAAAACAGCAAGTTCCTGTCAGAATTCAAATGCGTTTAGATCTCACTCAAATTTTCATGTAAGATTTGCTCCATTCTTTTGCAGTTCTTCAGTTGACATATTCAATATTTCACGACTATTGAAAAATGGCGAAATTTGAATTTAGTGCAGTAGCACTCTTTACCCATGTTTTAATTTCTGATAAAATTAAATCAAATACAATTTTTATTGCATTAGAAAATAGCTGAATAGGATGAAGTGTTCGTGATTCATCCTTGTACAGTTATCAAATTTCTTTTTGTGCTTTCGAATTTGTTTATTTGTCGGTTCAACTTCAGTTTTTCGGCTACTGTTTTAGAATCTTATATCCAATATTCCGTAGGAATTTCTTTAATTTTTTTTCAAAGTTGTGGTCAGATCTTCCATTAATGCGATGAGAATGCACAGTATATCTTCCTTTCAAATTTCAATATTTATTTGATGATTTCTCAAAGAATATTAGCCTAAATTATCAGGTCGATAATAAATTCAAAATTTTTTACAACATGTAGCAGATGTCCTACTTTGTTCTTTCATTCCGCACTAAGCGAAAGATCTGTAATTTCTTTCAAAGATTTTACTACTTCGGTAAATTAGTTAGAAGGGCTTTCACAGCCACATATTTTGCCGACCATCTCGTCTGGCTGTTTCCTTTTAAGTTTGTTTTTGTACATTTTTTCATACTATCCCATAGTGGATCCAACAAAAAAAGCTGAATATCTTCTGGATAATTCCAAATAGGTTATGCTTCAGGGCATGATGAGGCTGAATACACAATGACAAGATTCAAAGAGTGACCCAAACATGGCACAAATTTGGCCAGCTTATTCATTTCTGTAATCCTGGCTTGTACTTCTTTATAAGTACGGGCCATATTAGATCCGTTATCATAAGATTGACCAAGGCATTGTCCAATATCTTTAAACCATCAATTGACAGTTTTTCCACAATCCATTGAGAAATACATTCTCCTGTCTCTCCACCAACTTCTATGAAATCAATAAAGCTTTCCTTTATTTCATACACATCACCATATATTTTTACATATTGAATCACCTGGCTCATTTGTTCTGTATGTGACACATCTGGAGTGCAATCGAACTTTATTGTATAATATTTTACTTCTTTGATATCATTTAAAATGCTATTGCAAAATGTTTTTGCCATATCTATAATTTCATTTTTAATTGTCTTTAATAAATGTGATACTTGTCCTTTGTTTAGGTGTTGTAACTGCTAGTTAAAAGTTGAGTTATGTTTGGCTAGCAGAGTCATTAAATTAAAAAAATTGCCCTGACTTGGCCGAGGACACTTTGTGAGCAGACTGTTAGGGGTTTCATCAGACCAACGGAAAGAAAGACAGTTTGTTGAAAGATACAATACAGCATCCATAACTATGTGCAGGATCTCAATTTTCTTTCTCTGAGTAAATTAGTCACTCAATTTGAAAACTTTTTATGTTTTAGTTCTCGTTTCATCAATAGATGGCACCAGTAGCTTAACTTGTGTCCAACCATTCTTATCATATGTTATCTAATCATCTTCTCTTATTTCGTTCATTTACACTTAGTGATGCAATGTCATGATTGATGCGTTGACACGATTTCATTTGTTGTAGTAGAATTTTCCACTTAATTATGCACTCTCTGTGGATTTCAGATGCTTCGTGCTCAGTTAACCTTTCTGAAGTTTTTTTCCAATTTAATGAATCCTGTAGTACACAATGCTGATGTAGCAGCAGTGGTATGTTCCTGGTAAATCTTACAAGGTGTACAAAAAAATTGCATTTTTAGTTTTAGAATATATAAGCCAAGATCTTTTAATTTTTTCATTATTTGCTAATGTTCTGTACCATAATGAACATGTCAAATGTCTGCCGTGTGGTTTTCAGACGAACAATGCTGAGCAACAGAGGACTTCGTGTTTTCTTGTTCCTTAATGTGAAATTTTACAAACTCTATTCAATTTTGTATGGTGTAAATGTTGTTATCTAGTAAAGTTGAAAATCTAGAAACTAAATATTTAGCTAACGAGTACGAGGTAGTGCCTAAATTTGATAAAATAGGGTGGAAAGGAATGCCACTTTTATGAATTTTGGGAAAAGCATATAATTTAGCACAATTCACAACAGATGGGATAAGTGACTATTTTAAGTTGGTCGAAAGAATTTGTGAAGATTTCATCGCAGTTTTTATTTTTGAGAAATTTGAAGGTGAAGGGTCTTTAGGGATCGTATTATATGGTCCTTTGCTTAAGACTTTAGAGACACCACCGATATAAGTGTTCTTGTCCATGACGACTATCTGACCACCTTTATTGGCCATTGAAATGATATGTCGTTGTTAGAATGAATTTTGTGCATTTGACCTCATTCTCTCGTGTTCAGATTTAGTTTCAAAGGCTTATTGTTGAATTTCACATTATGAGCGATAAGATACCTAATCGTTTCTTTCTGTGTATCTGAAACTTTACTGAATTTCAAAGCTTTTTCGATAGAAGCCAAAATCTTTGGAATCAAGGTTTTTGAGGTCTGTGAAAAGTTAAAATTATATTTCAAAATTCTCTCTTGTTCTGATAAACTAACACCCGAAATATTAAGTACCGGCTTAATATTTACAATGGGAAGATTTTCTCAACCACTTAAATTGGAAGACTGTAAAAGAAGATTGTGCGTCGAAATTGATGAGCTAATTTCCCTCACTCAAGTCTGTTTGAAACAAACTCATTTTGTTTTCCAAAATAAGTGTTACAAGCAAACTGAGGGATTTGCCATGGGAAGCCCTCTTAGTCCCATCCTGATTGATATCTGCATGCATTATTATGAATCAAAATTATTTGAAACTTTAAACTTCCCGGTATGGTTCCGCTATGTAGCTGATACTTTTACCCTGTTTGACGGTAATAAAGATGATTTAAATAATGTTCCTGATGATAAGTTCTTTCAATAATGAATTCCATTGATCCTGCTATTCAGTTCACGTTTGTACTTAAGACTTCTGTTCCTCAACATTTTGATCACACGTAACACATCCAACTTTAGTACTACAGTTTAATGTAAACCTTCATCAGTTTACCTTCCACTACACTTCAAATCATGTCATCCGGGGGGGGGGGGCTAAACAAAAGTTAGCTTTATTTTATATAAATTTTTTCCCCCCGGGGGGGGGGGCTAAACAAAAGTTAGCTTTATTTTATAACTTTGTTTTTCGTGCACTTCAGGTTTATTGCTCCAAATTAGCTCTTGATCAAGAACTAAATTATTTAAAAGCAGTAGCTATTGACATGGCCTGTTTACCCAACATTATTAATCAAGCAGTTAAAAAATTCTCACCTCAACACACCAAAAGGCACACTCTTGTTTTAGGAGGTTATAAGAAGTATGTTGTCATTCTTTTCTTTCCATCAATTAGGTATGAAATTGCACGTATTTTACAGAAATTTAACTTTCAGGTCGTTTATTCTCCTATCAACAAAATTCCAAGTCCCATACTTAAAGATCCCATTCTGGATATGAATCCCTGGGATATTTACAGGATACCTTGCCAGTGTGGTTTAATTTACATCAGCCAAACTAAGAGAGTCTGAAAATTTCGCATTAAGGAACATGAGGCATATGTCAGGAAAAACGAAACACAGAAGCCCTCTGTTGCCCAGCATTGTTGGTCTGAAAATCAGAATTTCAATTTTTCTGCAGCCAAAATTATTCAAAAAAATCTTTCTGCTCTAGTTAACGACCCTAATTCCAAACCATTTTTACCTTCAACCTTTAAGGAAATAATGTTTTAGTTTTCTTGTTTCAATAGATAGTGCCAGTAGCTTAATTCCTGTTCAGCCATTCTCATCTTATCTCGTCTTTTGCGCTTTGGCAGCTAAGGATGATGGTTTGGTAAAAACATCGAAACTAGTCCTGAGAAAATTTGCAAATGTAACGCTGATTTTTTTTTTTTTTTTTTTGTTTAGCTTCTAAATTAATATTTGTTCAGCGTGTTATTTTACCTTAAAGTTTTTAGTCTTCTTTCTTGCCCAGCCGCACCTAAATGAAAAGATTAATTTCATGTCCTCTAAATGTTCGTTTGAGTTGGATGAAGAAGGTTGATCTCCCAGCTGCTGAAATGTGGCCTGTATGAGGATGATAGATGAAGATTCTTCATCTTGGTGATACATATTGCAAGAAATATCAGTATCTTTAGAATCTCGGCATCATCGGAAGTTGTGGCAGGTTCTGATGGCTCGTCTTTTCTGTGAAGCCATTTTTTCATTTTAGCTGCAATTTTCTTTCTCTGTTCGACCCTATCTTTTACTCTTTTTGTATATTCTGTCCCTGAGAATTTTTTTACTTCCTTGTACGAAGTAAAGGAAGTATTTTAATCAAGAAAAATTCCGGGTATCATATTTCAACGAAAACATCCATTTTGATATCTATTGAATGCAATTTAGCAATGTTTTTGCATGACATCTGTATGTAAGGACAGAATAAAGGTTCCTTTTCTCCCAAACTAATTTTAAATAGATTTAGAAGTTTTTTTTTGGGGTGGCATCTGTACATACCTCAAAAACGAGTAGCCTCAGAGCATTGAAATTTTGCATATAGGTCTGCTATAACATCACCTCCCTTTTTGATTGCAATCAGGCGAACCAAAATTATATAAATATATAAGTTAATAAATTGTGCAATTTTTGCTTTGAACGGGATTGAATTATATTCTTCTTATCTTCCGGTTAATGCTATGCCTTTAGTTAATCTGTGTACAATTGTGTTATTACAATTGTGTTGTGTTAAATTATCAACAATTAAAAAGTTGTTCAAGTGCGGCTAAGCCTAATTTTTCTTACCCTAGCATCCAGATTTGCTTACATTTGTAACTTAGTAGAATAGTGAATTAAGCCTTTCTGTACCTTCAAGTATCCGTTTGCTGAGTGGGACCAAAAGGGAATTTTTAGTTTTGTGCATCGACAAATCTGCCTTCTTGCTTGTTTTTGTGCAGGAACTAAGTGTACAAATTTTTTTATTTTAACTGTATCTGGTGTTTTATGTTTTTCTATATCTTTCAATTTTTAATGAAGATATTTTGAGTTTTTTGTACATTCGCCTTGCCACAAAGTGAGAAATATATCTCTAATGAAATCCGATGAAGTGTTTCGTTTAGCAGCAAATATTGTTGCTAGTCTGTCTCGGACAGAGAATGTTTACGAATAGCACATGCACATTAGGTAAGCGGCGCTGAATCGTCTGTGAAAAATAGTTTCTTTTTTATTTGTTTTATGCATCATTTTAGAGTTATTATAATATTTGAAGGACATGTGGCAACGATTGGATAATTCTTCAAATAATATAATTTTTGTCCATTCCGAGTTATAAAATGAATGAGATGTAACACTCTTAAGTGAACCTAGAGCCAAAGTGTTGCTATAGTAAATTTTAAAGAGTGCATTTATTCTATTCTCGTTTGTGTGCTATCGACGAAGTAGATTTAATGGAAATGCATATAATTTAATATTCCGTACAAGAAAATCATGTAGTGTACACAACAGATTTTTTCTAAATGTTCTTGTGATTTTTTTTACCCTAATAATAATAAACAGTATAAGTTGCCTTAATAAGAAAAAGGAAAAATTAGTAAAAAAATTTTCTTAGACTGAACAGTCTCAGGGCCGTGGTTGCCGACTGGTTGCAAAAGATCAAAATGCCTTACTTCATTTCTTAGAGACATAACCCACGTTGACAGTCTTTTGTATATTCTTGACGCACATTTATTTTAAGTATTTCATTGGTCCAAGGTTAATTTGTATTGAGTGTTAGGAAATAGTTACAATTTACAATGCTTCTCCATTTATTTCCCAAGAGACATCAGTATGAAAATACGGTGCTTTCTTGCTATCGTTTTGTTTCTCATTTGAATATACCTGCCTAGAGAAAGGACAACAGAGGTACTCCAGGCGTCACTTACAGGGACTAAAGACCAAGGTATTTACAGAGTACCTTCGTAATAAAATTACAATTACCTTCACATTATCGAAATGAAAAATTTAAATGAATAACGGAAACAATGGCTAAAGAGACTGGGAGGAAGATTGCTAAGTGTTTAACAAAGATAAGATGTCCTCTGAGGATAAGGGCAAGACGGGGCTAACACAACTGCACCTATTAAACCATTACCTTTAGGACCTAATGACCTCAAAAAGAGAAAGACATTTTCCTCTCCCCTTAGACACTCCAGGAGGTTTTCAAATTCTCCATCTAACAAGACACTCCTCTTTAAAAAAATTAAGGATTACATTTAGTTTTATTTTTCGAAGACAACAGGAAAAGAAACAGAAATATAATTGCAAATCATGAAATAAATATCTAATAAGCAGGCTAATTACTCGAATAAGAGTAATAAATACAAGAGTTAAATGTAAGAAATTTTTTCCCAATACTTTGAGCTTGCGCTGATTTTCATGGAAAAAGAACAAATGCATATGAAGCATTTCAATCAAAATTCAGTGAGAATTTTTACCATCCCCATCCTAATAAAGATAGGAATGGTAACAAACAAATTCTAATACACAGAATATATATATATAATGCAAGTTTAAAAAGAAATGGATGAACAGGAAATTAAAAATTTTAAGAGATTAATATAAGGGAGTTAGAAATTTTTTTATTTATGAAAATGTTCTATAGGTTCATCAGTATTCATTAAAAGTGTATTATAAAAGGCATGTTTCATAGTATATCAGTGAGAGAAGTAATTGGGAAACAAAATAAATATTTATACATTTCTTATATTGCTTAAAATATGGAATCTGCAAAAAAGTTAAGTAACTTCAACTTCAGTGATTACAAATTGGAAAAGTAAGTAACAGCTTATTATGACATATATAATATTTGTGTGAATTTAGAACTGCTTAACAAACTGAATTTTTAGATTTAATGAAAAGAATTTCTAAAATTAGATTAGAACTATTTACCTAAAATTGTGAACTCGAAAGTTAAGACCATTCTATTATCTAAGAAGATTCATTAATATTTAGACAAAAGAGAAAGAAAGCTAATTTAAACTACGCTACAAATTAATATTAGTATCTTCTATTAAATCCGATATTTGATAGGTTGATTTTATATATCAATTTTATGTGGGTCATTAATATATCTGCTTTACATATGTCAAAACTAATATATTAAACTTAAATATTACCTCCAAAGTGAAATTAAACGTGGACATGTAATATTAAAACTAAATAGGAGAAAATTCAAATTAAACTCACTTATCGGGTTTGGCTATTTTTTGTAATAGCGACCCTTTTGTATGGACCGGGGTTTTTTATTCTTACTGTTCTTTCCATGGTTTTAAATGAAAGTGCAGGTCAAAGGCAAAGAGGTCTGAGCATTTTATTAAGAGAAGCGTGCGAAAGGGTTCATGGTTTGAAATGATTCAAATGACAATGAAAGAGATTTTTATTCTAGTGTATATGTAGTTGGGTTTCGAAGCATTCAAGTAAATGTTCTCGACGAACATGGAGTGCAATTAAATGCGGTTTAGCAAAGAGGAAAGCAAAGGACGGCTTGCAATACTGTTTGGTCAAATATGTGTGATGCAAGAAAAAGGAGGGAAAATTTATGGCTTTCTTGGATGCTATTATACATATTTATCCTCCATTAAAAGCGGATGACTGAAACAACAAAAAATTTCATTGAATTCTTACATGAAGGATATGCTGCTGGGAGGCGTGAACGTATGCATGTGAAGAAAAGGCATGTTAAAAAATTGACGTTTTATTTATTTATTGGTGTCTGTGTGTTAATTTTTGTTAAAGATTTGTTGTTAAATGTTTTTATGTTAGGGAATATGCATTTTCGGTTATTTTGTTTGTCTGTGTGTTAAGACAGAGCTAATTTTTTTCTGGTTAAGATGATAGTTTTAAGTGAAACTAGATTGATGTGTATATGGTCAAAGTTAATGCAGTGTGCAATTCTCTGATGTTTTTAAAGTTAAAATAGGCCGATGTGTACACGGACACCATGTTTGTGTAAGTGTTCGACTTTTTGTTTAGGTTTTGTGTAGCGAGTGGAAGGATCGGCACCAAAAAAGAAACGATTCGCCAAGCAGTACCATAGAATAAATTTTAACGAAGTTTAGTACATTAACTATCTCTGCAGCATTTGCCCAAGTTTTTAACTACTTAAGTTTCTATGTCACCTATATATAACTATCAAAACTAACACGTAGCAGCTAAAAGTTACATCTTGGAAATTTTTGAATTCCTGTGGAGCATAAACAAGCTCTGGCTCCTTATTCTTTTAAGCATTAATAAAAATATAATACAAGTATAAAAGAAAGTAATTTTTACTTTTAGCTCTTACTAGATTTTCATTTCATTTGGCTGCCCAACCGGTATAGTGGTTAGCGTCACTGACTGCCATGGCGAAGGGCTCGGGTTCGAATCCCAGAGAAGGCATGGATGTTTGTAAATGTATAGTGTCGGTGCGGCACTTTAAATATGCGGCGAGCCGAAAGTCCTCTCATGTGGATTGGTGGGAAACCCCTGTTCCCCCCCGGAGTGTTCTCCCTCAAAATTGGGAGTGGAAAATAAAAGTCCAACCTATCTTCGGAGTAGGCTCTGGCAATCATTCTTCCATGTGGTAATGGACACAACAACACTAGATTTTCATTTAATATTTGCTCTGTACGCACAATTTTCACAGTATCTAAAAAAAGAAAACAAACTTGTAGTCCCAATCAAATGTGTTCCATTTATAAGGATAAATGACTTTTTGTAGCAACCATCCTCTTTGGGTTCGTAGAAATAGGGGAAAGAAAGCGTCGGGCAGTTCGTAGTTTCTTCATTGTCTGTCAGCCTTCATACATTAAGGTGCGGGATGGAAAAGTTGGCTATTGTTATTTGTCATGGAGAATTGAGGGGAGCTTCAATTAATTATGTGGAGTGAGTATATGACTTAGCAAATCCTGAAGCGAGTCTGCATAAAAGGGGCTATTATCCCCTGTGGCAAGGGAAACGAACAGTAGTGGAAAAACAAGTGAGGTTGGTCAACAATCGACTAGATCTACTATATTTAAGGGGTGTTGAGCTGGCAGAGCACGAACCTTGAGAATAGTGTCGTCTGACCTTGTCACTGATGTCTAGAGTTCCTTTATTATCCTGTCTCTGATCTTATCTTTAGAGTCATATTCAGCTGTACTTAGCTTTCTTTTAACTGTTTATTCCATTAAAAGGTTTCTTATTAATTAATTATAAATATTCTTAAAAGAGGTTTTTTTCAACCTGGCTTTGAAGCTACTATTGTTGTATCAAAATTAGACAATATTCCAAATACGATCCAGCGCCATGCTTGAAAATGCCACCTGAGGCACAGTCCCCAGCTTGCCCCCCTTAGATCCAGGACTGATATGTATATATATATATAATTAGACAACAAAAAAAAAGCAAGCTTAGTTTGGATAGATTTTAAAATTAAAATTCTATCTATTTAGAAGGTGATCAAACATGATTACCTCCTTCTTTAAAAAAAAGAGGTGGGAAGAGCTAAATGATTTACACTGAAAGAAACACGTAGAACAAAGTGAAAATGACCATAATGCCAACTGTTGAGGAAAATAACAACAGAATGTGAAAAAGCTAAAATACCAGAATTTTGAAAGAATTAAGAAAAACTAGACCCCCCAGTTAATGTCATAAAAAAGAAACATTTTTGTTAATGTGTAAAGCTTCAATGAAGTATATTTTACCAATTGGAGAACCTTCATGGATAATTGGAAGTGATATACCTGCTTCTGAAACTGTAGTCATGGAAATGGTGCAGCCTATTTTAAATAAAAGCTATCGCCGTCATTGTTCCTAAAATTACTGAAGTATGATACAAATGTCATTGGAACAGTTAAGAAAAGCAAGAAGAATATGCCAAAGTTACTTGCTTCACTTAAGATGAAGAAAGAAGTAAAAACTGTATCCTGTCATGGTATAATGGTTTCCAAATGGAAAGGGAGAAAAGATGTTTACATACTTAGTACGAAACACTCAAATTCTGATTTCGTAGACACTGGTAAAAAACGAAAAACAAAAGACGGTGATATCAAGAATATTATAAAACCATGTGCTATAGATTACAATAAAAGTATGCCAGGAATTGATAAACATGATCAACTACTATCGTGCTTCCCTATTATGAGAAAATGTGTAAAGGGATATAAGAAATGTTCTTTTATCTACTAAACATGGCCATTTATAATGCATATGTTTTACATTCTAAAATTACCAACAGAGCTTAATACAGGTTTTGTTTCCTTTTGCTTGAATATTGGTGACTAATTGTTGGATAAAAACACATTGCAAAATTAATAAACCCATGGACACCCTATAAGTGGCGATCCACCACAGCGTTTGCAGGCAAAAAATTAGGCGATCATCCCCGAATATATTCCACCAACTAAATCAAAGGAATGCCCACAGAAAAGGTGCCATGCCACTAAATTGGGAAGGAACACCTGGCAGCGCAAAAAATGCAAAGTACCACTGCACTTACCAACCTGTTTTGGAAGTATCACACACTTCAAATTTATTGGTAATTTGCTATTTGTTATAACCAGAGTTTATTTGTTTAAAAGTATTTTGTAACACTAACTGCCTAAAGTCATTTCAATATTATGTATAAGTATATATAATGAATAACACAAAATAAATTAATTTTTCCATTAAGTCTACTGTTCTTACTTGCCCACAAAATTAAATATGCTCCAAGTGCAAAAAAATTTTCAAATAAAGGTGTACCCAAAGGGTTAAACTATGACTTGAAAGCAAACAGTGGCAATACTTTTCGAAGTGCAGCAGATTTTTATCTCAGCATGCAAGACTGTTGCCAATCGGAAAAATGAGTTTTCAGCAATTTTAATAAATACCTCAGCTGATTAAATTCCTACAAAGTTGAGAATGATCGAAATGGCTTCCCACAAATGTTTGGAATCCAGTGGTACTTCTCTCGAAACTCAACTCCCTTCTGTTCCAGAGGAGATAATGGCACAAACAAACAAACAAACGTGCACAGATTTTAATAGTATAGATTATACGTGCAGAAACTTACTAAATTTTGTATAACATTAATTTATTAGCTATAAGGAAATCAAATATGCATAAGAAAATGCTTAATAAAACTTTACATCATAATAAATCATTTCCTCCTATTTACACACTATAATATCTTTATAAATATGAAATCAAGACATTTTCAAAATTAAAAACTTCCAGGACAGTCTTGCAATAAAAATAATTTATTCACTGAAAAAACAAATATTATAGTCTACATAAACTGAAATGCACAGCATCAAAATAAAAAATAATCAATATATACTTTACTGGTTGCATAAACCTACAAGGAGTAACATTTTATTGAAAAGGGCTATTCTGCACACATTTACCATTTTACGCAAGAGAAAATTTTTAAATGTTTTTACCAGAATTAACCCCAAATATAAATATTTTCAGAAATTCATACATACAGAGAATTTTCAGTTCTGAACACAGCATTTTATAGATATCCATTTGCACACAAATTTGAACGTACAGGCTGGTTTAAAAGTCCTCGACACATTTAAAAATCTAAATAAATATAAACAAAATCTACAGATACTCTTACCATTAAAAAACTATTTTACCACATCATTACAAAACTTCAATATATAAACCTTTCATGGCTCAAAATAGATCTAATCCATGTTTAAATTCAGTCCAAGTACATACCAAAACTGACTGCAATATTTTGCATAAAAATTGTTCCCAGTATTTGATACTGTTTTAAGTTTTGCAATGTCTGTCATTCACAGAATACATTATTTGTTCATGGTGTATTCCAAAAAGAAATCAAGATGTATATTTTTTGGTGAACTGGAAGCCGTAAGAATAAATCATGTTGTCAAATACATCTGTTGGAAAACCCTTGTTCAGATATTATTGCAAGCAATTATCTTCACTACAAAATATTTGCATGTAAATAGGAATTTGAAACCAGGAAACATTTTTATTATATTAAAATAAATTTCTTTTGGCACCACAGATTTAATAATAAAAGAAAAAATTTGAAAACTTTTCAAATTACTAAAGCAATCACTTATGTTGTTCCTACTTATGTATTTTTTAAATGCATCAAGGACTTTGGATTATGCTGCAATTTAATTACCAAACAAATTCAAATATGAAACCAAATACAATTTGCATAGTTGTCAATAGGTTCTAGAACAAATTAAAATAACGCAAAACAGTGGACTACTATAAATAATTCATCAGATTTCAAAACACTGTAAAAAAGTATTACATATATAATAGCAAGTGATATAGAAAAGAAGCAGAACTTACTAAGTTTCTCTCATGCACTACTAATGTTCTATGTGTGCCTTGCTGATGGCATGACATGCATCCAAGCATACTGAATTTGGTCCATACCTTCAGCAGCAATCCCTTATCAATGGTCATTAAAGCAGCACTGATGAGTTCGTATCAGTTTTGTTAGCATTTGGGAAGGGGTGTACAAAAACGCAATAATTAATGTAGCCCCAAACACAGAAATTGCATGTCATTTTATCACAAGACCTGGGGTATACTACAAAAGGTGACCAAATTTGATTACCACTTGAATGTATATTGTGTGACCAAGGGGCACGTATAGAATTTTTTTAGCAAATGGGAAAAGCTTGGATGCATTTCTAATTCTTTTCATATAACAATTATTATTATAAAGTACAATACTTAAAGAAAGGTGCTTTGAAGCAGTATGAATGATTTATAACAGCCCTGTGTGTATGTGAACACGAACTATGTTAAAAGATTCTGAAGAGGTAAATTTTCAATTTAATTGTATTTAACCAGATTAGCTGATTTTAATATTTTATTTTTAAAAATAAGTTCTGCATGAATGTATACAACTTCTACAGAACATAGTTTTGGGTTATAATGTCTTACTGTATTTTATCAAATTATATGACATAAATTAAACCGGAAAATAAATTTTTTGAACAAAAGGTAGATTAAATCAAATGATACAAATAAATAAACCATATGTAAAATTCAACGTTTTGGTGAAAATATGATTCTGACAAAAAATAATCGTTTTCTCTCCCTTTTAACACACACAGCATTATTTTGATGAAAACTTCTTGTATTCATGATGATATTGATCCTTCTCTGGTAAATTCAACTATTTTTGAAGTCAAAGTTTGAAAGATACTTCCAACATGCTAGTGACTTCACAGCTCTGACCATTTTATATCAATCTATAATGAACTATGCTTTCATTTTGTTAAAATCACTTTACCAGAATCTTCTTTACCTCTGTATTTAGTCTTCCCTCTTGTCCATGGAAGATACCTATATTTGATCATGTGCTAGAGGGGGGAAAAATATTATACAATTGGGGTAAATTTTTTTAAACATGCTGATAGCATAGAAAAATTTACTTTCATTGAATAAATTCCTATTACAAAACACTATGTTAAATTCAGAACCATTGTAAATATTTTAAAATAACTGAGAAGTAGAAACATGTTGAAGAAACAGTAATGAGGAAGTGAATATTTATTTTTTATATCCATGAAATTATAAAATAAATGAATAATAAGGAAAATTTACTTAAAAGAAAACAGAAAATGTGGTTTGGGAGCTGATATGAGATATAATGCTTTGGTACTTGTATGACAAGTTATAAGTAATGACATATTATGCAGCAATGAACATAGCTTATCAAAAATGGTATTACTTTTCCAAAGAATGCACACTAATCAAATATATCTAAGAAATGTAAGGACACTATAGGTTGGGAATCACTTATATGAATTAAGAAAGTAAGTGAGCTTAGTTTACTTGAACATGGCACAGCACATGAGGGCTATCTGCCTAACAGGAGGGCTGCCTTCATTGAGGACGTTCTACTGGGAATTGGTTTTCATTCAGGTTACACAAGGGGAAAACCAACCATGCAGCCAGCCCATTTACTTGCGATTGTAGACAGGTAAAATTTTCAGCATTTCACAGTTTTATAGAACAAATTAAGAAAGCAATATGTTCATTTAGAACTATAATCTGTGCTTTTTGTCTTAATTATCATAACATACATCATTATAAAGTATATTAGTAAAATAAAGTAACCAATGAAACTACATATCACTGAATAACACATAAGCTTCCAAAGGCATATGCATCTGAGCTCAGTTGCTCCTTTCACACACTGCTCAAGAATATGTTCTCGTGTGATCGGACTGCCAGATATTATTGCATGTAACAACTATTTAGTTTCCAATAATATGCATGTGTATTGCCACAAAAATTATGTTACATAAAAGACTCAAAAAGGAAATAGACAAATATAAAAATGCAAGTGACTCAAGAGTGGGAAGCTTTTCTAGAGGATAATTCAGATATTGATTGAAATTATATGTATTTTTGTATTTATTTTTACAGAAAACCATGGTTAAAACATTTTCTGTGAAAAATATTACTTTTACATTATTTTATGAATAGATAAATTGAATTTTGGTTCTGTGAAATTTCCTTCTGCCACTACATATTCACTGTTTTTATTCCATATGATCAGTACAAATAATTAACAAATATTTGTTACATGAACATTCCAAGTGGAAAATATATATTAAGCAGATAAATATTAGTACAATACCCATAATTTATTAAAATTACCCCTGTTCTAACATATTTGAGTTTATGAAGCAGCTGAATTTGATAGCTGGTAATCAGAGTATTGCAATATACATTTGAACTTACCTAGTAAGACAATAATTAATATAATAACATTTGAAATAATTAAAAATTAATGCTAAAATTAAACTATTTAAGCAATTTAAAAATATTTCTTATAATTTTTTTTTATATAATTACATACCTAAAGAAATTATAAACTTTTACAAACTGATATATCAATGTCTGTTTCATACTGTTTAAGAATTTTTTATTTGTAAGACTGTTGGTTTTTTAATCACCTTTCAATTCCAAGAATTCTAAAAATTTGCATTGCTCTTCTAGATTTGACTGAGGTCAGCATATCACTACTTTCTGCCACATCATTTCCACTATCAGTTTCAGCATCTCTTTCAATACTTTTCTAATACCATAGTCACATAATCTCAATGGCTATATCTCGCAATCCCTCTAAGGCTTTTTTCTAAACAAAACCCACATACTTTCCAAGAAATTTTCAAATATGTTTAAGGAGACTTATGTATTTACAGTAATACGCAAAATCTCTAAAGTCAAAGCGTCTCCTTCAAAGTTCATTTTCGCAGGATTCAGTTGCATTTATCAGTTTTTGGACATCTTTTCTATACTAAAATTTGAAAGTTTTTATAATACTCTAGTTTATAATAACTTATACTTTTGAATGATAGAAGTAATATTTTCAGAAAAAATACTAATTTTATATTCTTCAGAGAGAAAGTCAGAGGGGGAAGCACAGCACAGTTATCTAACAGTAAATTTGTTTTTTCAGTTTGCTCTTCCCATTTCAAAATAAAATCAGGAAAAATACTGCTTTCTATCCAAAAGGGTTTTTCTCTCTTTCAGTCTTGTGAAACATCCATGAATTGGTACGAAATTTTCTTCTACAACTGTAGTGAATTCAAAAGATTTAGTGGACAAAAAGAGGTTTAGAAATGGGAACATTTTTCAGTTTCATAATTCGTATGGCATCCTATTTATATCGCATCATGAAGCTGTGAAATAACACTGGGGAATAACAATTTTGTTGTTTTAGATATGTCACTTGTTTTTCACTAACTTTTAAAGCTACGGGATACCCTCTTTTTGTCACACAAAATATACATATAATGGGAAAATTTACCAAATGCACTGTTCACAAAGATCATACAAAGGCTATACATATAGCTACTGAAAGTTAAATTTATTCATACAAAAACTAAAGTTTCTTTTATCCAATGGTAGATATGCATAATAAGGTAAAAATTTTTGCTTATGGCTTCTGGAGTGTTTACTCCGTGGACATTCTCACTTGATGCTCCAACAACTGTAAGCCATCATATGTAGTGGTGGCCAAAATTGTGGACACTTTTGGAAATTTTTATGTTTTTGAACTTTGTATGCTTATAGGAAATGTTACATTTCGCAAAATGCAAACTTGTATATATCATTTTAAAGAGAATTTATTACTGAATTCAACACAAAACACAAAATTCAAGTATCTGCAATACAAAAAAAGTTATATGCACTTTAATATAAATAAAAAACACAGTTATGAAGTGGTTTGTAATGTCTAGCTTTCCTGGCCAATCACAGTTCTTGTTCTGAGAACCAATCAAATGTTAAGTTTACACTTACAATTCATTATTTTGCTTTGTTCTGTAGAAGGAGGACCTGTTTCTTATACATTGCAATTACAAGTAGGAATTTTTGAAAAATTTTTTAATATTTAGTCAAGAAGCAATGACATCAAATAAAAGAGTAGATTGGACACCTAGAAAGAGATGTAATATTATTGTGTTACGAGAAAGTGGTCTTTTCTATGCTGAAATTGCAAAACAGGTGGGTGGTTCAGTGACTATATCTGGAGTCCGAAAGTTTTGTTTACAATATCAGGAGACAAATTCAATAAAAAACAAAGAAGGAAAAGGCCGAAAGAGGTGCACCACATCTATTGATGCAGAAGAATAAAAAGACTATGTCTCCAAGATAGAAAAATGTCATCAGCGGCCATCAGATTTGATCTGAATGATGCCGGTGTTTCTGTCAGTTCAAGAACAATCAGGAGAAGATTAACAGATGTTGGACTGAGAGGTAGAATTCCACGAAAAAAAGCCTTATCTTAATTTTCGACAACGAAAAAAAGGACTACAGTGGGCAAAGGAATACATTAATTGCACAGATGATCAGTGGTCACAAGTTATATGGAGTGATGAAACTAAGATATCGTTATTCAGTAGTGATGGGCGAAAATATGTAAGACGTAGAATAGGAGAAGAGTTACATCCTGACTGCATTCAAGCAACTGTGAAGAACCTAGTTAATGTTATGATTTGGTCAGCAGATGGTATTGGTCGCCTTCATGTCATCGATGGGACACTGAATGCCAGAAAATACATTGACACTATTCTAGAACCAAAATTTCTACCTTCCATC
>KK122313.1:91233-115494 GCA_000611955.2 Stegodyphus mimosarum
AATTGTTTCCGGCATCATGTAATAATGAAAGAAGAGCTTAAACCTCTTGTCAGCTCAATGAAACGTCGATGTGAAGCTGTAATCAAAAATAAAGGGTACCCTACTAAGGACTGATAGCTCACTGCATCATCACTATCTAATGTATATCGATAACTATTATCGTTTAACTTTTTTTGTATTGCAAATAATTGAATTTTGTGTTTTGTATTGAATACAGTAATAAATTCTCTTTAAAATGATATATACAAGTTTGCATTTTGTAAAGCGTAAAGTTTTCTATAAGCATACAAAGTTCAAAAACATAAAAATTTCCAAAAGTGTCCACAATTTTGGCCACCACTGTACATTCCATCCACTTTGATACCTTGCCTCCATGACCTATAAACATTCATGGACTCTGCACCAAGATTTTTCATGAAGTTATCAAGATGGCAATATAAAAGATGCAATTTGAGTCACATGTTGCAACCAAGCATTTTGAAGTTCTCTGGAAGTTTTTTGGGCAATTTCACTGTAATTCTGTATTCATATATTTCCAAAAAAGCCTTTGACAATGTTTTGAATTCCAACCAAACAATCATTTGAAGTTCTGTCATTGTTCTGATGAAATGTTCATCTTTAAGGAGCTGCCGAATCTGTGGGCCATCAAACACATTCGACTTTTATCTTTTCAAATGACACGTTAGAAAATGACAAAATGAGATACTTGAAACAGTCTTTTTCAATTGGCAAAGCTTTAACACATTGTATCATAAGACCTGGTTTAGTATGCAGAGGAGAAAATATAATGTTCTTTCTGTCAACAAGTGGCTGATGTAGAATATTTGGATCACCAGATTTCAGGTCAGATCTTGGCGATCAATTCCACTACACCCAATGCTTCTCACAAGCTCTGATATCCCACATACACAAAAGAAAGGCATACTTGGTATATCCACACTGTTGGCCAAGGAGGAAGCAGGCCATTTTAAGATCAACAAAGATGATCCATTGGTATATGTGAAATTCAAACAAATTGATGACTTTCTTTATGGCTTCATATTCTTCACACTAACCAAATGAATGGCCTATTGGGACTGCACCAAATAAATTTCCATTGTGCAGGAGGACACACTTCAAGCTCCACTTTGAGCAATCAATGAAAAATCGCTATTGAGTCACATTATAGGCTGAAATTCCCAATTCTTCCATTAAACTATGTATGTCATGGCAATACACAAATACAACACTTTGAAAGTATTGCACAAATACACTTTCTGTTGATCCGAAGTAGATACCTTAGCTTCTTTTTCAGGCAAATTTTCTCAAGCAGTCTTGATGCTAACAGCTTTAAAGCTTTTTTGGATAGTCTTAAATCTCAGGCCAAATCATTCAGCCCATACTGGTCAAATCCCTTACAAAAGTAATCATCTTCAATTTTAAAATCTTCACCACTGGGGTCATTCCAATATTCACCAGAATCGTATTCCCATGTTTCCAAAGAGAATTCCCTGAAAACTGGCATTGGGAGTTCAGTAGAGCTAGGCACTGGGCGTATAGCTGATGGTAAACTAGGATATTCTATTTTACATTTCTCTTTCTTATTATACCCTGATGTTTTTCACTGTATAAGAGTTACAATCACTTGAGTGATCTTTGAACTCTCGCCAAATCATAGGTATACCAAATGGAAATTTAGAATGTGTTCCCTTCACATCTGTAAAGTTTCAATAAATTGCTTTCACACTTTAAAATAGGCGAAGTAGGCTTGTCTGACAAATGTACTGGTATTTGCCCTTTGATTGTGGATGGTAAAACTGCTTTATATATAACAAATCAGGTTGTTTAAGCACTTACAATGTGAACTAAGAACATGTCTGCTTTCATGTGGAAAGGTTTCAGTTCATATATAAATAAAAACTAAACACTGTTAACCTTGTACAAAAACAAGAACTGAGACTCTGCATCAGAACATACTTCACAATATCAGAGCAACACACAACATCTCAGGTATAACTGATTTAGTCTAGACAAGTATGCACCTGTTCATGGTCTACAGTGCTAATTGGGGGATTTATATTAGCCAACAGGAGAGCAGTAGTACTTCCTATGATCCACGCTCAATGCCACGGAGAGTGGTCACATTCATATAAGGTATAGCGTAAAAATTTGATGAGGTAAAAAACTAACTCCAGTTTTGAAATAAACATGCCTATTTTAAAACAGCTCAAAAAGTGAACTCAACAGAAATTTTGTTACAAATTGTTCCCAGTGTAATATTTATAACCTTTAATGTACTGAACACAAAGCTGCGCATAATGCTGAATTTGTTCGATTTTTTAAAGCAAAAACAGATCACTGTACACATGGGAAGAATACAACAGTTTCATTCTCTCCAGGTACACAGTTATCTGTGCCGCTTACAAAAAAAAAATCACAGAATTGCACAAATTTGACATTTCGAACAGCCTTGGTAATGCACTTATGTAACATTACAGAACAGTTATTTGTTTCATGAAGCTTTATGCATCATAAGTGTTAGCAGCATCTAGTTAGGTTTCATATCGATGTTTATGTTTGGCACAAAGTAATGCACTACTAACAAGGTATTAAAAAAAAGTAGTCTCACAACCCACAAAAAGATTCAACTTAAACAAGGCTTTAGGCTTAAAGAGATGAAGTACTTTTTTAGAAAACTTTTAAATTACAGAAAAATTGAAAGAAATTAACTTTATGATTACAAAGTGTGAAACTTTTGTTTACTTTCTAAGTTTCCATATCCCCTCCCAAAATTTATAACTTTTACTGGGCTTAAGATATGAAGATATATATTAAATAATTATAAGTAAAATTTAACAATAATACCTTTTAACCTGAAAAATTTGTTTTCAAAACATATACAAACATATCTTTCATTTCCATTCCTAATTTGCTACAAAAAAACATAATTACAGAATACAGTTATAAAGTAATCAAAATGCTTACTCTGATTTGTCTTTTCATTGTGATTCCAAATAAAGTCAGGAAATACAACAGAAGTATAGGCCAGAAAACAGGTATATTAAACATTTGAAAAAATGTGCAAAAAAGAGCCAATAGAGTTGCTTTAACGGTAGAATACCTGCCGAAACACGAATCAAAATTTTTAGTTTTCTAACAAAAACCTTTTCAAATATAAATGTTATAAAATATTTGGAAGAAAATTTATTAATTTCTTAAACCTATACAACATGTTGACTAAAATACAAAGTAAATAAGTGATATAAATTAATAAATAAAATTGAGACTATTCAAAGTAGCTTAACATTAACTATCCAACAAAATTGTAGCCATTCTGATATTTATTATAGGATTATTATTAGGGGGAAAATATGCCAACTTATATAAGGATTGAAATAGTTCAAATTTTTCCATGTTTCTTTAACCTACTTCGAGTGATTCAATGCATTAGGGGGAAACAAAGTAAGTCCTTATGTTAAGCTAAACCTTCTTTTTTTAGAAAATTATTTTTACTTCAATTCACAAAATATTAAATACATTTTGATATGCAGAACTACCAAATAGATTACTCATGGAAGAAATTTTTTGTCTTTGTCATTTACATGGCAATGGTTCTGATAAGCCTCTTCCTTTCATATTCTTTCTATCCTCCTCTTTCTTGATGCAAATGAAGGGCTTGGAATTGTGGGACAGATGTTCTAAAGTAACATTGTGGAAGGTCTAGACTAACAAAGGAATGAAAAATATAGGCTAGATCTGTGCAATATGAATAAAGGGATTCATTTTGAACATGTCCTATAAACTCTCTTATGATTTCAGACTTTAGGACACCTGGTACATGTAGTTGAATTTGATACTAATTTTTCAACATTTATCACTATAAACAATATAGAGATCAACATGCATCTTGTATTCATAAAACATCTCAAAGGAAATATATTACTTTGGACTAATCTATAAAAAAGAAAAAAAATAAAGAAAGAAGTTAAAAACCCATTTACAATAATTATTGCTAATGGTAAACTGCCACTTAATAAAGCAGAGTTCAATTTGAAAGTATATCTTTTAAAAAAATACAAGGTATATGAAGAGGAACTTAAAAGAACATTGCTTAATGTGATACAGAAAAAGCAATTTCTGAGTTTCTCTTTATTGAATAGAATGAGAAAAATTACTCAATGAATATTTTACTGACTTTGTTTTTAAACTCACAACTCTTGATTTTTTCTTTGAGAAAAGGAAAAGAATTTTTTCTGTGTTTCCTTCAAAATTAATGTAAATAGAATTTTAGGAAGGGATCAAGCAGCTGTAATCTCTCATCAAATTTTACACTGGAAGAGATAAGATATTTCATAGACTATATTTCTGATGCCTCTGTCTATTACCTGTGCAGGAAAAGAAGCTACAACCTGTTCACGAAAAACAAGAGTATCCAAAGAGATATACCTCTCGAAGAATCCCCCCCAAGACTTACGCAAGTTAAAAACTAACAGCACAACACTTAACCTTTTTAAGACAGCAATAACATTTACTGCAAAATAATTTCAACACTGATACAATAATAAATGGCAGAATAAAGGAACCATCAATATCACTTTAAATAATGGCACAATGTGCATTTTTAAGTGAGTTTAATCCTTAATTAAAACCTTAGACAATTATCCCTAGAAAATTTTAATTTTCAAACTTTTAAATTGTCACCTACAGGGGGGGGGAGAGAAATTACAATTAAAAAACAATGACTAAACTTATCTTTGAAAGACATGTGACAGTTCAATTAACATTTGTTGAACAGACAGCAAATTCTTCTAGCCTAAAGAAACTTCAGCTAATAGCAATTTATGTATAATTTCTGCTAAAAAAGTATCTCCAGGATTCCCCCCCTTTTTTTTATACTAAGAAAATTATTGATTTAAAATTCTATCAAAATTCTTTCATGTTGCCATGGGACCTTCATGTGATCAATGATTTCTATAAAAAAAATATTCTACCAACCTTAGTCTATTCAAATTCCAGTAATAGAGATCAGCAGCTACTGCATTGCTAGCATGAAATCTGTAGTTGTCATCTTAAAGACACCATAAAGTACTCAACATACTTTTCACATCCACAAAAACAAATCTGTTATCACACAAGATCATAAAACCACCTACTGATATTACCTACCAGACAGACAGCAACTTAAACACTCAGTCTGAAAAGTAGCCAAGCCAGTAAGATCTACACTGACTTGACTACTTTTCAGTACAATATAATTTTTGATAAACTTTTACTAGTCACTGCATCTCCTCTCACTAGCTCTCCTCTTAACTTTCTTTAAAGTTTAATTTTAAGAAACTTCTCATTAATATTTAAGTTAAATAAAAAATATTACAAACTTTTTAAACTACACAATTTTAATTATTAAATTCACAAAAACCTAAAATGTAATTTTTTCAGCTATCATAACACTTCTGGTCATATAACAGTGGGTTGCTACAAAATTATGAATTGTATTAACTATCAAATATGTATAAAAAAATTTCAAATAACACAATTTTGGAATACAATAAAATTGGAACACAATAAAGAATCTGCATAAATGCATGTATGTGTCTTGCACTGTGATAAAACAACGGTATCTAGAGTCATCCAATTTTGAATAACGTACGTTTCCACTCAAATATGGGCATCTGGAAGCCTGAATTTGTTTTATTATCTATTTCACATTTTGTAAAACTTAGACGAATTTTTGATTAACAAACCCAACAATTTAAAAGCGAGCAAACTGTGTATCGGAAATTCTGAAGACATGCTTATTTAAAAATTATTTTGCAATATTGCTGTTGAACTGAATTTCATGGTTTAAGTGTGAAGAACATGATATTTAATCAATGAAGGTAACACACAAAACGTTAAAAAACATCCCTTTAGACGTAATTTAAAATCTGAAACATTTCAGATTTTTAAAAAAAAAATTTTTGTCTACTAAATGCAGGAAAATAATAAAAAAACTTTCTCGCATTATTAGTACAATTGTGTTAAGTCTTAAGTAAATTAACACTTATTTAAATTTTTGTTTGATTTAGGAATTCTATCTCATCATCACTTACAATCATGAGCTTGCTAATACTAATACTGATGAACTTATGGATTTCTAAGTCTTCTTAATTAAAAATTCATCATTGTTATCCACAGCACAATAAGCAAAAAACTGAAAGATTTTGAAATACAGCCTAAATTTAATAAATTAATTAATTCTGAAAAAGTTTCATTTGGAAGGTTATTTTTCAATCTATATGAATGTATACAAATTAAAATTATGTGATGATTAGCTTGACTGTTAATCAAGAATATGACACAAAAATTCAACACATACACCCCCCCCCCAAAAAAAAGATACCTATATCAATTTTTAAAAAAATTCTGTGGATATTGATTGTCACTACAAGTACACAAATAAAATCAAATACGAAACATTACAAGAAAATTGGGGTGGTAGAAGGCAGTAAAAATTCATTTTAAGATTTAACTCAAACAAAGAAACCAACCTAAAAAAAATGGTCAGTAACGGTTTTTTAATACTTGAGGACATTTTTTTAATGCTATGAATTTTAAATTTGTGCATAAAGCAAATTACTACGATTCATTTACAACAATTTATACAATATTCGGATATTAACAAATATATAAACTGAAAATTCCAAAACTGTTTATCTCTGCTTTATAAAAATTCAAGTCTGATGCAGCATTTCATACAAAAATAAAATGGGAAAAAAAAATAATAATAATCTTAGATTTTACAAATAAAAATATTTTTACTTAAAAATGCCATATATACTCACCAGAATTTAAATTCTGGTAACCGTCTAATAAACGGTCTGAATTCTTCAGTCATTTTGGTTGGTAAACTAGGCCCATCATCTGAAATACATACTTATTAGATTAACTGAGTAACATTAAAACAGCTACTACATTGTCTTTTAAAAAATATGTAGACATTTTCATCACCACATATTTTTATGAAATTAGCTATAACAATAAGATGCAAGTATAAATTAAGATGACAAAATCAATTCTATTAATCACTTGAAAAGGTTTGAAAGTACTATAGTTTAATCCTTTGAGTGGCACAGCATTATGAATCTGCTCATGAAGAACTGCATTTAAACAGTATTAGCTAAATTTGTATAATTACTTAATTAAATCCCTGTTTTCATAAACTTCCATTCACTAAAATGATATTCATGTCATTACAAAAAGTAAGAAAGCTAATATACATCAAGATCAGTTAGTTAAATAAAGGTGTTAATTCCACTCTGGGGGTTAAGTAAAGTTTTTAACTCAACTGACATAACCTATAGGTATTCTTAAGGTCACCTTTTTATATATTTTATTATTTTACTTATATTCTAAAATACAATGAAACAATCCAATGTGTTTAAATTTTCAGATGTAAAGATTTTATAGATTATAATTAAATTCAAAAAATAATTACATCAAAGAAATTTTTTTAAAATATAATATTTAGTTTATACTCAATCAAAATTGGGGGAGAAACTGAGCCAAATCGTACTGTCACTTGTTAGGTGCTCAAGGCTGTTGCCAACGACAGGCGTAATCTAGCGCTCCTTGACACGAGAATTCTCGTGGACTTGGGCTGACTGTCAAATGAGCATGAGCAACAACACAACACGTATATCTTCTGAAATTTTGAATAAAATACTGTATTTTTTGCAGGTATGCTTAGAAATACATCTACTTTAAGATAATTGTAAATATTTTATAGATTATAATTAAATTCATAAAATAATTACATCAAAGAATTTTTTAAAATATAATATTTTGTTCATACTCTAAAATACAATGAAATAACCCAAAGTGTTTAAATTTTCAGATGTAAATATTTTAAAGATTATAATTAAATTCATAAAATAATTATACAGAAATTTTTTTTAAAATATAATATTTTGTTTTCAGATGTTCTTTTTATATACTTACTTAGCTTTTAACATTTACATAATAAATAAAATATCCTTTGAGTTAATGAAAATGTTTGCCTTGACTGAAATAGTTCAAAATTTATTCAACATGCATCAACTTGAATTACATCAAATTAAAAAACAAAATTTCCAAATTTCAGAATACCATTAAAATGTTTATGTAGAACACTGGCTAAACATTCTTAATAAATTGTCTTAATAAAGTATACTCTGAACATTGAATTGGCTGCAATCAGCAAAAGATTTATGAAATAGGGGATCTACCTCAACTGAGATTTTGAGGGCCACTTACAATAGGGTTCAGATTTTTTTGCCTCAGCAATCCTGCAGTCACTACATAAAGATTCTCATCCTCCTGTAATTAAGCCCTTTTTGGCTCCCTAATTAATTTGTATCAGTCTAAATTATTGCACTATGCTAATCTTTGCTCGATCTTTCATCTGACTCATTTCATGTGATCACACATTTACTCTTCTGTCCTCTGACAAAATTCAACACTGCACTCTCAAGCAAATCTTGAAAACTCTCTAGTTCATTTAGACTATGAAATCTTTTCCCAAACTGCTAACAAATATTTCTGATTTCATTCCTAGCAGTGGCAAATTTATGAAGAAAGTGACTTATCTCGCTTAAATTTTTGGGTGTCTCTCATTTTAAGACACTAGTTGTTTTCACTATACTTTTAAAATTATTATTAACCGTTTCAAGACTAAAAATGAAATCTGCCTTGGGACGTACTGTCCCTTTAATCTCGAAAGGGTTAAAAGGATTTGTCCCTCCCTCAGCCTATTCGCCACTGATCGCAGTTAACCTGACTGATGGGTTGGTATTCCATTGTCAACTTTTCCAAGCTACCAAATTTTATATGGCACATCTTTTTCTCCTGAAAAAGTAAAACAGCAATTCAATAAATGTCAAGTTTCATGCATTTGTAAGACATAATTATGCAAAATATCTCAGCCTACTCAGTTTCCTGCAAACATTTCCTCGTCTCCAATATGTGTAGCATTATGATGAGTAAGAAATTAAATTTCATTAAAACAATTATCACAGCCTTTAAACTATTCCTGAATGCAGTGTCATAACTAGACAGGCTGTATGTTTGAGGTGGGGGACCTCTTTTTCACATGACATGCAATATAATAGCGAGTTAGTCTTAAATCATCAAGACAAAAAAGAAACTGTTTATAACTGAAGAATTAAAAGATGACATTTGTCTTACAAAACTGAAGTAAAAAAAAAAAGGTTTCTACATTAGAAAAGAGTTTTTGAAGAAATCAATGAGGTTTCACCAGCTTTACATTCTTGCTATGCCTTCCTTACTCATATGAAATATTTGAATGAAAAACATAAAAGTCAACTAAATTATGATAATGATGATATCAATCTGGAACTGACAGAGGAATATATCAGTTTTATTTCTGCTACTAAGATGAAACAGAAATGTGTATTAGTGTACAAGTTAGAACTATATCATGAGATGATAGACCAACATGAGCAAGGTGTAAATGACCTGGCCTGTACCAAATTTCTTTCACCTCATGTGCATTTGTTTAAAGGTGCTGTGTTTCCAAACTAGCCCTTCAAGGATGACTATGCTACATTCTGGTATCTGTCGCTGTCTCTTGGAGAGTGAAGATAATCAACACATGGATTGACCTGCAATGTCCAAAACCTAAATCTTAGAGAACACATGTAGGACCTTCTCAGGAGATGCCTGCCAGAACGTGACCAGTTGCCAGCAATGATTCTATAGCTGAAATTGGCACTACAAGAAGAATGAGCTGCAATGCTTCAACAGCTCCTTGATAACATTGTCCTCAGCATGGATAGAAGCTGTAATTTCTAATTTCTGGATTACAATCAGAGGTGATCACATTCCCTTCTAAAGACTGAATTTTTCTTGCAAAGCACCAAACAAATTTAGCAAAAATTCAAATAAAACCGAATTTAGCTGATAATTAATCACGAATCATCAAGAAGAAACTAAAAGAATTGACATGCTAAATAAAACATATTTTTCAACTTAATTTCAACAGAAGCATATTTTTCAATTGAATATAATTTCAATAAATATAAATTTTTCAATAAAAATTTTTTCAGACTATATATAACTATTTATGATAGCAATTAATGAGTTTAATTTTAAGAAATTTAACAAGATCACAAAACATGCTTACCTTCACCCATAGCTGGATCAATTTTAGGAGTAAGAAAAGCAAGGAAAAGATTCAGTTGATAAATTCCTAAAGCGTATGTTATAATGTACCAACCCTAATAATAACAGAAAAAATATGCATTAGCAAGTAATTAATTAAATTATCAGTCCACTAAAATTTTTATCACAATTTCTATAAAAGTTTCCTAAAATATGTTTCATCATATTGCACAACTGGAAAAACATTTACACCAAGTAACTAAATGAACATAAAATCGGGTTCGCTACTGAAAATATCATCTGCGCAAACAGTTCACGTTGGCATGCTTATCCATATATTCTAAAACCATTTCTTTGCCATCTGAAAGAAAGAGATTTGCTTTAGATCACTGTGTTGTGAAATTTGTAAAAAAATATCATTATCATTAAATACATGGTGTTTGAAATGGAACTATCATGCTACCAGATTATTTCATTTACTTCCAGTTCTGTTGCAAAAAGTCAGCTACAGAATGTCACCAAATCGTGTACAACTTTAGGTACTAATGTTGTATCATAAGACACTGTGAAGGTTTGGTACTGAAAGTTCAAAAAGAAGGACTACGACATCAAAAAAACCAGAGCACTTTAGCCAGCCTACTGATGTTGATGAGGTTCACCTGCAAGAACTTCAAATAAGATCAGTATGCAACCACTCGAGAGCATGCTATGGAGTTAGATGTTACTGCGATGTCCATTAGTTGCGATATGTTGTTATTTCAAATCCCCTTGGGGCTGGAAATCCTACACCAAGTCACAGAGACCTTGTTGCACATGTAAATCACTGTTGTCCTGCTCAGCCGTCAGCTGTCTCAGGGAGACACCTATACAATCCAGTAGATGAGCAGGAAAGGCAAGGAGGGAACAGGCACATGAGGGAAAGGTCTTTTCTCCCTCTTTAAATTTCATGCATCGAAGATGCCCACTTCTGAATCTGGCCATGGCTGGCCTAGATCTTTTACTCAGAAGTGACAGGCCTGGTTGTTCAGCGAAATAACATTGGTGAATAGGAGAAATTTTCCATGCCATGTTAGTTTTATGTTTGTAATAATTGTAATTTCAGTTGGGCATAAAACACTGGAAGTAGGTGTAGGATGGTTTCCACTGGAGATATATTGATTTATGCTGTCGAAGCTCAAAAAGTATAGATAAAATATCCTGACTGGTCTTATCCATGATCTTAGTCCAGTTTTTAAGGTACTGGAGCTTTTGCTGTCTGTCAGAATCCATATAATGTCACTACTTGAACAGAGAGCATACTAAAGTACTTTGCTGGATGCTGGACCAGCTGCATCAGAAAGTTGCGATATGCATCCTATATATAAACTTGATGTACAAGTTCAATAGCTGGGTGCTGCATCAGTTGGCTCGGCAGATAATGACAGATGTGTTCGGGGCTGCATTAATCTGCTCAAATATCAATGCAAGGATAAAACTCTGAACTAGATCGTCACTTGTGATAAAAACTGGATTTACTTCAACAATACAGGCTGCAATACAGGCAGGGGGTTGGTCTGCATCCGGTGAGGCAGTCGGCAGCATCACAAAGTGCAATTTGACTAACAAAAAGATCTTGCATTGTATCTGGTAGGATTGCAATGTTATTATCCACAAAGCATATCTGGGAAAAGGTAAAGCCCTCAAGAGTTAATGTGTACAGCGAGACGCTAATCCATGTTAACACTGCTATGAAGGTAAAATGATGAACTGAGGTCTGGAACAAAAAGGTTATGTCCCATTAAGCTAACGCAAGACCACATGCGTCTACATTCACCTGCTGGACTCTGTACGGACTCGAATGAGATCTTCTGCCACACCCACCATACAGCCGCGACATTGCTCCTTCAAAATTCTCCCTTTTTTCACACATGCAGCTACATCTTTTTGGTGCTATCTTCCATTCTGCATAGGTTGCACGAAATGAGGTTGATCTGTTTTTGGATTCGCATCCACCAAGTTTCTGGGCTGAAGGCTTTGAAAAAATACCAAAACGTTGGTAGATACTCCTGATACTTACAGAAAATCCTGTCGACCACAGCAGATGGTGCCAATTGCACCAAACAAAAAAAATATTAAATACATAACAGTTTTGTCACTTAACTCTAATCCCTCTTTTTCCCATTCAATAGGCATTGATTCTCTGCGCCAACTATAAATGAATCGGAGTGCAGTCAAAAATGAAACAGCAGAACCCTCGAACCACGTTCCCTTTCCAATTGACACTCACTTCGCACAAGCCTTAACGTTGCAATGGCATTGCTTCTCAGTTTTTACATAAAGTGCCATATCGTGGCCATTAACACATTTACACTATTCTGACCGAACATGACTGTTTGCAAGATCATCTCTACAGAACTGGAGTGGTGGATTTCCCAAACTGTATTTTGTGTGATTCCTATCAGGCTATGATTTTTCAACATTTAAATAACTGCATTGCACTTTCTCGGTACGAGGACATTGTTAAAAAATACTAGAGAGCCTGTGAACTAATGGTTTAAGCGCTAATGTCTGGCATTTGTAAAATAAATAAATACTGATTTTCAACAGGGAAGATACACAAATTGTTTTTTTTTTAGTAGGAGCCATGATTTCCTCAATCCCTGCTATGCATTTTACCCTTGAAAATTTTAATTTGGAAACAATTACCAGGTTTACAGATTTTTTAACATTTTTAAGTAATATGAATTCATGTGTGATCTTTCATATAACCATTCACCATCTTAATAAGTCCATATACACTTATAATACTAATGATGTTTTCATGCCTCTACTTGCAAAAATCTGAGGCTAAGTAGCAGATGTACATAATCAGTAATTCTAATTTATGATATTTACATTTTTTTTAGTTTGAAATGATTAAAAAAATAACATTAGACATGCAATTGTTAACTAAACAGAATTTATGCATGAAAATCTCAGAACACTACTACCCGAATTTGCACCAGAGAGACCAAAGCAACTTATGTGCACTAATGAATTTTATTCTCACTTCAAAATACAGTTCATCCTGCCCACTCAGATAAAAAATAGGAAAAAGTCTTTGTCAATATATTGGGTCATAAATCTTTTGAATCATAATTTCTAGTTAGTTAAATCTTTTACTGTGAATGCTTCTGAGTTTGAGGAAATATGCTGCACAGCTGCTTAGTGATTCAGCATCATAATTTTCAGCAAAGAAAAATTTCCATTTCTAGAGTTTTCACTTATTTGAGAGAGCAGAATATCAAATATATCCATTGCTTGTTGTTTTCATGGTACTTTCCACTTATTCAATTAGGTCTCAAGTCAGCAAGTTATTTACTCAGATAAACCCAAAATTGCATTAGCATAACACACAGAGATGATCTGTAACTAACCCTAAACCCCTATAACTAGAAAAACACTTCAAATATAAATATTTATGTAATTATATGTTGGGCAAATTACAATCATTAAATGAAATTAGCTCTATTTATGCCCCCCCCCAAAAAAAATACATAGCTAACATTTTGCCAATTGGACAGAGAAGACATGGGGATGAGGCAGAGAATAACACTGGAGAAGAGCCACAGTTGGCAAAAGGTTGAAAAATACTATTCTTTACTACAAAACCAATACACCTAATGGCTATTCATTCATATTCTAATGGCATTACTTCTAAAAAATAAGGAATAATACAAAATCTTGTTTTTCAAATAAGAAGAAATATGCAGATAGACTCTTCCCTCTAAGGTTTTTCGCAAGTGATTAGCGAACATCTGTTATCGGTTATATACTGAAGAATTTCAAATATCCAGACTAAGTGAGACTACAACCCACTCAGATCTTGAGATTTCCTTTCTTTTTTATCCTGTAGCTGCATTATATATTTATTGTAATTTTTTTTCTCATTGCATTTATTTCAACAAAGATTACAAAATGAAAAGAAATATTTTAACTTTTATTAAACAAAACTTACAATTAAATGACAAAACTATTTTTTTTTTATTTGCCAAAACAAGCAAGCAACTTATTTAGTTAAAATAAAATAAACCTAACACTTATTTATCAAGTGAAAAATTGAAAAACACGATTAGATGTTATATGTACAAAATAAAAAGAAATCCAACATACACTGTGTATATTTTTATTTAAACTTATCAATTTCTTAAGAAATATTTACTATACATTGCATTATTTCATTATTTAAGTTATATCATAAAAATGTTAAACACATAACTATTTTTTTTTAATTTTACTTGATCTAAGAAGAATGAAAAATACAGGTATCTTTTTTTTTTTTTGAATTAATAAAATAGCACATTTTCATACTTACTTGTAAAATAAACACTCTGGCTAAAAAAGTGATCAACAAAATTCCAGAAACTACCCAGCGTGCAACAGTGTGTGGAGTCCAAATGTCTAAAATATGCTGATAAACCTAATATACATAATAATTTAATATGTTTAAAGTGCATCTATTCAAAACAAAATAAAACAAAATTTTACTCTGTATTCTTAACAACTTTAAGAAGAGAAATTTTATCTGAAATAATGAATATAATATGGAAGTACTATAAGTTACTACAAGATCACAAAAAATATACTTTTTAAAACACAACTTAAACAAAAGTACATAATAATGATAGTGAAGTTTCAATGAAGAATAGGTTGTCAGTTTTAAATAAAGGCAATGACACAATTTTAACAATTCTACAATAATCATACGATAATCTTAAGGTCTAAGGTAAAATTTTCGAAATGATATTCATTTGATACAACAAAATATGTTTATAAGACATTTACCAATTCATGTTTATATAAAATACATAAAAGAAAAATAATGAAATTTTTTTAAAGTATGACTAAATATTCACTTCTATACAGTTTAATCAGACATATAATAAATAGATTATACTACGTAATTAAAGATATCTTCTTAGATGGTAACAGTTTTAAAGAACTTTAGTGCATATTTTACATTATAATTTAGCAAAATGTTTTAATTACAGCTTACTTTACATTTGTAATTTCATACCATAAACACTACTGATAACAATATCTTGTTTCATCATTAAGCTAAAATAATCTAATCCAGTGGTATTCAAATTATGGGTTGTGACTCCATTTGGGGTCGCGAAAATTAATAGTGGGGTATCAAAGCAAAAATCCTAAAAAAAAATCCAAGTGATGGTATCTGATTAAGGGTCGACGCTCTGTTTTGGGGTCGCGAATTTTTTTTTTTCTTTTTGAGTTCGCTTACATTTTTATGGAGTCGCACTGCCATAAAGTTTGAATACCATTGCTGTAATTCATACCTGCGATATTTTATGTGTTGTGCAAGCAAACACTGATGGCCTAGGACGAACAGAATCATCGCTTTGCATCATTATGAAACTCAGGAAATGTGTGAATATTCAGTTCAAAATAGTAACGCCTAAAACCAAAAAAGACAATAGTTTATTTAATAAGACTAGAAAACGCTCATTCTGCATTAATTCGCAAGTCAGGCATCAAATCTTAACTTTCCTGCTTCGTGTTAAACATATGAACGTGTCATACAGCCGGCATTAAGAAATCAACAACCGCACCCACTGAAAATTTTATAAAAGTTAAAATTGCAAGTGAAATAAATACACTTTTGCAACAGATTCATTTCTTAAATTTAAAGATCAATTAGCATATGGCAATAATATATTAATTAAATTGGCAAAACAATAAACGGATATAGGAATTGAACAACTCAACGCATTGGGTTTATCATTTACTGATATAAACTTATAAATTATTTATGGATTGATAAAAGCACTACAGATGAACAAATGCTATTTTTATATCTAAGGAAAGTTAAATTACGTACTATATTTTCTTCGTTTCATACAGGAAATTAAAAAAGTAATTTAGTCAGAATATGTCACCTACACATCAAACACATTGCACACGCAGAGGCCGTAAGAAAACTTAGTTGCTTTTATCCTGCCTATGAATTCACGTTTTATACGAAATGAAGGTAGCAACAGCAACCTTTCTCAACGATTGAAGCAATTATTTCTAACTTTGCACTCAAAGTACGTGTGGCATTATTGTTTGCATTTTATTCTTCTTCTCATATGTGAATTACAGTTTCAGAAAGCATTGCTTCCTTATACTTTGCATCTGGTGAAGAGCATCGGTAGAACAAAATAATTAGTATGGTCAAAAAGACGTAAGTATAAATCAAGTGGCCGCCATCAGCCGAAGAATAAGGTAAGTTGCTGGTAGAAGGTCCAGATCAGTGAACTGAAGAGTCAAGTATGGTTAACAGATGATAAGGATGGAGAACGTCAGATGGATATTTGTGTTTTTCTCTGAGAAAGGGAGAGCATCTAAGAGAGCTGATGCAGTTGTTAAGATGAGTGAAAACAGAATAGAAGAAATTTCTGGAAAGTTTTTGAATATAATCTTGGATTGTGTCTACTTTGAGATCGCGGTGCATGTACGAATTCGGAATGAACTGTGGCGCGTTGATAATCTCTCTCAGGGTTTTGTTTTGAAGAACTTGGATGTGTAGAAGATGAGTTTTGGCAGCGTGGCCCCAGACAGGATTAGCATAGAGCAATGCTCGTCGAAGTGTAGATTTATATAAGATAAGTTTATTTGAAACGGGCATATGACTTCTTTTGCCAAGAAGTGGGCACATAGTTGCAAGCATGATATTAATTTTTTCACAGTTTCCCTGAGATGTTTCTGAAAGATCAATTTCTTATCTAGAATGACGCCTAGATATTTGACTTCGTCAACGCAGTCAATTTCTACATCAAATAGAAGAGATCTAGGTGGAGTGAAATTTGTTTGTCCTTTACGAAAAACAATTGCTTTTGATTTTTCACCATTAACTGCAATCCTCCAAGAAGTGAGCCATTTTTCTAGATGATTGAGGTAATGTTGAAGAAAGAGCTGGACAACAGTAACTGTAGAAGCTTGGGTCATAACTGCAGTATCATCTGAGAAAAGAGCTACGGTAATTTGTGGGTCTTTAGGAATATCGTAAGTGTAAATGCTATATAAATATGATAAGAGTACTGACCCTTGGGGCATTCCAGCGAAAATGTTTCTCGTGGTAGAAACAGAATTGCCAATTTTCACTGCAAAGCTTCTGTCTTGGAGATAGGAAGCAATAAGCCTTATACAATGATCAGGGAAGTTCAACTTGATAAGTTCGTAAATAAGACCCCGGTGCCAGACCCTATCAAATGCTTTTGCAATATCTAGGAAAATGGCTCCGGTTGTGAACTTACAATTGAAACCATCAGTATTGATGACACGAAGCAGCTGGTGATTAGTACTATGAAGATGACGGAAGCCAAACTGTTCTTCTGGAATGTAGGAGCTCTGTGGAATAACTTGATTAAGATGATATAGAATAATTTTTTCAGTTATTTTAGAAAATTGAATGAGAAGGCTAATAGGGCGATAGTTCTGCGGAAATGTTTTATTTTGATGCGGTTTGGGGAAGACGACGATGATGGCATGTTTCCATATATTAGGAAAGTAAGAGAATTTGATGATAGAGTTGAAAATCTTAGTAAAACAAGGGATACCATTGATAGGAAGATGTTTCAGAGCTTTGGTAGAAATACCATCAACACCTGGAGCTTTTTTGGGTTTTAAGGAACTAATATAATCGGCAACCAGCTTAGGTGCGGAAAGGAATGTAAAGTTCAAAGGACCTGGGATTTTTAAGAAGGTACCAACAGTTTCATTAACTTTGGAGATATGATTGTTGTCGTAAGGGGTGGTATTGGGCGTAAAGAAGTATATCTACAAAGGTGTTAATTTTATCTTCGTCAGAAAAAATCATTCCATTGGTACCATGAAGTGGCGGAATTTGCTTGAAGGGTTTCTTAAATTTCTTAGCAATGTCAAAAAGAGAATTATCTTCGGTTGCGAGAGAGTTGAGGAAGTTTCGCCAGCGTTGTGTCTTGAAGTTACTACTGTCCTGAAGGACCAATCACTTTACTTGTACACGTCATGTGACTTACATTGCCTAGTCTCACTCCCTCTTACTTAGATCTCACTTCACCTCTGGACGCCATGCATATAGCATGCACATCAATTGCTATATATAATTGTTTATGAATTACAAAAATTATTAATTAATGAGCATAACTCAATTATTGATCTCCTCCTCTGTGCGTGGTGTTAATCACCTTTAATTTAAACTTATACTGTTAATGCCCATTGGTATAATATTTATGTACTGGTTATAAAGCTTTAGTCGTTAACTGCCAGCAACAAAATCAAGATCCAACACTTTAAGGTCAACCGATAAAGATGGTTTGCTTTGGTTTATGTGATTATGTTAAAGCCTCGAGGGCTATCTGCATAAGGGAGAGATGCTTTCATGTAGGATATTCTAAGGGAAACTGGTTCGTATACACGTTACACATGAGGAAAACCACGGAAATACCCATGCAGCCAGCCCGTTCGCGGGATTCGAACCTCGGAGTGAACTACCAGTGTTCAGCGATTTTACCGCTTCGCCGCTGGTGGGCCCACAATATGAAGGTAAGAATTAAATTTTATCGGCCCAGTCAGGCTGCTATTTCCATGCAGCTCTCTGCGTTTTCGCTCATTTAAACATGGTAATAGAAACACTACTTGTATACAAACTAAACATTTTGTCGCACTATTAATGTGCTTTTTAACCAGTTCACCGTTCTGAAAATCGCAAACATTTCGTGCCATTTTTATCCTCACAAAGTTGAAATTTTTTTGTCTAAAACTTGCCTCAGAATATTTCTTTCCCCTTTTCACCAGCTGTGAAAACCTATTTAGAAGTTCTATTCAAATCAGATTGAACCGCGTACCTGTCACACTGAAGGACGCTGAATAACGACCCCCTAATGAGGACCATTAAACAGAAAGCCTAGTGTATTCCTTAGATCAGATAAAGTATTCCCCTTTGCCTCACTTCCTACACCAAACCTATTGCAATCTGTTACAATGTACTGATTTTACAATTGTCATCTTTATTTAAAGCGAAAATTAAAGTGTATTAGCTGTAGTGCCTATTTGAAATATGCTTGAATTGTGTTTTATTATTTTCTTGATGCAATGTAGTAAAAATTGTGATCCGTATATTTTTATATATTTAATTAAAAGATTTATTTCCTTTATGTGAAAAAAAATCTTTCTTTAGCTTAGATATTTAAGGTTCTTTTTAAAAATTGCAATTTTTTAATTTAGAGGGTTTTTGTTTTCAGTTTATTGTACTTTTTCTACAGCAAAGAAAGTTTTGATTATGTGAAGCGCCTATTTCAAAGAGTAAGAAAGTAGCAACTGTTTTTAGCGGTTCTTGTTGAATAGATTGCTAGAGGAGTGACCATTCTTTTAATTAATGGACTAAAAATTCAATGTTAAGAAGCACATTTTTATCATTTTTAATTTTTAAAATTATAATCGTTGCAACTATCTTTATAATCCCATTAATACTCCCTTTTCCTTATTATATCCAAAAAAATGTATATTCAAGAATAGATAGAATATATATATTCAAGAATACATAGAACATATATATTCAAGAATAGATGGAATATATATATTCAAGAATACATAGAATATATGTATTCAAGAATAGATGTAATATATATAGTCAAGAATTATTATTAATTCTTTAAGACTGCCGTCATAAAAAACTTTCAGTCTCCTTAAAGTTTGATTAGGTGAACTAAAATACTTATCTTAATTTATTTCTTAAGGTTTTGATATAGGTAGGTCAAAAATATGAAACACTCACATTATACCTTGTATATTTGAAATGATATAATTATGTATAAAATCGAGTTTTTCACTTTGTTTTGTTTCTGTTAGCATAAACCTGTAAGTGTTAAGTAAACACCGAGAAAACGTATAACAAATTACAAATTATAAAATACCAGAATTTTATTCTTATTTACGTATTTCTCTACGACTTTACAATGAAGGCATACCTAGTTCTACTTAAATTAAAATTGTATTTGCAAAATAATCTTTTATGAGGTAGAGATATATTATGAGGTTTGTTTATGAAATGTGATTGCTAATTATTTTGAAGATTTCTGCTATTTAGATAAAAATTTTATAAAATTTTGTATCAGTATTTTTTGCAAATGAAGACATACTCGGAAAACCTTATTCCATATATCTCACGCATGTAATTATTCCAGTCTACAACAATCTTACCGGCATTTCTAACTCTTCTAAGCAAAATTTAACATTCCTTAATTCTTCACTTTAGCAGTATACAAATCTTTAGGAAATGGCAAACGATTATTATCACCAAAAAAGTACATATTATCGAAAATGTTTTGTGTAAAATATAGTTACACATTTAGGAAAGAACTAAAGGAAACAATATAGGAATCCAAATTTCATACATTACTGTTGTTTCTTTTAAAATTCCCGAACTTTTAATGCTATAGCTTTCTCAATTAATAAGATTTAAAAAAAATAGAAAGGTATCGATTAAAAAGTAAAAGAAACATTAATAGTACAAGTTTTGAAAAATGAGATGTAACTTCGAAAATTTCAGTTGAACAATGTCATCCACAATCGGCGCAACATAGTCATAATGAAATTTAAAGCAAGTAATATTTCCATCTGTGTAGGTAAAGTGATAAAGCAAAACGCATATATTAGATATAACATTTCAATGCTATTTAAAGTTCAGAGAATAATATACAGATCATATCCTCAGGGAATCGTTAGGAATTGAAAAGAGCATTTAAAACTTTTAAATCCCTTTGTTCGCTAATAGAAGGGAGAAAGCTGTTGTGGATCTCATAAGACGTGTTGAGGGGGTATCCATTCGAAGAAAGTGATCCCCCATCCTTTACTTTACTGAAACAGCCCCGCTGCGATCCTACTGCAACACCGCTGAGAAGATAAGTGTGACTAAATAACCCGTCAATCACCCCTTTTCATTTTCGACTCTTTTTAGGGGGCTGGAAAAAGACGCTACGACGTATGTGTCTCGGGGGTTACGGTCTAGCCCAAATTTCAGCCCGACGAGAGTCTGTCGTTACTAACGGATGACGATGAATTTTTTCTGAACGTATCTCTCTCGGGGCAAACGGTGAACTGGTTAAACATGTCACAGTTAGATTTCAAAAGCATCAGAAGTTTGCAATAAGCATAAAATAAGCTATTAATAAATGCTTTTAAATAGCAGTTATAGAAATGGGATGTAATTTCAAAGAAATTAGTTTTTCTGTGCTATTTAAATATGGTTGGATGGATAATTTAAGCGACAAGAGTAAAATTACAGTATCAAAATTGTATGCAGATGTAACAATAATGGTGCTTTCTGTTAATGAGGCCAAATGTGCACCAAAATGCCAAATGTGTTAGCTTCTTTTTATTGCGTCATGAATAGTTGTACAATGGTTAATGTATCGGATGCCGGATTTGTACAATTGTTTGATTTTTTAGAGCTAAAACATTTCGCTGTATTCATAGCGATGACTGTTTTCGTTTAAAAAAAAGCAGAGAATAGCATAATTTGGGCGCTTACAGTTTTGGCTTTGCGCACATTTTACAGTATAATATATATTATAGAATTTAATAATAATAATTTAGTGTTATTACAAGTCCGTTTTTTTATGGAGCTTTACGAATCGTTAAAGTTGGAGCTATCTAGTTAAATTTGACCAAAGTTTATGCTTGGAGGTAAGTGACATCGCTTTAATAGAAGAAGAGTATAATTTTGGGAAGGGAAATTTTGTAACTGTAAATAACCCGAAACAAAATTTGAAGAAAATAATAGATTGATTACCGGATAAAATAATAAACATAAATGTAAAATTTTTTTCTGCATTTCTAAATTATTGCATGAAGCATGATAAACTCTGTTGATTTATAAAGGAAATATGATTTTCATCAGAAATTGAAAAGTATCAACTTCACGCAACAAAGAAATCGCAGCAACCAGGACTAAACATTTTTCTGGTTGATGCTTGGTTTTGTTTACTTTAATTTTGACAAAGCACACAAGGACTTCCTACCTAAGGCAGGGAGTCTTCAGGAAGACTTAAGGAAAATTAACTACTATCCAAGTAATGAAAGGATAAATCCCAGAAAATGTTCGTGCACTCAGCCTGTTCACCGGTCATCAGGAACTTTGGTGCTCGGCTAATGGTGAGCTGTAGAAAACTGAGTGTTAAATTTATGCACGCGTATTATTGTCAGTATAACTTCCTGTGTTTAATGTTTGTCACTTTGTAATTCTGAGTATGGCAACTGAAAAGAGTATTCTGATCTAATTTGTGGAATATAGAGAGAATTGTCTTCATATTCGTAGTTAGATGTGTTAAAATACTAACTTTATAATTATTAACGTTAGAAAGAATAAAAAGAGTGCTGTGTTAATACTCCGTACTTTATTTGAGTTTTGAGTATTATGGATATATTTTTATAGATGAGTTTTGAAATCGGTATTCGACATCTGGCGTCAGTGGACAAGACATATGCTGCGATTTGAGTGAGTTATAATTATTGAGCTAATTATATTTTTGTGATAGAAAAATTAAAACTTTCTCGTAAACAGTGTCGAAGACTATTTAAGAGTGGTTACAATGACTTTCATAGAAATGGAACCGAATTATCTGTGGAAGACAAAATTTCGAAATTAATAGTTATTGAACAGAAAGAGAAATTAATGGTGGCGTGCGAATATGAATTTAGAGACCTTTTGTTTACGTACCAAGAGAAGGAGGAAGATATCGAAGAAGCAATCGATTTATCAGAGAGCTACACTGACAAGTGGAGAATTTTAGAGAATAAATTAAAAGATCCCATTAATGCAAAAAGTCAACATTCTGCTGCATCTATTTTTCCTGTAATTGTAAGTACTGCAGCTAATAATTTATTACGTTACCCTTAAATCAATTTACCCACTTTTGATGGGAATATCAGGAACTGGCTGTGCTTTTGGGGACAATTTCAGAAAATTGATAAAGACTCATACCTTGATAATCATGATAAATATACATATTTAGCTCAATCTATGGAGAAGGGTTCATCCGCTGATGAGTTAATTAAATGTTTTCCTCCTAGCGGTGAAAACTATGATAAGGCGGTGAAACAGCTGCAGTTACGCTATGGCAATGAGGAGTTACTCATCGAAGTTTACATTCGAGATCTATTATCCGTTGTGCTGTTAAAACATAAGTCACAAAAGGCTTCACTTAGAAAATTGTATGATCACTTAAAAACGAAATTATGCACGTTTAGCCAATTTACACTCGTTCGAGGAATGAAAAAGGTATTGGCAGTTATGGGTAAGGTTTCACAGAAAAAGAGAAGAGCAACAGTTTTTTAACATCGTAAATATTTTCCGCATCAGGTTCCTTAACTAGCTGTAATTGAAATACTGGTATGGGAACGCATGTTTTTAATCCAATCATTTGTGCAACCTTAAGAATATTGAAACTTTCACTAAAGAATTCATCTTTTATTTCATTTGTCGAGCAGTCTGAAGGTAATTCGCTAAATACAACCTTGCGTTGTCTAACCTTTTTTGGATAAACAACATAGTGCTGCACATTATTTTCACTTACTCTAGTAAGAGTTCTATGACCGTCTTTACCCACAGAGCCAATTTTTGCCATAAAAATAGCAGTGGTTTCTGAAGCAAGCTTCTTAACAAAATGATCGAATTTTAAGGAGGGAATAACCATAATAGGTTTAATCTTAACAGCAGGAGCTTCAGCACGTAGCACTGGCATCAGTATTAGAACAACCCTTAGGAACATTACTTAACATAGTAAATTTGTTACTTACATCAACGTCGAAAAACATTTATTCAGTTTCTTGGGGAAGGTGGTCCTCTGACGGGAGCTAAAACCGTTTTTACCTTGCGACGCTTGAGTATGTTTTTTTGCCTTAGGAATGTATTTTGAACTAGAACTATCGTCATTTTCATTACTCAAACCATTTTTAACAACATCAGCATATTTCACAATTTTTGCATTATCAGAATCACACATCTTACTATAACTAGGGCAGTTCGCTGGTGAGACACTTGTTTATTTGTGTTTTGTGTTCTGAAAACTTTTGTACAATACCGAAAGGTAAAATATTATGTTGTGAATTCGAATTTATTAAAAAAAAGTGTATTTTAGAATG
>KK122313.1:115509-182890 GCA_000611955.2 Stegodyphus mimosarum
AGAAACTGTAATGTACCTAAATGTCGATCATACGATGGCACTAATGAATATGTGTCCACTTTTAAATTTCCTTCAAGTTCTGTACTTTCTCAGAAATGGATAAAAAATATTAATCGAGAAAATTTTTTACCTCGGAAATACAATTATGTATGAATTAAGCATTTCGATGAAGAATTTATTGTTCGAAAAGAAAAAGTAATTCGTGATCATAGTACACTGTTACTAGGGCCGAGAACTTACCGCACTTTTAAAAAAGGAAGCTTATCTACGATTTTTCAAAACCAACTATGTTATCTATTAAAGAAACTTTTCACAAAAAGAAAAAACGGGAAGAAAGAAAACGTGAAATTAATGCTCGTTGTGATAAACAGTTTGAATAATGTGAAAAGAATGATGTTATTACAAACTTCGACAACCAAATAAAAGGTTTTCCGAGGGAAAAAATGGATCTTGCTTCTTCGGGGACATTTGCTTCTTCGGGAACGTAAAGTCTTTTGAATATCGAAATTCGAATTTGTGAACTGCCCCAAAGTGCTTGTATCTTTAAAAATACTGGAAGATTTAAGTACAGAGATTTTTTTCAATGAAAATAAAATTCCTGTTGAAAATTTCAAGTGGATATTTGGCGAAGAATTGTTATGTCATAGGTGGTCTAATCTTAAAGCACCGATTAATCATTCAGATGTTTTTTTTTCTGTTTGTGATGATCATGATGCTCGCAGTTTAGAATCAGATAAAATATCAAAACTACTGTTGAAATGTACAGAAGCCGAAAATTACCCAGATTACGGTAAATTTAAATTTTTGTATAAACGGCTTCTGGTGATTCAAATAAAGCAGTCTTCTTATAGTGCAGAATTCCTCGCCTGGGCAAGTTATGTATTTTATTGTAATTCAAGTTGCTACAATATTATTCGCAAGAGTAAATGTTTTATATTACGACATCCTTCATATTTAAGAAGTTATCTTTGAAACTTGCCCGAGCAGATTCTGGGATGCAAATAAGTCACTAGATGTATTTGAAGAAAAAATGCGAAATTCTAAATGATTCTGAAAAGCTTATCAAATTATTATTAAATGAAATGCGTATAAAACTGCAGGTTTCGTGTAAAAGTTTTTTAGATAATTCACAGATGGAGGCAACATCTCTGCAGACTTTATGACAACTTCCATATTATCGAAAAACAGAGGTATTGTAGCGGTGTTTCTTGTTAAGAACGTTTCATCATACCTAACTATTAATGTTTACGAAACAAGTTATTGACCATGCTCAGTCTTGCAGCTGTCGAATTATAACTCTAATATCAAACAATGACAGAATTAACAGGAATATGCTTGAAATGTCTTGTGGCGGTACACATTAAATGATTTGTTGGAACGTTCTGCTGCATTTATCGCTAATATATTGCAGAATAATTACTATAAAGTGAAATATAATAATTACAATGAAACCTGTTACAAAAAAATGTTTAAAAATGTCTAAATTAAATAAATTATTCTGGTATTCATCTGAATTTTTTTTAGTAAAGTTAAATTATAAGCATCTGCAAATTACATTCATATTGGTACACAAAGTAATATAGATGGTATGTTGTAAAATCATTCAGAAACTTGCTAAATCAAGTTTGTTTTTGTAGACCTCACGTTAGTGGCTACAATAATAAATGTGTTTTGGCCTTATTATTTAAAAATTTCGAATGAGAAATGGATTGTTGATATGAACTAATGACGTAAGTAGTGTCTTATAATCTTATGACACGCAGGAGTTTTCATTGCTTAATGCCTGCGTGCATATTTTACTCTCCTCTGGCACTAAATAAATGTAGGGTGTAATTTTAATCAGATGTTCTTTCTCTTTCTCTTTTTATAGCATAATATGATGCTTATTGGGATTGCAAAGTTATAAAATTGCTTTGGTTTTAGAGAATTTCATAATATAGTTTTGGAGATGTTACAAGATCTGTAGCATAATGTTCTTGCTTTAAAACGTCTTTAGAATCAAACTTTTTCCTTTCATGCATTTCATAAATGTTCACTTAAGTATTTATAATTAAAAAGCATCTTATGAATCCCAATTGAATGTTGAAGAGTCTTTATTCTCATAAAGACTTTTCAACGGCCAGAGTAGCTCCTTTTGCTTCAATTAACAGAATTACAGAACCAGCTCATTAGCTTCAATTATATTATTGCATATTAAACTATAATCATAAAGCAAAATTTTACTAAAATTAATATTCTGATATTAATTTTGTTTCGAATTCCTAAGTATGTCTTTTTAATATTGAAGAAATATGAATCAGTCTTATAGTTTAATGTATTTTTTTCACTTTATTAGGCATCTGATAAACATTTTGTATTTAGCTCATTATGAATGCCATATTTTCATTGATATTAACCTGTGTGTTGCATTTTCTTATAAATAATTTGTATATATGTTTCCCAGTTCCATATAAAAGTTCAGATAAATTTCAATTTATTTAAATGAGCTTCCTGAATTACAATATCGCTCAAATATTATTTTATCTTTCGTTTAATAAATCGGTAGAAAAATATTTAAATATTATCATAGTAAGTTATTAAATATAAACTTCAAAATAATAGTTGTAAAAATTAATTTAACTTGACTTTTATGTTTGAAATAAAAAGCTACGTACGGCATAAATGAAACTGTCGCCTATGTCTACCGTAGAAACGATTGGTCACTGCTTGTCACTTCAGAAATCGGTAGAGCAGGCCAGTAGATCTAGTTGGCTTTGGCCATAACTTCGGTTATTTTCCAACCGTTAGTTAACTCATGAATTTTATAATCCACGTATAATTCCCAATCTGAGCTAGGATCCATCCTCGAGCAGAGAATTGCATTTGTGATACATGGGTACCGAATTTGCATATGTCGAAGGCTAACAACCATTTTCAGCGATCTAATTGATAAAAAAGGTGAATCTCGTGTCTTCGTTTCGACCATTATAGAAAACGGCGAATCGGAAGTTATTTCGGCAGTTGCCTAACTACCATTTAAGTTTCAAGAATCGGTTTAGAGACGAATTCAAAATAGCAGAAATGAAAGATACTTTTTTGGAAGTGTATTTAATCAATCTTATAATCCCTTGTGATTTTCGAAGAACACGAGTAAAAGCAGCGCACTTGTTGCCGAATATTTTGGCTTACAAAGTCTATAACATGGCCATTTATGAACAATTCAAGGCCAACCTGATCAGAATATCGGCATGAAAAACTACAGTAACACGATTTAAAAGTAATGAATAATTCGTTTGTTTTCTCAAATAATTGGTTTGATGAGATCGTGGATATATACCTATCAGATAGATGCTTCGTTAGTTGAAAGTAATATATTTGGTGCTTTCTTGACTCACATTTTGAAATCCGATGCACACATTTATAAGGTAATTTGTATTAATATTCTCAGTTTCATATTTTGATCTGTAGTTTATCATTACAGTTGTGCTATATAAAAACTATACTATATTACGACAGATTTTTGTCGCTAAGTTTCGCCAAAAATCGCCAAACGTGGCGACATTTTGGTCTGATCTTTGTGTAACTATAACATCGTAACTGAATAATTGTAATTGTTCTTACATGTAGCTGTAACGGTATCCGTCCCTGATACGCTTTCCAGTAATTTCGAGAAGTAGAAATTACTAGCGATTTCTTGGAGGCCGGGGGAAAAACTACATAAAACGGGCGAGAGCTTCAGTTTGTGAGCTGAATTCGGAGTATTGAGGTATTTGAGAGAGAGGTTCGCTTTTCAGATGCCTTTTTTTCATTGCGTTGTATTTAACGTTTAGTAGTTCGAAGTGTAACTACTGATTGTGCTTTATAATACTGAGAAGAGCTGTACGAGTGTTTGTTGTGAAAAGTTCCAAGTTCCAGAACTGTAAAATGTTCCCTTTTGTTAAAAAAAAAAGGAAAGTTATGGAGTTAGCTAAAAAAATTATTCTGTGTTCACGGAAGTTAGCGTTGCATTTGTATGACCACACACCTTCAACCACAACCTTCGCAGATTGTTTTCTGACTGTTATTCAGTATAACTGCTTGACAATCCGAGCGATTCAAACGCACCACATTTATTTTTTAGTAACTGAAAATACTTTTTCTGAAATAAGGCAAGTACCTACTATATCGTTTAAAATGTTAGGTTAGGTTACTTGATTAAGGCAAAGCAACTCGAAAGCTAGCTACTTATAGGAGGGTGCCTTCGTGGAAGACTTTTAAAGGGAAACTGGCTTGTATCCATATTGCACATGAGGAAAACTACGAAAACAATCATGCAACCAGCTCGTTCGTCGAGATTCGATCCCAAGTCGAACTACCAGTGTTTAGCGACTTTACTGCTCGTCCACTTGTGGGCTTGTTCAAAATGCATTATTTGAAAAAAGATTCTATACCCAATTACATAATACAGGTTGGTTATAAGAAAAACGTCCCCCTGCCATATAGGAACCCCTATCGACTTACCCTCTCAAACAATCGAAAGGAAATTCCAGATGTTTGAAGATATGAGCTCGAGGTTGTGATGTTTTAAAACAATAGAGCTCTCACGCTTACGGTTGCAGTGGAAACATTTTAAAATTTTCGAATGGCAGCATCCTATCTTTCCGACGCAAATTAATCACCGCACTGAAAAATCATAAATGGCGTTGGAACGGCACACGTAGGGCAAAAATTGCTGACGTAAAACATTTGCGAAGAGCATTGTAAGGGACAAATAACAACAAGAAAGGAGAAGGAAAACACTTATTGGAATTACAAGTTTTCCAAAGTATTCAAGATGACTGTCGCCCATAACTTTGCCCTTTTGTGGCTCCCCACCCACCAACCCACCTCACTCCGTTGGATTTCTGGCTCTGGGGTTATCTGGAATCTAAGGTGTTCACATCAAATGCACGAGATTTGTCAAAACTGAAAGATGCCAGGAAACATGAAGCTACACTGGATGTTACGTTCTTTATTGTTGTCAACAAACCTCCCGCACGTATGCGTTATAGTTTGCGAAGGTGGGCACAGTGAAAACTTTCAATTGCAATAAAAGATTTTCCCTCTCCTCTATTGCATTGTTCTTCTACAACACTTTTCTCTGCAGATGTTTTACGCTGGCAATATTCATCATACGTGATACTTTGATACTTGATAATGTACTGGGTTTCAGCGGGAGATTAGCGGTCCTGCTGTTACCGGTTCTGTCGAGAATTCCTTATGGGGACCTGGTCTGTACGAAATCCGTAGTGAAATTTCTCCAGCTTAGGTGAAAAAAGTATGAAGGGCTTTGCCTCTTGAATGAAGACCGGAAGAATTGGAGAAACATGCCATTGGTCACGTGAGTGGAGCCTACGAATCAGAGGTGGACGTAGCTTGTTAACTGCTTCGTGGAGACGGGAACAAAATATGCAAAAGCCATAAATATATATCATATGTGCAATATTTACAGTAAAATTTGTTCTTGTGAAAACAAGAGTGTTGCAGCTTACAGGCCGTCTGTGTCGGAAGCTACTTGAAGATTTAGCTATATATACAAGATATGTACACTGACCACTTGAAATACTCTCATCACACTTATGTATAGTTCCAACGCCATTTATGGTTTTTCAATGCATTGATCAATTCGCGCAGGAAATAACTGGGTGTTTCCATTCGAAATCCTGGAAATGTTTTCACTGTAACCTCCACCAGAAGAGCTCCATTGTTTAAAATCTGCGCACATCTTCAAAAAAAATCTGAAATTTCACTTAGATTAATTGAGCGAATAGGCCACTAGGAGTTCATATAATGATCGACTATTATATAGACAAACATCCTATTATAATAATATACAAAGATTCATAAAAATTTTCAGTTTGATATATCATAAATTACATTAGCTAAATATATTGGGAAAGATTTTAATTAATGGGAAGTCTTACTTTTATATCGCTTAGATTGTTCACATACCTTGCACTTCGCGCTATGGTAACCTTTCACAACACAAGCCGCATAGATAATTTATTTACGCTTTAAGAAATGCTTTAACAGTAAGCTTCAATTCAAATTATCTCAAAGAAAAGGAAGAGTGAGTAGACATTAGTTTAGGATAACAAATAGATCTGGACAGCTAGATCCCACAGATGAATGCAGTACTATTGCACTTCCAAATTAAAAATTCTGCGAAAACGGCTTCAACGTTTTCGATTGAAAGACTACAAACGTAAACTGAACTTTTAGAGTTGCAATGAAGAGTGAAAATCAGTTAAGGAATAATTAATTATGATTGAACTAACAAGTTTGGAGCTTTCTTTACTTGCATTCTTGGAGATATTTCAGAATATCCTGGTCTTTAGTCCCTTTTCAATACCTACTTACCAACTAGAATTCAATTTTCAGTCAGCCTGATGATCAAATAGAAAAGTTTCTCATGAATTTGTATTCGATCAAACTAATCTGACGATTAAAATTGTATCTGAGCTTAAGAAACGTTAATCCTGCAGTTCTCTTTTAGTTAAATTTAGAAAACCATTTAAAATCATTAAAACAAGGGATAGTTAGCTCGAAGATTTTGGTCTTTTTGCTCAAACATCGAGGAGCAAACAACGCAAGAGGAAAAAAAAACAAAGTGAAAATACCGCAGGTTTAAACATCTAGTATAAAACATCTTCGTAATGAATAAAGCAGTTGAAGAACTTCGCAATTTTAAAATATCATTGCATGAAGTATCGTAGTTAATAGTAATGAGTCATGTAGCTACAAATCATCTCATGTTGATGTTATAGCAGATAATTTAGTAATTAAACAATTTTAATGTAGATAAGCTCATGCAAGTGCTATCTTCCTTTTTCTGTTTTGTATAAGCTTTTCACCCGTGTTATTTTATACCAAAATGCTTTATATCGTGATGTTTTCCTTTCGCTTTATTTTGGCTGTGACATTTCTGCTGCAATGCTTTCGTTGAACACCCAGAGCTTTTGCTGTGTGCCGGAAAAATAAAGTTAAGGTATATTTGCAGAAGCTCACTATGAGGAGGTCTTTATAAAATTCTATTTTATTTCTAGAAATTTTCTAACTGGAAATAGATGCCTATGACATTTTAAAAAATTTGATGTGTACATCACATGATCTCCTTGTACGGAATACTAAATTACACGCATTTTTTTCTACCTTTCATTTAAACTCATTCCTCGAATTTCATTAGAGATATATTTCTAATTCAATTCAGTTCTCACTTCGCGACAAGGCAAAAATACATGAAATCTCAAAATATCTACATTAAAAATTGAAAGATATAGAAAACATAAAACATCAAATACATTTAAACCAATTAAAATTAGTTTTTAAGCAAAAAAAGCAATTCGGCCAGCGGGCAAAAGGCAGATTTTTCGGTGCACAAAATTGAAAGTTTACTTTTGGGCCCATTCGGCAAAGACACTGCACAGGTGCGGAAACTGACTTAATTTGTTGTGACGCTATGTTGAGTCAATATATAGGAGAATTTAATAACGTAAATGATAATTCCAGAATGGATTAAGCATGATTTAATTCGCAATAATAAAAGAAGACATTACTTCGTTGTTGCGAAGTTTAGTTTCTCTAGATTGACAACAAATCCAGTATTCTGCCAAGTTTCAAATATAAATAAATATGGTTGCTATGGTAAAAAAATTAGGTTTAGCCACACATAAACAACTTTTAAATTGTCGATTATTCTGTAACTAACATACAGGTTAACTAAAGCCATAAAAACCTTAACCGAAAGATAACATAATTGAATCACTTTTAAAGCAAAAAACTGCGCAATTTACAAACGTAAGAATATAGAAACTGAGCTCACTGAGCCGAGTAACAGAGTGGATGTATCTATACATATATTTATATACTGATGGTGCGGCCGATTGCAACCAAAATAGGAGGTGCACATTTACGTGTTATAGCGGTCCTATATAGAAAATTTCAATGTTCTAAGGCTACTCGTTTTTGAGTCATGCGAGATACGTACGTACAGACGCCATGAAAAAATTTCTTCTGAATCCATTTTAAATCAGTTTTATAATTAGTTTTTTGGAAAAAAAAAAGGGAATCTTATTCTGTCCTTATGTACAGATGTCACGCAAAAACATGGTTAAATTGCATTCGACATCGGTCAAAATGGATATTTTCGTTGAAATATGATACCTGAAATTTTTCGTTATTACAATACTTCCTGTTTTCTTTGTACAAGGATATAAAAATAAAGCTCCTTTTCTCAAACATAATAAAAATAGTGTATGTATCTGGAAAAGATTGAAATATCTGTCGTTTTGTCTACAGCGGAAGTCTGGTACATTCCTTACGTTAGAACCGTCTTTAACCGAATTTTTCCAAAATATTTGGACCGTTAAGCTACGCTATAATCTGCTACTCACGCAGCTTAGCAATTATTGTGACTTTACAATACAAGGTTTTCACCACATACTAGGCTCGGCAAGGAGCACTAAGAAATGGTACAGCCTTCGATAAAGCTTAAAATATTTCAATTTAATGTCTTTAAAATCTCAACAGATAAGGATTTAAGTAACTACTTAAAAACTTAATACATTTTTAATAGATAGTAATGTACCACTGGATAAAATTTAAAATATTTTTAGTTTGTAATCCACATGATATTTTAAAAGATGTTTCTAGCACCATATATTGCATATCTAAATATAAAATAATTTGGTTTCTAAATTTTAGAACAGTTCTGGAATTCTATGCCATGTTGCATATTTGTTAATTTTACTATGGTTGTGGTGTTTTCATATTTACGTAGAATGTATACAAGAAATGTGTAACAAGTTGAACTATATTAGACAGATAATTGAATAATTTTCAGTCACTAAACGAAAAAAGCTCACAATGGATGTCTGAACTATTAAGAAATACAAAAATTTTTTAAATGAAATTTTAATGAAAACATTTGGATACAACCTTGCATACTTTATAACTCTAGTACCAGAACACTACAAGATTTACTATCCATACATAAAAAAATTGCACTAAAATTTATATGTGCACTTTATGAAGATTTAAAAGAAAACTGAACTATATCAAGTCTTGAATTAAAACATGGAACTAAAACCATGAAAAATAATTAAAAATTCAAATTTTAAATTCGTAAATTTGTTTTTGCAAACAATTTCCTTTTACGTAAAAGAATACTTCAAGTAGTCAAACTAATATTCAATTTAAAAATGTAAATGAATGAAGGAACATAAAATATTTAACACCAAATTTAATAGTTTTATCTTATTCTTTATGGTTTCTAAATACAATTATATTAACCTTGTTCAAGATAAAACTTTTGGTGTGTTTCTTGCTGGTATTCTCTCACTCAAAGCTTTACAAATGGACATACCTCAAGCTAGCTTTTATATACATTAATAGAACTGTACACCAGTGTCAGTCCCCGCATAGGTCCACAGACATCGCAATTTCTTCTCAAAGTCTGTTCAGAAATTCAACTTTGTGGTATTACTTTCACAATGCTTTGAGTTTGATTGCCACAGAGGACTTTGAGTATACAAGAGCAGCATTTTGCTTCGTCAGTGCCTGCGGTAGGCAGTAGTTGAAAGACTTACCACACTTTCTGAAAGTTGGGTCGCGACTTGCTATGCAATTAAGGTGACAACACTTTTCTACAGCTCCGCTGTCAAGTTGTCCTCGTAAGCTCTCAGCTTCACGATTCATTTGCGATACCAAGTGACTCACGTGACCACCATTTTTCTGAGTTTTCTGAAGTACTGTGGAGATATTGATATCCTCATGCGCAGTGTCGGTGATTGTTGAACGCAAGGTTTTACCTGGTGGCACCGAAATGGGAGAGAATTTAGAACAAGGTCTCTTGGAATAGTTTTTAACAAAGAAGTTAAGAAACAAGCCAAAAAACAACAAAGCATGGATGAAGTTCATAAGGATAAAAGTTTTCGATATGTCACACTTATTATATGATAGGGATATGGCATAAATTATCACTCCAACGAACTGCACCTGCAAAGTAAAAGAAACATTTATAATGCTTGCTAGATGAAAAATATATTGTTTGCATACATTTAAGAACGCGACATCGATATTCACACACGGATATTATAAATATCTGCTCTCTAGATATTTGCAAAAATTCTAAACATTCCACACACTTTCTAGAATTTTTAAAATAAGTCAAAACTGGCATGAGACTCATCCACTTATTGTTCTGAATGTTTTAAAAATAAACATTGTGCTTATAATATTTCGTTCTTTCGAGTGATTCTCATTTCTATACTTACTAGAATTAGATCTTTAAAAACCAAATTATTATACAAATAGAAAATTGCGATTTGGTAGTTCCACATTGAAAATTCGCCGAATTTGGTAAATTATTTAGCTGGCTGTTGTCGGCTATACTCAGTACGGCATCTTTGGATGGTCTTCAATTTAAAAACGTATACGTTGTAGTGGATATTCACAGCCAAACTCTTTCCAGAGTTGTGTCTGATAAAATTAGCGCTTTCAGACTACCACTAAATTTTGTACAGTGACCGAAAGAAATCAGATTGCTAAAGCCTGGAAAGAATTTAAGAAGTTTCACCTCATAATGCGGTACCACCTTTACAGTCTGTTGTTATTTCACTTATCTAACTATAACGTCAGAACAAGTCCACACAATTTATCAAAGAGGTAGAAGAACAGGCTTTCATGTGACATTAGCATGGGTCTTGGGCACCTTACAGATGATAGCATGACTCTCTCCCAAATTTGAAAGAATTCAAGGGTTTCTCCTAATACAGTGTACTCTCGATTATCCAGGCTAATCCTGGGGAAGCAGGTCACGGATAATTGAAATATACGGATAACCCAAACGATCAATTTTCATGCGTATTTATGTGTTTATTTCCTTAAATCAGTAATTTTACTTTATTTTTGAAAGCGTTTAAATATTTGTCGAAATTCATGGGTATTTTTTGAAGTGCTATTTTATCACTGTATTCGATTCTCCGTTGGTTAATGAACTTCAACAGACTTTCAACAAAAATCATTCATTTCTCGGGAGTAATGTATTTGTATCTTCTTTTATTTTCTGTTATTCTCTTCAACTGTTCCTTTGACATTTGAAACGATATCCACGTCACTCAAACGCTGAAAGTCCAGTCAGTCGAACTGCCATAAAACCATTCTTCGATATTTTTTCTATCGACATTTCCAAAGATTTTTATAATTTTAATTTTTTGGCACACAGCTTCAGTTATTGCCTCGACTTTAGACAAATCTCAAATTTTTATATTAAGAAACTTTCCCCATGAGTGAACAAAGTATTGATTTTACTTGCGACCAAACATTTACAACTCCGTACAAGACATCCATTAGTCAAATTTTCCAGAACTTCATTAAATCATCATCTTCCTCAGCAAGAGTTATGAGAAGGCGAGGTAATCGTTGAAACTAAACCTAAAGACATACTTCAGTCGTTTTCAGAGCATTGCTAGTTCTTGCACTTGTTTTTTTTTTTACACTTTTGCGCACAGCGTTGAGCGTGCCTGCGTGGGCTCTACGACGCACGGATAATCCGCACCCTGATAATCGAGAGTACATCGTAATATAACATTATAATAAAATTAATTACTATCCCTACACTTCCCTTGCCTTTGATGAAGCAAATTTATCAATCATTTCAAATTTTTCTCTTTGTACACTTAAAAATCTAAGACACTTGAGGGATCTTGTCCCATCGTTGATCGTAGATACATCAAAATTAAAATTGATTTGGTAAAATACCGTTCACAGTTAGCAGTTGATACTAAAAAGTATTTGAAGTGAGATTCTCATGTTTGGAAAATCTTCTCAATAGGAGATTATAAAGGTTAGAAGCTCTATAGAGTTTTAGGTTCAATTTTAACGTCCAGTAAATATCCAAATTTGGAATTAAGCTCACTTTAGTCGCGTAAATCACTTATTTTCAGTTGCAGGGGATCAGGAATGGTTTTTAGTAACGCAAAAAATTTCACTTTCTCCGAAAAGGCCAACACCTCTAGTCAATTCTCCGGGCACTTTTCGGTCTCTTCTAACACTGATTGTTGCATCAATTCCCCATTTTTCATAGACAGACAGCTTTTTCTATTGCATCTTCACAGATCTCGTATCGAATTTCTGCAAGTTCACTCGTTAATGATTCAAGAACATGGAACGCTTCTACAAAATTCATTTTAGAGCTTCCAAAATTCATTTTAGATTTTTGTTATCTGAGCTGCACACGATCAGTTCTCCATTGCTGATGCCAAAAATGGATTTAAATTATGAAATTAAAATTCAGTGACTTTTGCATTAAAATTGTAGCTTCACTTTTGGTAGAACTGTCCTCTACTAATTTTTCTAATTGTGCTACTAATTTTTCCAATCCATCGTCAGTAACACTCACCGCCTGTGCTCTGGCACTCCATCTTGTTTCAGATTCATGTTTAACAGATTTCTTTGTCATTTTTTTAATTCCCATCATAATGTAACGTGAGAAAAAATATGTTTCCAATTATTCCGAACATGTTACAACTACTGGATCTTGCTTAGCTGCAGTGTACTGAAATTAGCGAGTGGTTATCAAAATTTAAAATTGATGCTTCATTACTTTTTGCCACAATTCTTTGTTGAACACGAGGTATGTGCCCTGACATACGGTAGCGTTATCATAGCATTGTGACAGTTTGTTAATGAAAGCTGATCAGAATTTAATTTTTCTAAAATTGTATTTTCAATCGAGACTGCATCTTTAGCACGTATTTCAATAAATCCCCCAAAAGACTCTGATAAAAACTTTTCTGCTGGTAATATCAATATCTATATACCTAAAGACTTGATATTCGTTCTCAATGAGCTATATAAGGAATCGAATCCAATGAAAGTCCATAATATTCAATTCTTTTGATGTCAATTATTAGTTATTATAGTTTAGCGGCCGAATTAATAATAATTGTATGATAAAAGAATACAGTGCATTGTTTGTTATCGTTCTAAATAGGATGATATGTAAGTGCAATTTGTTTTAAAAATATTCCACTATTTTAGAAAAATAAAATGTTCAGAAAGAAGGATGAAAGAACATTTATCATATGGAGATATTTGATTTAATGAAAATATTATTTATAAAATATTTATCAGACAAATCAAGAAAGGAAATAATTATATTACAATAATTAATAATTTTAAATAGATTTTCCGGAAAATCTTGTTTGTATTAGGAACCATTTGGCGCCTCTCTGCGAGAGGCACCCGGGCATGATGGGCCCCTCTTGCTATGCCACTGCATGCAGCCAGCTCTTTCACCAGAGTTCAAATCCGGATAAAACTACCATCATTCAATAGTCTGCAAAGTTATCATAGTTTTCATTATTTTCGCATCTCAGATGATCAGCTGGTGGATACAGGTTAGAACTTAAAGCACACAAGAGCTATCTGGCTACCAGGATATATGTCTTCGTTAAAGGCATTTTAAGGGAGCCTGACCCGTATTCACGTTATACATGGGAAGAACCGCGAAAACCAATCATGCAACCAGCTCGTTTGCCTGGGTTCAAAGCAGGGCAAGTTACCAGCATTCAGCAGTCTTAAAACACTTGGCCACTCACTGTTGGGGGGCTTAAAATTAATTTAAAATTGTTCCTTTAATATTGTAAGGGGAATAAACTGCCAATCACAGGGGCATCAAAGATTTTTACCAAATTAGTAAAATGTTGCAACACAACTTAAGTAAATTTTTGGCCATCTTGTGTGAAATCTTCGCCCATTTCTTTGCTCCATTTGACAACAGAAAATTTACTAACGACTATTTGCTGGAGACTTAAAACAATTTGGTAATAACGAACGTACATTTAATTAGCAAAGCAGCGACCTTGCGTCTGGCATACATTTAAGTCAATAACTCAATCGATTTCGAAGGCATAGAGGTCCCTCTGCATCAAAAGCAAAGAAATATGAAAGACAGATGTCTGAAATCTGAGATTGAAATGACCTGAAAGCAAGTAACAGACTGAGTGTCCGAGTCTTGCAGATTTGTTTGTTCCTGATGAAGAGGGACCTGTAGCTGTTTGCTCTCGAAAGCAATTATTGACTTACGCCAAACACAAGGTTGTTGCTTTGCTAATTTTGTTTTAGTTTAGCACGTTTCTTCTATTTTGAACAAACATTTCCTTTCTGGAATAAAATAAATTTATTTCTTTCTCATTATATTGAAGCATAATACTCTGAAAATTATGTATATAAAAATATGAACACCTTTTTTATGAAAACAAATGTGATTTATGAATATCAAGAAAAACATTGTACAAAATTGCTCCAGTGTAGTTAATTCAATAAAAGGGATTCTGTCATTAAATTGAATTTTAAATTTACTAGCTGTTTTTGTAACTGAACCTGTAATTAATGCTAATGTCATTGTGTAACCTAAAAAGGAAAGCGAGTGTCACTTTGAATAAGGTTCAATACTAATGCAGAAACACGAAGGTCAGGGAGCGAAGCATAAGAAATAATTTAAAATTGCTCTCTTAATATTATTTCACTATGAAATAAAATGAATGCAGAAAACATTTTACCATTTGGATGTATGTCATGTACTTCTTCCAGAATAAGTATTTTTTATATTTCTCTCCCAGAGCTGCCAAGCCGTAATAAGTGTACATGATCACGTGGACAAGGGAATTCAGGAAAGGAAAGAAGGCATTGTATCCACCTGTAAAGAGGTAATATTTATAATCAATAAATATAGTCATTCTTTGAAGCCCTCGAGTTTGAATAGTGCATCTCTATTAATACATGCATTCTACAACCAAAGATTATACTGCAAGTACCTTCTAAAACTTTATGGTAGTTAAAAAAAACACTTAGTTTACAAACAAAAAATCTTAAAAGTTAGGTATATCATATGTATCAGTTAAGTTTGCTTAAACGAATGTGCTATTTGATTTACCTGGAGCATACTTTACGCCAAACCACAGACTAAAAGGTACAATGCTGTGATGAATAACATGCAGAGCCGATATCTGACTATCCTTTTTTCGCAGCACGAAGAAGATCTGAAAAGCAAAAGGATTATCGGTATAATTTAAAAATGAATACACTGAATCAGACTTTAAAATATTCATTAAGGAGAACATCGAAACCAAAATCTATAACAAGAATGGAAACTGATGGATACTGTAGGCTCCATCACTTCACTACACTCCTCACAAGTTTTAAAAAGAATTATTTTTTATGGAATTAAAAGAAGGCCTGCATGATAAAAGAAATATAATCAAATCCTTATTTATTGGGGTGATACTGGGACTTAGGAACATTGTTAACTCGGTTGATCCGAAGGCAGTTAATACTGCTAATGACTTACCCGTATTTTCAAGCAATTTAAATTGGAAAATAAGTTAATCTGGTTATATCTGGTTGTAACGAAAGTTTTCCGCCAAAACATATTCTTAATAAAGTTAAGGAAAACATAAAAGCAGTACCTTTAGTGCGGGTTGTAATCACCACCCAAATCTATGATTTTCTGCCAAAGTTGGGGTAGTTTTCCAAAGCCTTCGGGCCCAGAAACTTGGTGGCCGCGAGTCCAAAAACAGATCAACCTCATTTCGAACATTCTGTGCAGAATTTAAGATAGCAGAGTAAAAAGAAGTTGCAGGTGCGAAAAGAGTAGAAGTCAGAAAGAGCGATGTCGAGGCTATATGGTGAGTGCGGCAAAAGATTCTATTCGAGTCTATACAGAGGCCAGATGTTGAATGCAGAGACATTTGGTCTTTTATTATCTTGATGAAACATTACCTTTTTGTACTCATTTCGACGTTTTATCTGGATGGCAGCGTGTACACGGATTGGCACCTCGCTGTACACCGTAATTCTCGAGGGTTTTACTTTTTTCCAGATACTCTTTGTGGATAATACCATGGCAAAACCACAGGATAGAAAGCATGATCTTTTTGTTAATCAAATCGCGCTTTGCGATGCTGCCGACTGCGTCACCGAGCGCAGACCATATTATTACTATATTTTTATATATTTTTTATATATTTTTTACAAAGTTCACAGCACATTGTTCTAAAGCAAATCTCTTTCTTTCAAACGCCAAAAATAACGAACTGTTTGTGTAGACGATATTTGTGGTGGGAGAAACTTTCGCTAAAATCCGATATAAATCGATATTCAAAATGATTTTTACATCTGTCATAGAATAGAAAATGATGCTGGAAGGGGATTCTGTAATCCTGTATTATTGTAATCTTAAAGAGTTAAAATCTGCTCCCATGTAAAAAAATCGGCTTAGAAAACGTTTTCAGGCACAACTGAAATAAAAGTGAGCTCAGTCTTATTTTTATAATATACAGAATTTTAAATTTATATGATTTAAGAAGTGAAGCACTTCTATATTTTTAAGTGTAGAAAATATTTTAAAAGAACTGAAAGCAAAACGGCAAAAGGTAAATAAAAGGTTACATTTAAAAATAAATGAGCAAGCAAGATTGTAGAATATGAAGAGTTTTGTAGAAATTAATAACAGTTTATACTGTCTTTGATCAGCCAGCTAAAGACAATTAAACGTAACTCAGAATGCTCGAATAACAGTGAATATGCAGTCTAATTCTTGCCGGAAAGTAACATTTATTACACAGAGCTACGTCTGTATATTCAGCTATTCATACAAGTTGTTTTGAAGTTGAACGGTGCCTATGAAACCCAGTTTGTTCATGTGGCAGTCAAATGGAGATAAGATTAGATCTTCTGTAGTATAACCCTGTAGAAAACACTAAAGTCCTATCATGTTTTCAAATATTCAGAAAATATGGGTACATAGTGTACATGGATACTTTAAAAATACGTTTTCTTTTTAGAAGATAGTTTTTAATTTTCCCTTTCTCTAAAAATGGAAGCTTTTAGTCATATTATAGCAAGTGAAATGTCAAACAGTTGAATTTGAAACGAGTACCTTCTGTGCTAATGTTAGAACTTTGAATTTCACTGGAATTTAGTCACTCTAAACACAGCTTTTATGGTGAAAATATTAGCCTACGTTATTGTTACTTAAACTTCAGTTACAGTATAAGATGCATGTACTGTCTGCGAATAAAACTGATTTTTAGTTCACAATGCAAGAATTAGAACTCAAAAATCGAATATTAGAAAAATGAAATGATTTATACTTACCGTATCGGCAAATTCTATAAACTTTATAATATAAAACCAATAGCCCATTTCTGCCATCTGAGGGGAGAAATAAAAGTTTATTCATTGTTATGCATGGTTAAGAGCTCACAATAAAATTCCCTTTCATTAAAACTCAAATACCCAAATGTTCTTTACAGTCAATTTACGTTAATGGAATTTACATATTTTATAGTTTGATGCCTTCGTTTAAAGAAACTGGTTAAATAATTAATCGTACATAAATATTGTACAGAACTATACAGGAAGTGATCAAACTGCAAAGAAAATTTATAAGAAATCATGGGGTGGTTACTGTGCTTATCCACATATCCTTACATACAGGTTCCAGAATAAACTCATGATTAATGAAGTGCCAGCAAAAAGCATCATCTGAAGCTTTGAATTCCTGTGGTAACAGGATGTTTCCTTGACATAATTTAGGTAAATAATTTAGCGTTGCCATGGAGATAACTTTCTTACAGGTGAATTTAAATGCCCACTTTCGAAGAATAAGCTTTCATAAAGGTGCCTAGTGATAGGCGCTGCACTTTAGTGCAACTGGACTACTAAATGACAAACTTTCACAACGGCGTCTCAACATAAGTGACTACATCCTTATGGAGAATAGTTTCCAACTTAATGCTTCAGGACTTAATGCCAGGGTACCATTATGGATATATTGAGCTGCAAATGAAATAACTGTTGAATGATGTTAGGCTTCAAGTGACTGAAGAAGAAAGCAAGTACTGGTGGTTTATAAGATTTTATGTTATGAGACAACCTCAAATGTAGGTGATGTGACTAAAATGCTTGTTTTGTTCAAGAGTATTACAGTTTGAATACTATCAACATCAAGTCAATGAAACCAGTCGGTTAAGGCTGCTATCCCTTTACAAGCTCAGACTGAGAAGCGGCTGTAATATGAAACACCAGTAAAACTTTAGGTGGAGCAATAACTCGTGAGACATCGACTCACCATTGGTTTGCCAAGCTTCGTTCAAGGGATTTGAGGCTACAAAATGAAGCTCGTGATCATCCTACTTAGTACTAGTTGTCAGCACTATGTTTAACTGCAAATTGGAAAATTTCAACTTATCAAATAGTAGATTTGTTTAAAGATTACCTCACAAAGCAAATTAAGGACTTTGTGAAATGACCTTGGACACTGGACTTTGTAATATCTGTGCATTTTAATGACTAACTCGTATGATCATAGTATAACCAATCATGACTTCAGGATAGAGATTTTCGCTATTCGACAGCAAATATCATGCAACATTCAGATTTACCGTTTTCTTAAAATAGTGTTCCAACATGTTTCAAGATTGTACGTTTCAAAATATTTTAGAACATTTGTGATATTTTTAGGCTTAATTTATTTTCCCTCGCACTTCTAAGTCAAATATCTTATTGATCGCAGTGAACGCATTTTGACCACAGCACAGTCGAGACTTTTGACTAAAGTCACCTTGCTTCTTTCTTCGCCTTTCGATGAAAGGTACGATGACACCGTTTCTTTTCAACTACAATGAGTGGCCTTAATGGCAAAAATTGGATTTCTGATGAAAACTATATAGTTAAATCTAGTTCGAGAGTGATGCCATATCACCCATGAGTAATTAAGTTTAACGTATTTTGTTCCCTCACTAGATGTCATTAGGGATTCTACGAATGAGAAAACGTTGATGGCATACTTGCCATAATTGTTAGCTACGTTTCTGCTCTGTTACAGAACAAGCATGCAGGAAGAAGGCCATTTCGATCCTTGTATTTATTTTTAAACCCATAAATTAGAAAATAGAGAATGAGTAATAATTCCCGGAACAAGACGGCTCCCGGAACTAAATACTTGTTTTCATTGCATGATGTGTACGTCAAGATGTAAAGTGCTGATAAAATAAACTGCGTTTCGTCTAAAACAAGATATGTTCTTCAGCTAAGTCAAGTCACTTAAATACTTCCTGTCAACGTACACAATGAAGATTTTCTTACTTCTTAATGAAAAGTATATCAGCACCTGCATTTGTGAGTGTTTTCTGACACTATTTATCAGCATTAGTTGATTGATTACAAGTGGATCAAACCATATTTCATGAGTATATCACATTGTTTGGGTTGCACGATAACTATATTAATAATGATTAATGCTATTGAATCGAGTTACTGTTCACTAATTCCACAAGTTAAAAATAATTCTAAAAAAGGATGAAATTTTTAGCAAACTATCACCTGATATTCGGAAATTTAAAATGAATGGCAAGAAAGAAAGCTAAAGAAATAGCCAGTGCCATTTGACTAAGGAGTGCTATAGTAGAATTTTCGTAGCAGCACATGGGAAAATAGAAACAGAAGCATTGCTGAAGCAACGGGGCCCTGGGTTCTAAAGGAACCTAAATGCCCATTTCTTAATTTGCTTTCAAGGGCTATTTTGACAAACGAAATTTCATATGGAACTTGGGGGTCAAAACTTAGAGGTTAGCTACAGAGCCCTAGCTAGCTCTCTATGGTCCTCCAATATATTTTACGTTTGGATGAAATTGATGCACAACATCACGTCTTAGTGAGCTTTTTTTAACAAATGTGAATAGTAACTTCCTTACCTACACTAAGCCACCTTCTAACATTTACTAGGTTGACCACTAAAATGGTCATCCAATATTAAGTGAATAATAGGCATAAGTATTAACAAAAAAAGCATATGTGATCTCTTCCAATCCCGAAAGACGGGAATAATGAATTAAAAGGCAGGAATCTTCAATAATAAAATTAGAAAATAATATCACCTTTAGTTTTTATAAACTTTTTACACATAAAAACATTTTGGGGAGAGCTTATTGTCCTTCGCACCACCCTGGATACAAGCAGATTCCTCTAGCATGTAATGCTCAGTGAAATCTTCGGAAAAAAAAACAAGTGCCACTTAGACTTCCATGTTAGATAAATAGTTGTGTTCAGATATTTTAAGCGGAGACAGATTTGAATTCTAGTCTGCTAGAGTAATGGACAGCTTCTGTTGATATGAAAAGAGATGACCATCTTCACTTATTCTTTTCTGAGAATAACTGGACCATATTTACATTACACGTCGGGAGAATCACAAACATGCCATGTAATTAGCCGGTTTAGTCGCCGGTAATAGAGTGAGGGTTGAATTGCTTTCAGCTATTAAGCCATTAGTAAAAAAATCTCAAATATGAAGAAATGTCCCAGCATCTTGGACCATTCTTGAAGTGATATCAAAGATGATTTTCATTGGATCAAAATCGAATAAGATGATTCTAATATGCAAATATGTTAAAATGCCAACTTTCATCCTTTTCCCTGAACTTTTAATATCTAAAACCAATTTCTGAAGTTTTATTATTCATAAAATTTCACACAAAATTCATGTCAGCTTTCCACTTAAAATGTGTATTTGGCATATGAAAATATATAACTTGCCAAATTTTAATTCGTTACTTTTCAAGAAGTAAAAATTGAGGATTTATGTATACATCTTACCTTGACAGCACTGTGCTCATTGGAATAATCCACGGGTTGACACTTCAAGCTATAACCGTTGAACCAACCGTACCAACCAATCTGTGAAAGAAACCAACTTCGAATTACATTAAGAATCAAATGACTAGTTTTTAATTTTTAGATCCCGTAAAATAAACTAATAAACTGGTAAAATGTGTGTTGAGTTTTAAGAGCACTTTTGTATGACGCTTATTTTCTTGGATACCCTGCTGTTATGTACATGTTATTTTTGTTCGGATTTGCATAAATAAATCAAATTTTAATTTCAAAAGCTGAAAGTTTGTTAACTCGGGTGCGTAGGGTTCTGGGGATTACAGTTTATGATTCTTATGTCTTTAGTTTAGAATAGCCCCTTACGCATAGAGAAGAATACAGAAAAGTTCTTATCGAAGCAGTTTGATTTTTAACTTTTTTTAGTCATCTAAAAAAGTGGCAATAAATTTTTTCCAGGTAGAATGATTACGTTTGTTAAGTTTTAAGAATTAGGTATTCTGATTTCATAATATCTAAATTACTTTTCCTAGGAAAGGTGACTAGTACGTTAAAGATATATCTGTATAATTTTCAGTTTGTAAGTTTTGCTTCCTTCAAAGATAAAAAAATCGACTTTTAATTGACTGACCAATTTCTTGCTGTCTATCTGTCAATATATGCTATTCTAGAGAAGAATCTATTAAGCCTGACATCAGTTCATTAGCCAATTAAGTCAATTCATAAATGTAAAAGAATATTACATCCTGAATTCATGTGCTAAGTACTTCATCCAGTATCCGTGAAAAACTGAAGTTGACCCACTATGTAGGATACACACTAATGCAATACTTAATGGTAAGCTATATCGTTCCTCTTACAATGCTTTTATTCTATTAAACCGAAGTAGATAATTTTACAGCATTCTAAATGTATTTTAGTGCTGATCTATTGCACAGCCAGTAGTGAGCTCGGAAAATTTTAATGAAGTGCTTGTACTTTATCTCAAAAAGCAAAATATTCTAATTAAACACTTCTTACGACAGCAGAAAATGCAGATAATTGCGCATAAAGAAATATGTTTAAAACTTCAAAAAAGTACAGACTATCACAGAAGTTACATAAAATATGCAGAAAATTTAATATTGTGGCACAATGTATCTCAGAAGCAGGCACACAATTGTTTCTAATGCAAGTTACCTTCTAAGAGCTTTTTAAGTCGGGGTTAATTTTTCAAAAATCCTTTTGCACAAGATTTAGGATGAAATTCTGTTAAATGGTTCCCATTTATAGAGGGGTCTACCAGATGCCGAGAGCTGTAGTTATTGAAACACTGGTAGCTTGGACCTGGAATCGAATACCAGCGAACGAACTGGCTGCATGTACGTTTTCGTATTTTTACACATGTGCAAGATGCATACGATTCAGCTTCCCCTAGAAAGTTTTCCAAGAAGGCATTCGTCCATATAAGCAGATAGCCCTCGTGTGCTTTGCCACAATCAAATAAACCATTTCGTGTAAAAAGATAGTCATTAATTCTGAAAATGTTATACAGTTAAAGGAAAGTTATTGAAAATACTATTTTCATAGAGCTGAAAGTTCGTTCACCTCCTGTAGTAGTAGTGAAGGTCTTCATAATGACTTTCTTTACACCATCAGGAATTTCTCTGCAATTTTTCTGAATTACTGAAGATCATATATTTCACGCTTTAATATGTAATGATTATGACAACACAAGACATGCATTTTTCTTGGAATAAGCAAAAGCAAAAAAAGCACTTGAAAATTATAGCCAGATTTAACAAAGGGCTTGCGAGAGTCCCCTTATGGCTCTCCATTGGACATACTAAAGACATTTATTTTTTTCATGGTCCTGACAGTAACACCGCTACCTATGTTGTGCAGCAGAATTAGGCATGCTTCATGCAGAAAGTTTTGAGGGAAACTTGCTCTTACTGAAGTTACACATGGGGAAAACCGAACCAACCCGTTCGCTTGAGTTCGATCTCAGATTCGGCTATTGGTATAGAGATTAAGCTTTAATTGTACCTCATCTACAGCGTTTATATATCAAGGGTGCCTGCTATTGTGGATGTAAAAATAAATGCATTCACCAAGACTAGAACCTTCGTTTATACCGAGACCATGTTAAATAGTGCAAATCCTGTAAAGGTACTGTCAAGTTTTCCCCCGGCTGTGTCATTGGAATGTATTTTGATTCATTGATGGAGTGGGCATCCTTTTTAATTGCCTTGCGTTTGCGTCGGGGGCCCATTTTGTGCGTACAGCCGTAGACAAGTAAGCGAACTGCCATTGGGTCTACTTTGGTACTCCATATACAATTTCAAATGCCACAAATATCTTAGTAATATGACGACTATATGTCGGCTCACCAAAGAACTAAATGTCATCAAGCATGGCTCAGTCAGTGCTATCAAACCGCCACTTTTAATATTCTCATTACTGATCCATTTCTCCTCAAATTGTAGCATCCTAGTAACGACTAAGCGTGTTAATCATGAGTAATAGAAAAAAGCATTTATCATGCGTAATGTAAAAAATGATTTAAACATACTACAAAACATGCGTTATTAGAATGGAAAAATGGAGTTCACTTACGCCCCAAAATATCCATAAGTTGAGGAAGACAAGAACGAAGTTGTAGACAACCATAAGCCAGCGTAGATCATATGGGGACCTATTCTTCATGAATTGTGGCCCAGCCACTTTGACGAAGTAAATGTAAGCAGCAATCATGGCCATGCCCGGAAAAGGCGTTTTCATCATGGGCCATTCATTCAGTCGAGGATCTGGAAAGAAATGGGAAGCACAAAATTAAAATGTTGTTTTCGATTTAAGTGAAGGATTAACTGCCTTTTTTTTGTTCGGAACAAATTTTGATAGCCAGACTAGTCTTCGCCTAGCTTTTGCAACAAAATTATGAGTATTGCTTATCAGGTTTATATACCAACGTCGCACAACGCTAGTTAAACTTGTCTTATGAGCAAAGTTACAATTAACATGTTTTTTAAATTTTGAAGTTTCCTGCATCCGAGCGAGCAAGATCTAGAGCACAGTTTTATAAACTATGCTAGATGGAATCAAGATACGTAGCAAGCTAAAAATATCTATCGACCAGGTCAAGATTTTTATATGCCCCATTTGAAAATACTGTGATGGTGGTATCGCCTTTTTATTAAGGAAAAGTTACAGTACTAGGGCAAGTGATTAGGACAGCAGCCTAAAATTTATTCTCAAGTATGTTGAAATGAGGCACAAACACCGTAGAAACCGTGCAAAAAGTCTGAAAGAAACTTTCAAAATCGAAGCTGACGATAGAAGTTCAAAGTGTTTCCAGTCAAGGTTTTATAGGTAGTCAAGGATTTTATCCATTATGAATGCGACTGATCCAAAGATCCATTTCATTTTTGAAATTGAATCTGATAATTCTATCTTCTTCGATATTCTTATACTCCCAATTAATTTGATTTCAGCACTACTGTTTACCGTAAACCCTTTTCTGTTTGTTTACCACCCCATGATAAGTCATGTCACCCGGGTAACAAAAAATGGCTCCTTTTTACTATTATAGATTTCGTGCTCTCTGTCTGTTCCTCAGAGCCTCTGCTTGCTAATGAATTCAATTATTTGAATTCATTAGCAAGCAGAGTCAGTGAGTTGTCAGTGACCGAGCCTTTAAAAAAATTTTTCACTTACCATCAAAGAAGACATTCCGCTATTAGAAATAACATTAGTAACCCTGTCGTGCTTCCATTTATCCTTCTGTCAGTTATAAAATTGCGCGGATTCTTCAGAAGTCCAATTTTCAAGTCATTTTCTTCCCTATCAATAAAATCCATGGTTCGGCTCTTAAATATTCCATTTCTAACTTTAATTCTTGGGGAATTAACAGTATATCGTATCATTACAGTTTGAGATACATCGGAAAAACTAAAAGTGTTAACGTTTCATATCAATGAACACGAAACTTATGTCCGAAAAGGCGAAATTAATAAATCTTGGATAGAAGCTTGATTAGATTGTTAGAAGTTTAATCATAATTTTGACTTTGGTTGGTTGGTTGGTATTTTTAATGGCACAAAACCTTGAAGATTATTATGCGCCAGACGAATGATGAATAAAGTTCAAAAGTACAAACACATTGTATTGGATGAATTGTTGAAATGAACCTGGAATGCTGATGAAGGCATCCAAAAATGGGTTTGAGAAAAGCTCTGGCAACAGGTAGAGTACGTTAAAAGGAAAAACTTTAAATCATATGGTAAAAGGAGATGTCCTTTAAAAACTTATGATGTTGATGAAACTTATGTTTCTTCGAATGAGATCTGTTGAGTTAAAATTCGTAGAGTTAAAATGTCCTTTAAAAACTTATGATGTTGATGAAACTTATGTTTCTTCCAATGAGATCTGTTGAGTTAAAATTCGTAGAGTTAAAATGTAATTCACGTTTCTGACTAAAAGCAGGACAACAGGTAGAGTACGTTAAAAGGAAAAACTTTAAATCATATGGTAAAAGGAGATGTCCTTTAAAAAACTTATGAGGTTGACGTGGGGGTTTCTTCCAATGAGATCTGTTAAGTTAAAATTCGTTGAGTTAAAATGTAGTTCACGTTTCTGACTAAAAGCAGGACAGTAGGTTAAGATGTGATTCACTGAAGTAGGAACGTTGCAGGTGCCACAGATAGGCTCATTATCTCCCTTCAAGAGATACTGATGAGTCAGCCTGCAGTGTCCAATTCGTAGGCGAGTCAACAGTACATCCTCCTTTCGATTCCCTTTTGATTCCCAATACTCCAGATTGGGTTTTACCTGCCTTAATTTGTTCAGAGTCTGGCATTCCCAGAGTTCTTGCCACCTGGACAAGATCTTTGTTCTGATGTACTTCTGTATGTCTGTAAAAGGGACATCATTATCGAAGGGAGTATCAGCAGATTTTGCAGCGATATCAGCGAGTTCATTACCTTTGATGCCAGCATGTCCAGGCACCCAGCAGTACATTACAGAATATCCTGCATTTCTCAAATGGAGGTGAGTCTTTAAAATTTCCAAGATCATAGGGTGGTCAGTGTTTGCATTAATTGATTCAAGGGCGCTCAGTGAGTCAGAGTAGATGATGAATTTTCTGCTGTTCTGCTTGGAGATAAAGATTAAGGAGTTCAAAATGGCAAATGTTTCTGCAGTAAAGACAGATGCAGCCTTATGAAGTTTACTACTCCTGATTACTTTATCGCAAACAAAAGCTGCCCCGACATGATCGTGATTCTTTGAGCCATCAGTGAAAATTGCTTTATAGTTAGAATAGCTGTTTCTATGGTCCAGGAAAATTTGTTGGTATTGGACGTCGTTGGTACTGCTCTTCTTAAGTTCTCCAAAGATGTTGAGTAGGTGAATATTCACTTCTTGCCAGGGAGCAATACCGAAAAAGGTAGAACTTTTGGGAATCAGATCTTTTAGGTTGAATTCTTCAATGAGTGAGTGAATGCGGAGATCAAAAGGAGGGATACATGAAGGGCGTGCATGGTAGTTACGCCAGTACTGATCAGATGTCATGAATCGTGCAGGATGTTCGGCATGCGACATTATTTTATAGTGAAGATCTATGGACAACTGCTTGCGTCTGAATTTCAGAGATGGTTCGAAACAGATGGCGTATAAGCTTTGTACTGGAGATGTTCTGAAAGCTCCGCAGCAAATCCGTAGCGCTTGGTGATGGACTGGATCTAATTTCAGTAGCGCAGAAGGTCTTGCTGATCCATAGATAACACAGCCATAGTCAAGTTTGGAACGGATTAAAGCTCTATAAATGCGGAGCATAGAACAACGTTCTGCTCCCCATGAAGTATTGGCCAGGACTTTCAGAATGTTGAGAGCTTTAGCACATTTTTTCTTTAGATTTAAGATATGTGGAAGGAAGTTGAGCTTTCTGTCAAAGATAACACCCAAGAATTTTGCTTCTGGCTCAACGCGGATCGGAGAGCCGTCAAGATGCAGCTCTGGATCAGGATGTAGATTTCTTTTGCGGCAGAAGTGCACGCAGACGGTCTTCTGGTTGGAAAATTTGAACCCATTGCTGTTGGACCACTTTACAATTCTGTTAAGAGCAATTTGGAGTTGTCTCTCAATGTATCTCATATCTTGACCGTGACAGTAGATCATCAGGTCATCAACATATAGGGAACCACGCACTGTGGGAGGAAGTTCTTTTAAAATGGAATTAATTTTTAGGCTGAAAAGAGTAACACTAAGCACTGAACCTTGGGGTACACCTTCTTGTTGTATAAAGGTTTGAGAAAGCACCGGGCCAATCTTGACCTGGAAAGAGCGGTGTTTCAGAAAGTTTTGAATAAAGATAGGTAAGTTACCTCTCAACCCTGTGCTGTGGAGGTCATGAAGAATTCCATGCCGCCAAGTTCTGTCATATGCCTTCTCCATGTCAAAAAAGATTGAAACCAGATGGTTTCTTTTTACAAATGCATTGCGTATTGCAGTTTCTAAAAACAGGACATTGTCCAGTGAAGATCTTCCCTTACGGAAACCACTTTGGTGGGGCGATAGGCAGTGGTTAGTCTCCAGATAGTAGGTGAGACGGTGATTTACCATTTTTTCCATGATTTTACAAAGGCAGCTAGTGAGGGCAATGGGGCGGTAATTTAAAGGATTTTTCGGATCTTTGCCGGGTTTTGCTATAGGGATTACAAAGGCCCTGCACCAGGCGGTAGGATAAAGTTGTTCCTTCCATATCTTATTATACAGAGCGAGAAGGACCAGTAGAGATTCATAGGACAGATGCTTTATCATCAAATAACTTATGCCATCAGGGCCAGGGCAGGTCTTATCAGTGCGAGATATTACACTTCTTAATTCAAACATGGTGAGATCTTTATTATAGGATTGTGCATTAGGATGGGAGAAGTCGATTTGGGTCTTTTCCAAGCGCGTCTTTGTGGGCAGAAATTCTTTTGAGTAATTGTTACTGTCAGATACAGCAGCAAAAGTATCACCTAAAGCATCGGCGATTTCTTCTCTAGTGCTTATCAACTTTCCATCTTTTTCTAGAGCAGAGAGGGGATAATCATTGTAAAGTCCAGAGGCTTTGCGGACTCTTTCCCAAACCTGTTTGCTAGACATTGAGGAGGTAATAGTAGACACGTAGGCTGCCCATGATTTTCTCTGACTTTGCCGTCTCACTTTCCTAGCATTCGCCTTAGCTTTTTTAAAGGCCAGAAGGTTTGCCAGTGTTGGGTATCGGCGAAAGATACGCCAGGCTTTCTTTTGCTCTCTCATAGTTTTATGGCAATCACTGTTCCACCAGGGTTTAGGGAACTTTGGGAACTTTGTCGAGGACTTTGGAATACAAAGTTCAGCTGCTTGTACAATAGTATGGGAGATCATTTTTACTGCTGTATTAATGTCCACATCATTGACCATTTCTTCTGTCAGCACAGCGCAAGAGACAAAAAGATCCCAATCAGCTTTATCATAAAGTAAGCGGGGTTGTCTTGAGATCACAGACTTTCCTGCGATATTTACAATCACTGGGAAATGGTCACTATCGTAAAGATTCTCCCCTACACTGAAGGAGCAAAGGGGGAGTAGAGATGGAGAACAGAGCACCAGATCAATTGCATGAAATGTTCCAGTCGGCTGATGAAAGTAGGTGTTTTCTCCGTTATTAAGCAGACAGATAGAATGATCCTCCATTAGCTGTTCGATCTGCCGGCCCCTTGAATTAGTGTCTCTGCTTCCCCATAAGGTACTATGTGCATTGAAGTCACCTAAAAGCAGAAAAGGTTCTGGGAGCTGCTCTGTTATATTGTCTAGATCTCGCTGATCTACATGCTCATGTGGGGGTAAATAGATAGTGCATACTGAGATTGAAGAACGTAAATTAATCTGAATCCCCACAGCTTGAAGGGAGGTCGTCAAAGGAAGAACAGTGTACGGGTGATTGTGGGAGATGGTAAGGCCCACACCACCACAGGCACGATCCCCAGATGGGTTGTCCCTTCTTACTGTGGTGTATCTCCGTATCTTAGCATGGCTGCTTGGTTTTAACAAGGTCTCTTGAAGTGCAAAGCAGGCAGGTTGGTAGATGTTGATTATATCCTTGATATTATCCAGGTTTTGACGGAAACCCCGGCAATTCCACGAAATAAATGTACCCATTATGGATGCCTGTTTTGGCGGTGTTGTTTTTTTGATTTTCGAGGCAGAAGGTGTTTCGGGAGGGATAACCCTTCTTCAACATCCATTTCATCTGAGTCATCTAGGCGTCCTGAACTCATGCTTGCGATAGAACTTTGACTGGGGGTCCTGGGTTTTTGCTTATTTTTCTCCTTGATATCATCTCTTTGTTTGTTCTGTTGGACATCCTGTTTTCCCTTGGATGTAGTCACCGGTGCACTAGTTTCAGCATCAGGTTTTTTCCCTGATTTTTGGTTTCTAGGATCTACTGTCACTGCTAGTTCTTTTTTCTGTGCGGTAACTGTAGTTTGCGTTGATATTGATCTGAATGATTTAGTTGCAGATGCGTAAGATTTATTAAGTTTTGGCTGGTTAGAGAGAACAAGTCTTCTAGCTTCTGCAAATGATATCTTTTGTGTAACTTTAATGTTTTGAATTTGTTTTTCTGTCTGCCATTTCGGACATGATCTTGAAAAGGCTGGGTGTTCGCCTTTACAATTTATACATAAGAGGGCAGCAGAGCAGCCTTCACTGGCATGTCCTACGATGGAACATCGAGCACACGTGAGGCTGCCGCGACAAGAGGTCTTTCCATGTCCAAAGCGCTGACATTGGAAGCAACGCATTGGATTCGGTATATACGGCCTGACTGAACAGTTTAGGTATCCAGCTTTGATGTTTTTCGGCAAGTTAGGAGACTTGAAAGTAAGTATGACATGTTTAGTGGGAATGAGTTGACCGTCTTTCCGTATTTTGATCCTACGAGCACCGCACACGTTTTGATCTGCCAACTCTTTAACGAATTCCTCTTCAGTTACTGATAGTAAGTCTATTTCAGAGATTACTCCTCGGGACGAGTTCAGAGTATTATGTGGTTTAACTTCAATGTTTGCTTGTCCTAATTTGGTTAGTTTCAAAAGATTTTCAGATTGTTTTCCGGACGCAGTTTCAATCAAAAGGTCTCCAGATCGAAGTCTCTTAATATTTTTCAGTTCTCCTACAGAAGACAAAAGATGTTTGTTTATTACAAAGGGTGACATTTTTTTCAATTCTTCGGAGCTGGTAATAATTAAGAAACGTGGACAAGATAGATCTGATACAGTGCTTTCTATGTCACTTCTTAGTCTTTTGGTCACAGTCGGAGTATCGGATACATTGTTGGAGCAAGAAGGTATCATAGCATTCATATTGAAATGGAAAAAGATTCGGGTCCGACCGCCCCACCCACCATGGAGCCCAACAAGGGGACGCAGATTTCTACGCCAGGGCTAGCCGGACCTATACGCAGACTGAAGTCCCACAGTCGGCTTTCCCGAAAGCGGGTACTCCCGAGAGCTTGTCCCCAAGCCACTGACACTAAGGACTAGTGACCAGCCGGTTGACACCTGTGAGGACGACAAAGTGCCTCCCGTTTAACTGAAGCGGAGGCCAAAGCAGTGTGTTGGGGACAGTACCTCGCCCCTCAACTACCAGGACCCTCTTTTCCAGTGACACGGGTCTCCACGCACGGCAAACACGTGGGCAGTTTTCTCGTCACTCAAGAACCAGAGACAAGGGCTGTTCCAGTCTCTCATAACGAGCCCCAACCTCCGAAGAGGAGAACCACAAGGGAGAAAGAAAGGAAGAAAGCTTCAGCTCAGAGCAGAGGAGACGGGAAAGAGGATAGATCACTGGGGCTCCAGGATTGTGACACCCGTCTCACCAAGAAGATGATCCCCTGAAGGGCTAGGGCACCTCGGGATTGCCACACCCGTACTCACAAAAGTGAGCCCCTGAGGGGTAATTTTGACTTTGGGTCTACAAAAATCATCCAAAAACTTCAATTGCTGAATTGGAGTTTCTTAAATCTTTGGAGATGCGAAAAGATTCATCTTGTTTAGTTAATGACCAAGTCCAATCCAGTCCTTTCCTAACACTTAGAATTCTATAAACTTAATTCTTGAATTTCGTTAATATTTTTGCCAATAGATGAGGCTCCTTTCTCGTTCATTTTACTGTAGAGTATAAATTCGACAGTTACGCCCACTACTTTCCAGTCTTGCAGATTTCTTTACTCCTTATGAAGAGGGCTCTGTATGTTTGCTCTCGAAATCGATTGAGGTCTTGACATAAATCTACGCCAAACTCAAGGTTGTTGTGTTACTCATTTTACAAGGTTTACTAGCTGCGAGATGGTGTGACAAAAATGTATATTTACTCAGCAGCAAATATTTTATGACAAGGAAAACAAAAAAAGGAAAGGGAAAAGCACGGAGACGTGGAGAAGTTTTGAAAACCAAGTTGTCTGAGCGAATGCAATGAAGAAAAGGCGTCGATAAAGGATCACAACTGGCATGTTTTCCGGTTATACAAAAATGTGTTAAAAGTAGAGAATTTTTTTTCATCTAACTGACATTGCAGCCTGAATTCATAATGTTACATGACAAAACCAATATGAACAGAAACGGGATTAGGAGACTTCTAGTAAACATAGAACAATTTCTGCCAATACATGCTACTGGAATATAAAACTTGTGGATGTCATTTTCATAGTGATATACCAATTAGGTTGAACGCCAGAGTTGTTGTCATTTTCTGTAATATGTTCCTTCACCTAAAGAGGACAACGAATCTACTAAGAAGTATCCCATGTGTTACAAGAATAAACCTAAAGTGAGATTTCTTGAAGTATCAACAATTGGATCTATCGAAATGTTTTCGAAAGTACTCTATTCTTGAGAACGTAAAGTGTTTATTTTCTTGATTTCTTTGGTCATTTTTATATTCCACAATAAAATGCAATTATACTTTCGATTTGAAATATAGGAATCAAAATATGTTTTATTTATAATTAATATAATGACTGATAAAATTAATTTTTTACAGCTTTCAAAATTAAATCTTACCGCAAAGGATTAAATTGCTTTCGAAGAAAATGAAAGAGGCCTTAATAAACTATTTGCTTGCGGTTATGTCAGTTCCAAAACTTCATTAAGTATCAGAGTTTTATGGGTTTGCTCAAGATAAAGAAGGTTCTGCATATATACTGTATAAATTTAATTCGATGAAGTTTTTAAATATTTCAACTGCAAGGAGTTAAAAAACAAATCTCATTAACTCTTAACGATACGGCACATTAAATGACATCCTAAGGAAAATTTGCTAAGTACGAGGATTGACTACACACACAATTCTAAATAATGATTCCAAATCACAAAATTCTAAATAATGAACTGATTTTTAATGCCAATGTTCACATAAAACGCTAATTTGCGTTACTTCCCCGTAGATAACTTTATTCGGAACACCACTTGGCATACCCTGTCTTTAGAGCATTAAAACATCTTGGGATCAAAAGCAATGTTCTCCAGGTGTCTCCACGTCTATTGTTTTTAAACAAGGGAAGAGAATGGCGAGGAATAACGAGATGATTTTGGGTCTTTCGAAGATTAGACTCGCCCAGGTGGTAATTATTACGAAATTTCAGAAGTGAAAACATTAATATCTTCTAGATAATAATGGAAGTACAAGGCTACCTTGTTGCATTAAGAGATTCTAAAAATGAAAACCTTACCTCCTTGATCAAGGAAAGCTTTGAAGCTGTGATTCAAGGTATCCAGTATTTCAAACATCTTGCTCTCTACAAAAGGATGTTTGCGAGAAGTTAGGCTTCTTGGATTAGCATTCACCTACGGGTAAATTTCTTCAAACGCCAGGTCAAACCTAGAGAAAGAAAATGAGATATTGGCATCTTAATATTGAAGTGTGTTACGGGAACGATAAAACTTGCTCAAAAACAGCGTTTACAAAACTGAGGAGAGGTAGTAAAGTTGCATCATTTACCAAAAGTATGCAAATAAAACTTGCACGTGTTTTCATGAATTACGTAATTTGAAAATCTTTGTGCTTTACATTTTTAATATAGGATACTCTGACGCATTCTACATACTTCTGATTAGAGATGGCCTGTCAATGGCCAAATGGATAAAGACTGACTACAGTTTTTGGCCAAAATACTTGTGGGGACAATCATACTGCGAAAGATTTAGCATGAAAATAATTCGATTAAAAAACATCTTATTTTAAAATAAAATTATATTATGGTATGCATTTTACACAATTATTTCCCTCCTTTCTTCATGACAGAAAACTGAGGGGGTGAGTGAAGCTTTTCAAAGACGTTGATTACTGACACTAACTTTTGCAACCACTTTGATTTACAGAAGTTCAAATTTGAGGCAACAGATTCAAATATACCAAACAACTTGAAATGTTTCTTAGTCAAATACATTTAAATTATCCATTATCATTATAGATGAAGATAAAAAAAAGAGATTTCTAATATCTATAATAAGACAGAAATTATTGGATATGATAAATAATCCCACTTTTTGCAATAGTAAATCAAAATATAAATCAATTCCTAACTTTGAACATTGATAGTTCATTTCGGCTTTTTTCCCTTGGTTGATTGAGCTGGCAAAGTAAAATTTTTCTCACGAGTAAGTTTCTTTTAGGAAGTCGTAAACTCTTCATAAAACCACCACCTACACACAGCATATTAGCCTACATAGGAGGGTCATCTGAAAGATTTCAGAACTGGTAATGAAACAGTGATTCCTATCACATATGTTTGACATTCCTTCATGCTGAATACAAATCCTAATCTTTTCAAACTACTTAAAAAAACTATTCGGTATTAATCCTTCGGAATATTGTCTACAAATTCTTTAAAGGAAAGCACAAAACTTCAAAATGAGTTAAATGAAAGCATTACGGATAACATTATTCATAAACCTATATAAAATAATAGCTATTGCTTTTATTCAGTATTCAGAAAAATATTTTCTTAAAGGCATTAAACATACGATTTACTAAAATTATTTTTTCTAAATAGAAAACCAAGCATTTCCTTCCGACTTTCAATTCTTTTTCTAATTATAAGCATTGAATGATTGTAAAAATAAAAGACGAATAGAATGGTGTCTTTACAATAACGTAAAATGCTTTTGCATTGAAAGAATAAGCCGCACTATCTTTGGAATAGTTGACAGTTGAAAATCAATAAGGGGCACCAGAGCTTTATTATGAACTCAAGGATATTACCTTTCAACAGCAAATTTCGGTGAATACAGTGCTTTTTTTACACTCAATATTTCTTAAGAATTAGCACTTATACATATTTGTAAGAAGAAATAAGTTACGTGTACGGCCATATCATAGTGACAATAATCTTATAATGAAATAACCTTTTCATTACTTGACTAGGATGTAGGTTTGGTTTATTGAGATTACGGCAAAGCACTACAGCTATCTGCCTGCTTTCATAGAGGACTTTCTCAGGCAAACTGGCTCGTATCCACGTTACACATGGAAAAAACCACGAAAACGACCATGCAGCCAGTCCGTTCGCGGGATTAGAACTTCGGACTGAACTACCAGTGTTCAGCGACTTTACCACTCGGCCGCTGGTGGGTCTCCTAGGATGTAGGAGTAACTTCTAATAGAAGCCGACGACGTATTAAGTATATTGTGTGCACACGAAACTAGAGGACAAGGAAGAAAACTATCGGGCAGAGAATACTTTAAGGATGATCTTATGAAATTATATCAGTATTAAAATATTGTCCACCCAACACCTCTTATGTTATATTACTCACGTTTTTTAAATCCATATCTGCTTAACATACACATTATTTTGATGTTTATTCTGTGTTTTGTCTTTTAGGATGGTTGCTAATATTGTTATTAAGGCATTTGAAGACTTGCACAGACCATAAGCACCACAAATAAATATGCAGGTTGAAGAAAGCCCGCCAGCTGCGCGTTTCGGTAGGTATATTAGATATCGCCGGGCCTTGGTATCTGTCAAACTTCCGCACCATTTTGAAGACCGAAAGTGCGAAGGCGGTCTCACCCCTTTTTCCCTACTATCAGTTTCTCGACAGAACTTTCAATTCGTCGTGTATTTTGAGTGCTCCCTTGCCGCACATTCATGCTTTCTCCAAGATTCGAGGTTGAGCACATCAGTATGGCAATCAGCATCACTAACCACTGTACTGGCCGGGTGGCTATTCGTAAAAATACTGAAAAATAGAATTAGCAATCCTTCTTTACTCTCAATTTATATTCTTGCTTCTGGAAAGAATAAGATAAGTTACATGACGCATTGCAAACTGTGAAGAAATTAATTGAAGACAAAAATATTAAAAAACTCAAATTAAAAGCGTTGTTTTAAAGACAATAGTTTACGCTACACAAATGAGGGGAAGATTAATATAAGACGTCCCTACCTGGCTTAAAAAAATTTATTTCATTAGAAATTTTCTTTCGATGCAGTATAAAATCGTTCAATGAAATTTGAAGCACTTCCACTCAGCGTATTGCCAATGCTATTTTTTAACTGCTGTTCCCGATCACCAATATTTGTTATAAAGTAACATCGGCAATAATGGGAATGAGTCGCAGAAACGTATTTCTGTGATTACTTTTGATGATTAACGCATAGCGTACAGTTTGAAACTGTTTTAAAATTACATGCACAATGAAATATAAAAATGTTTCTTAAAAAGATTTAAAGAATAAAATTGCCTTTTATTATAAAGTGAGCCGAATTTAAGCTGTAGGCACAATGATTAAGGTATTTTCTCCTTGCCCTTTCCTTCTCGCATTATGACAGAAATCAAAGCATGTCTCACATTTAGATTCGCTGCAAAGACAAGGCTGCCTGCGCTATAATTGACTCGTTATACAGGAAAAATATATTTCAGATGATTTTTCTTTAAAAATGGTAAAAAAATCGCTTTTAATAAAGTCGGCTTTTAATTAGCCGGTTTAGCTTATTTCAGAACAGCGTTTCTTAAATTGTGTTCCATCCCTAGGCTCCATGAAACTTAACATGCTTTTGTCTCATAACATTCAAGAAAGTACATGTGATGTAAATGTGACAATCTGATGTCTCGAGTTCTGACTGTACCGGGGGCAATTTTTGTACTTTGCAGCAGTGTTGGGGAATCATCGGGAATCGCACAGACCTAGAAATGCAGGAGTATCCTTTCAATTTTAAAAATACAGAGGGATCCCTTATATTTGAATATAAAAGGGTGCAACGAGTAGCCGGGATAATAATCACTTGCCGACGTATGTCTCATGAAATACAAATTGAATATTTTTTACCTTAATTTTTTGTTTATTGATAAACTTTATTGGTTATTTTAACATCACACATACTCTTCCATAAATTTAGAAGCAAAAACACTACATCTCGGGGACCAATCACGATACCAGACAAACATTTTGGATGATTACCCAGATATCAACGGACAACTGCATTAATGTTTGTACAGATGAAGCAAAGACCGTGAGTGGCATAATTAACAGGGCTGTTAAAAATATCGCCCAAAACTGTTCTGTTAACTATTGTAGGACGCTGAAGCAAGCACTTGGAGAAAAAATTATACATCAGTTAAAAGAATGCTCTTGATGGGGTAGGCAGTCATCAATTTTACAAAATATTGCGGCTACTTGTAGAGTCATTAGGTTATTTGGAAGCATGAGTTGTGAAAAATGAGCAGCGCCCTCGCCGGGACTCGAACCACGGACCTCTTGAATATGCGTCGAGCGTGCTGACCACTACACCACAAAGGCATGCGCGGGAGACGGGAGAAATACCTTATATACTAAATAGTCGTTTATTCAAAATACTACGCGAGGCCATGGGAAGCATACATATGTCTTTTCTTTCACACACTGAAGTCGGGTGATTATCCCGAAGAAAGCTGCTAACTCATAGTTGAGAACTAGGAGATGAGGTGCGAGCTGTTTTTTAGAACACAATTTCGAACTGAGAGGTCTATCATTTCATAGAAATTGGCTACTTAAAATTGCCTATTTAAGCGACATGTTTAGAAATATCCATGACTATCTTACGGAAATTTAAAGGGTTAACTTCATGGGGCAAACAAGTATATGTATTTATTGCTGATGAAAAAATTCTTTCTTTTAAGAAAAAGAATTTTGGACAATTTGTGTACTTTTTCCCAAGAAAATTTGTCCACTTCTCCTTGCCAGTCATAAAAGGCTTTTCAGAAGAAGGGGTTGAAATAGGGAAGTCATTCATTGAAAAATTACTCAACACTCGAAAAGTCTAAGTGAAACATTAAATAAGCATTTCCCAAACGAAAAGTAGATTAAATGTAAAAAAGAACCGTGTATTAAAAACTCATTATACATTAGACCACATTACTATGCACGGTATTAGACCGTGTCAGGAGAACATGAAACTTATTGAAATGACATCTGATACATCGTTGAAAGAAACAATTTAAATTGATGCCATTAGTGGAATTTTGGGGCAATTTAAAGTTTGATATTTTAACTTTCAATCAAAAAGTCGTTGGCTATTTGCAAATAGGTTCTGAACTGTATGTGTCGACAAAAAAAATATATATAAATGTTCTAATAAATATTAAAAAACTAAAAAAAAAATCTGAAATGTTTCAGATTTTAAATTACGGTTTATTTAACATTCTGTGTGTTACCTTTATTTGTTAAATACCATATTCTTCGCACTTAAACCATAAAATTCAATTCAACAGCAATATCGCGAAATAATTTTAAATTGAGCATATTTTTAGAAATTTCGGTACACGCTCTCACGCGCCGGAGATAAAAATGTTTTTCTGTACAACGTTGGTATTGCTGGCTTTGAAATCTTTGAGTTTGTTAATGAAAAATTCGTTAAAGTTTTAGAGAATATTGTTATGAATTTCACATTTATTTGGCTATTTATTTAGAACTGTAATTAAAATTCCTTTTTATTTTCCCGTGCAACGCACGCAGACGATTTTTGAAGAGAAAGCTACGTCACAAAAAAAAAAAAAAAATAATAATAACATGCATACATTTATGCAGATTTATCATTTTTTAAACTTTAATGCAGAGTGATAACATTTAGTGGCAACAATTTGAAAAGTGAATCGGGCATTCAGAGTGAATCAACGCAAAATCGCAAAACGAAAGTAATAGTCCTTCGGGACTAAATCCCTTTGGACTAAAAAAAACCTCATCAGACTTAAATGCAGAACATGACAGAAATTCAACTATCATTTACAAAGTCTAATATTAAATATATCTGCGGTATTAAAAAGCGATGCCACTCATCTCATTAAAATTTAAAAGTCGTGTTTGAATACGTAATTTTGTGTTCATTTTGAAATCGCTTTCTGAAGCAAATAAATATTTGAAATAATTCTCTTTTGTTGCAAATAATCTGTTTATAGAATGTTGCATTAAAACCACACTATTGAAGCAAACCAAGGATTCCACAATGAAAAGTGGACATTGAAATGGATTCCGCTTATTAAAAGTATTGAGGAACGCTGCTCTAGATTGTGTGTTTCAAGTTAAAATCAATTTCAATAATTATGGTGCTGCCATCTATGAATAACAATACAAATTAAATGCTGGCAAATCTTCATAACAAAGGAGGTGCTGCCTTGTATGAAAATGTAAATAAGCTACTTGAAAATTAAGGATATTAAACATCTCCAATTTCTCCATTTCTGATTTTTATATACAAAAGAGAAGATTTTATCCTTAACTGAAAGCAGTACTAATTCTTAGTGATGTTAACAGCATGATCTGGAGATTTTTCAATAGGAATGAACTAGGGCATTTCAACATAGCTCTTGCATATCATCCTAGACACTGAGAGGTGGGACATTCGTCATCTCAGTTCCGTTTAACAGATCATCGTATAATATGAAAACCAGTATCTTTTTGCCGCCTTCTCCAAACAAGAAATGACGTCATCGCATTATTTGTTCTTTTAGCAATACCGCGCTAAAAAGTCAGCGTTTGAGTTCTCAAGCCAGATAAAAGTTTGCGAACCTTTGTGATTTATTTTGAGACACGGATTGGAAAAATCACTGAATTGATAACATTTTGCAACTGATATTTAAAGCATATTAATTATGCTTTTATGTAACAAAGCTATGTTTTACTTTCATTACGATCATTTTCAAAGTTATTTTATATAATCATATTCGCTACTTGTATCAGAGCTAACCAGAACACAAAATTTTCCTGCCACAACCGAGCTAGTACATTTCATATTATGATATTACATTTAATTCTGTAAGGAAATTTTCAAATAGCACATCACGACAAAGGCTTAGAAAAAGAAGCTTTAATTTTAAAACCTTTTTAATTGATAAAGGAAATGAACAAATTTATATTTGCTCAATTTTGCAGAACTCTCTTAGGTAATATTCTGACATCAGAGCCACTATTTAGTACGAAAGTATTTTACTCTATGAATTTTTCTGAGTAATTTTTTACGACAACGCTACCAGAAACCATTTCACGAGTGAAACAGAAAACGGTTTATGAAACTTAAAAAGATCAAGAATTTCATGATTCAGGACAATTGACTGTAGAATATAAACACAATGAAATCTCTCTGGATGACCATCTTTGAAATTTATTAGGATGTCCGAGAATAAGCCTTGATATTAAATATTACATCTAAGAGAATCTACAAAATATCAAATTTATTTCGAGCTTCATCAATGGCCATGTTGTTAAGACTTCTGCATACTGAGACTCCGAGCGAGGTTCGATACTAGGCGAACAGCTAGCTGCAAGCTTGGTTTTCTCCATGTGTAACGTGAAAACGACCCAGCTTCCCTTAAAAAATTTCTTCCACGAATGTATTCTCTTTATGCAGACAGCCCTCGTGTGTTTTGTAATATAAATATAATGTAAGTAACCTAACCAAACTCATCTGGAAGCAGAGGATGTTTGTCTAAATATGCTTTGCATACACAAGAGCTCACAGAATAAGATTCCATTATGATATCTGAAACATGTATAGTGTGAAATAGATTTGTTTTTATTCAATCTCACTTGAAAGATAAAAAGAAAAATGTTTGAATGGACGCACCATTAATAGCATGACAGATATAACAGTTTTAGTCAACTCTGGGCAAAAAAGTTTGAGTAACTCTTTAAAGCTGATTGTGCGATTCTCTTGAGATGGTAAAAATTAATAAAAATTCTTTCTTTGTAAATATCATTTTTATAACTCTACAGAAAAAATCTACTGCGGTAAGATATTTTTCAGGCCGTGGCATAGATCAGTTTCTGCTAATCCAGTGTCCTGAAATTCGAAGGATCAACTCATCTCGCCTCGCACATGATTGCGGAGTGGTAGATGCTTCATTTTATTTAAACGATCTAGCATTGATGATTTAGCATCTTTTATTCCCATTTGCTTGATGAGAGAACAAAATCTGCAGTGTGTTCTATTACCCATTGATATTGCTATAACATTACAACAAAGGAAAAAGGGCCAAAGGTTTTTCTACTTAACCAGACGCTGACCTTAGAAATCTCAGATATGGTCATATGCGAGAAGCGTATTTTCAGAACCCAAAATTCGGGAGCTGTAACAATTTAGACAACTGTCTACATAGAATGTGGGGTTATCTATCATAAATCCAAGTTCATATGCCCATAATATGTTTGAATGACTAAACTAAAGCAATTTAAAATCCATTTCCTGGAATCCCACCATTCATTCTTAGAAGTCCTGTATTTATACGTATGTAAGCATATGGCTATAAAGGGTACGAAAAGTAAAGGTAAGACTGCACTGCATCTTTATGTTCAAATTCCAGTTTAATATCTAAAACAGTTTTAAGTTGAACACTTATGCCAAGACAACTAATTTAAGAACTTATCTTCAGTAACTCATAGGATAGTAAAACACCTGTCTCTGAATGCCTGAAAGGGTTTCCGAGAACTTGTACATTAATACAGAACATTATCTAACACGACCATTTTCACAGAATGTCGTGAATATCTTCTATAACGGTTGTTATGTCGTCTTAGTGTTTCATTATACTTAAAGTGAGCTATTCAAAATGGCAATGCCAGACAAGCGGAAAAGCTTACATATTGCATCCTAATCAAGTTTACAGTTATTAAACAAAAAATTGTCGGAAGTTTTTCAATGAGTCACTTGCACAAAATATTTCCATCAAACATTTCTAATAAGTGAAAAGTTATTTTCAAAAGCAACGAAATATTCAGCAAAACCAACGTGATTTCAGGTATTAAATCTTGATAATTTGTGCATGAGTTCTTCAGTACTTTTTCATGCAATAAATTCCTCGTTTAATACAGTTTCGTTTAGCGCTTTGTTTTTTCAAGACCGTATCCTAAACAATAACTGAGACATTAGTGTAAGAAATTTAATACAGCCTCTGTCCTAAAATATAAAATTTCTGAAAAGAAATCCTAACGTTTCCGATAAAAGAGGAATAGTCAGGTTCTTCGAAACATCGGAGATGCACCTAGAATCAAAGTTCTATATTATTTCAGAGATGCATTGTTGATAAGGAAATTTTACCGTTAGTAATGAAATAAACATCGTTATTGAACACCACTTCTCTAAGCCAAAGAACCAAAAAATGCAGAAGACCAAAATTACCTGGAACGGTGTGTGAGCATCTCGGAGAGGCTTTGTTATACATTGTTATATATATTTGACTTGGAGAGGTTATGTTTATTACACGTATGCATGTAGACCTTTTGATTGTCAAGAATGAATTCCTTTAAAATTTCAGCCAAAAAAACGTCAGCTCTGAATTTATACTGCATAGAAGTTCTGAGCCAGTGGAGAATTACTTTCTCTAAGGATTATTTCAAAGTATTACAAGGGAACGAATTGTTGGACTAAGGGCTATGTTATTTTATTGTAACTTTACAGTCGTGCTTTATTTTCAGCACTAGTTTCAAACTACAGTAAAAACATTGTAGAAAGCAGTTAAGACCTGGTTGAAATCACATGACCAAAAACGACTGATAAAAGTAAAATGCTGGCATTATATAAGCACAGCAAAATCAATAGAAATGTTTCCTTATTCATATTTAGTAACTGTAATTTACATACTAGAAAAGTATGTATTTATTAAATATAACAGAACTTCGATGTGAAAATAGATTTTTAACAGTTTTATGCTAATTTCAGTAGCCTTCAAAAACTGCCATGCAAAACACTAGGATTCCAGCAAATTCGAGAGAACTGATTCGATTTGATTTCGAGAAAATCAAATACAAAAAAGAAGTTTAATACCTTGTGGATTGTGAAGCTAAATATATAAAATTAACTGGATATTAGCACCTAGAATAGTTAGGAGTAGATTTGAGTTTAGAAATACGACCCCACTAAACTAAGCGTACATATTATAATTTGGACAACAAGTGGATAACCCCCCCCCCGATATTTTAGATAAAAATTTGCAGGCACGTCCCAGTCATTAAATTTACATAACGGTATTGATAAATTAACTACGAAGCTTATGAAACTTGTTGAAAAACATTCCATTCAATTTTCTTGGACATTTTCCGCATAAAATGCAAACAATAGTGCTTTATTTTCCAAACCCTTTAATGCTTGCTCTTTTGATAAGGTACCACACACATATCCAAATTTTAATAGTTCCCGAGACGGAACAGAGTAAAGGACATTACGGTATTTCAATTTCCCGTTGTCTGGAGTGCATTATTTAGATCAGTGGTTCGCAACCTTTTGACTAACGCGTACCATCTGAACAAAAAAACTTTAATTCCACCACTACATTTTACAATTACTTTACAATTTCTCAACAGAAATACTTAAAAAGTATATTTTGCCATTTGCACAAGCTATTGGCTATTTGCATTAAATGTGCACACGAAAAATTTTGGTTAAAAATTGGTAAAATTTAAGTTATAGTACTTTAATTCTAAATTTTTTTGCGAAATTTAGGCCTGTTTAAGAGAGATCAATTTCTTTGCTTGGTCTTATTTCACTTAGTTTTAACCGTAAATTAGGATCCACTTTTAATTTTGTTCTGTATTTATTTTTCCAATATAACATAGAAGAAAATCTTTGTTCACTCACAAATAGGTTGTGCAAAAAGTTAATATAATCTAATAGTTTTATTTGAAATGCTTTTAAATTCTTTTTTTCGGCTCAGCCAAAAGTTAACGCGTGTTAATTTTGAAGTCTTCAGTTAGAGGTCGATCACAGGAAATTTCCATCAATCGTTCTTTTTATTCACGAGATAAAATTTCAGGTACATTTGAACAAAATGGATTTCTAATCCAATTTTATTTTTCATAATTCTCGGAGAAATACATGTTAAAATTATCAAAGAAAATGGTACTTTTAAATACCGGATACTAATTCTTTTATTTTCGGGTAGAAAACTTTCTGAAAATGGTAAAAAGCTTACATTATTATTATCCAATTCTTTCATTTTTAACTCGAGTATTTTATCATTGCATTTATTTTATCTCTAATGGTAAACAAATTAACATTTTGTCTTGTAATTCTAATTTTAATTCATTCAACTTTTCAAAAATATCAGCTAAATATGCTAAACGCACCAACTATAATTCACTAAATATTTTTGCAATTCAAATTTTGAATCAAAGGAAAATTTAAAATTTCTGATCGAAGTTCAAAAAGACGATTTGAAACTTTGCCTCTGAGTAACCACCTTACTTCGGAATGTAAGAAAAGCGTTTCATGCTCGCTGCACGTCTTGGCATAAAATCTTAAATATTCTTGAATTTAAAGCTCAGCTTTTAATAAAATTAACAGTTTTCACAGCTTGATTTGAAACTATTTTCAGGTTTTCGGAGATTGTTTTGACTACTAAAGCTTCGCGATGAATGGAGCAGTGAGTAAAGTTATTTGAGGTGAGATTTTCTTTAAGAAATAACAACGGAATGTTTTTCTGTTAAAGACCAAGCTCCGTCACTGCATACGGCAATGCACTTATTCCGAAAAATAGCATTCTCAGACCTAAAATTATCAATAACTTTGAAAATGTCATTTGCAGTTAAGTCTGTTATGAAGAGATTCACAAAATATATACTCTGCGGCAATTCGTTTATCTTCTTTGAAACGTATGTAAACTAATAATTGAACTAAGCTCGTTTTATCAGTACTTTCATCCAACTGCAACGATTTGGGTTCAGGAAACAACTGTCGACGACCAACCAACTCTACAGAGTGGTGGAAATGATTACAGAAGGAAGGCAAAGAAAGAAAATTACTGGTGGCATTTTCTTAGACATAGCCAAGGCTTTTGATCGCGTATGGCTGGACGCATTAGTCTACAAAATCCACACACTGGGTTTCCCAGTTTACATCACGAACATAATTAAATCCTGGTAGACACTTTGTCGTTCATATTTCTGGCACATATTCCATCAGCCGTGCAGTACTTGCAGGCGTCCCACAGGGTTATCTTTTGGGACCCACACTCTACAATGTTTATATGAACGACATACCCACAGCAGACAACACTATACTGGCCATGTATGCTGATGACACAGCGATCCTGGCACAAAATGCATTTCTTAGTCCAGTAATCCAACGATTACAAAACCACATCCATGCACTTGAGTCCTGGCTAGTTAAATGGAAGGTGCAAGTCAACCTGGAAAAAACGCAGGCTATATTGTTTACAAAGAGAAAGAAAATAAAAACAAACCTTCAATTCTATGGTACGGTACTTCCCTGGGCCAAGCAAGTCACTTACTTAGGGGTGATCCTCTGTAAAACTTTCTCATGGTCCCCACACATAACACATATTCTCAAAAAGTTTCGAGCCCGTAAATCGCAACTCATTCCCTTAATTGCTCGGAATAGTATTCTATCTATAGACAATAAGTTACTCATTTACAAAACCATTATGCGTCCACTATTAAGTTATGCCTGCCCAGTTTGGGCATATTCATGTCGTTCCAACCGTAAAAAATTGCAAACTGCTCAGAATGGTGTTCTGAGGCAACTAGTAAATGCACCATGGTACATCCGAAATAGTAGAATTCATCTAGAACTGAACATCGAACACATTCATAATTTTTATTGTAGACTAGCTAGGCAGTTTCATGTAAATCAAACCAAAATTAGTAACCCAGATATTTATATTCCTGATTACGAAGCTGCTGACCCTGTAAACTTTGTACGACCAATGTCAATTCTTTACCTGGCACCTGTTTAAGCATTATAAACATTGTACATTCTGGATTTAATTAGAAATGTTCTAAGTTATCATTTGTGTGTAATATTTTTCTCTTATTTTTCTATTATTATTTTTCTTAGAGTTATTATGTTATTCAATTATGTTTTTCTAACATGCCAAAAGATTCGTACTTTTTATTCTCTTGTCATTTCAAATATGTTATCTCACCAGCTCGACAACTTCTGTGCATATCTTTATACTTTAAAGGAAAAGTTTCCCACAGTTTAAAAAAAAACTTATGTAGTTAGGTACTCACCTTTCAATTCACTCAGTTTATTTAACGATATGATTAGGAAATTATATACGTTTACAGTAGGGGTAAGGCTCATTAGCCTAGGCACCCTGGCGTTGCGCTTCAACCGATGCTTCAACTTCCAACTGCAACGGGGAATACTCATTTTATGCAATTTGCCATTTCATGAATTTGACCTAACTGTATCAGTTGATAACGGAATCAGCCGATTTTTCATTGAATAATGTTAAAACGATATCTTTAGCTACTGATAATATAAGGGTTTCTCCAATAGTGTAAGCTTCTACAGTCTTGAAAAACTTAAAGGATGTTGGAGTACTTAATGTTTGAATTTAATAGTTAAAAAAATCTGAAAAGTTTCAGATTTTAATTACGTTCAAAGGGGCGTTTATTTAACATTTTGTGTGTTATCTTTATTTGTTAAATACCATGTTCTTCGCACTTAAACCATAAAATTCAGTTCAACAGCAATATCGCAAAATAATGTTAAATTCTGCATATCTTTAGAAATTTCGGTACACGCTCTCACGCGCTGGAGATAAAAATGTTTTTCTGTACAACGTTGGTATTGCTGGCTTTGAAATCTTTGAGTTTGTTAATAAAATATTTGTTAAAGTTTTATAGAATATTATAAGTGTGAAATTATATACGAATTTCACACTTATTTGGCTATTTATTTAGAACTGTAATTAGAATTCCTTTTCATTTTCCCGTGCAACGCTCGCAGATTTTTGAAAAGAAAGCTACGTCAAAAAAAAAAAAAAAAAAAAAAAAAAATAAAACATTTATGCAGATTTTTCATTTTTTAAAATTTAATGCAGAGCGATAACATTTAGTGGCAACAATTTGAAAAGTGATACGCCGTTTTTGTGTTTCCGACGCAAAATCGCAAAACGAAAGTAATAGTCCTTCGGGGATAAATCCCTTTGGACTAAATACTTTATTTCTTTGCGTGCTAGTTATTTTTCGCTTGCGTACCACTGGTTGAGAATCTGATTTAGATTAAAGGGTGATGGCATTCTGACACTTAGTGAGAAAAGAATGTAGGAATAAAGGCTGTTAACTATATTTGAGCAACATTAAGATCAAGCTTCATTCACAATATAAGTTTTATTCCATTTATTTTAGCGTAAACTATACAACTGAAATTCTTCCTAACATTTAGCTATTTAAAGAGACCAATAGACTGCCTAAACAGTCTTTCAACAGATCATTTATGTATTGTAAAATTAGATTAGTCCCCTACCTCGCGAATTTTAGATTTTCCTGCTAGTTTAAGCTCGCACATAAAGTTTGCTTAAAAGTTTGCACATAAAGTTCTTATTAACCTCCCCCCCCAAGCTGTTGGAATTATTTGTTGGTTAAGTTTGATGTAAAGTGAGAATGAAATAACAAATATACTTAAAACGCAGTTGATGTTTTCGGAAATTCTTTTTTAAAGCCATTTGATAAAAAGGCCAGCAAAACGAATAATAATTTTTTACGTGTCTGACTAGGTACAGATTTATTTACAATCGCCATTACATCATTATTTACATTCGAAGTCATGAGTAAATCTTGGAAAGTGGCATTCACGTGGTTTTAACTGCATATCTCAAGTACAAGGAAATGTAAATCAAGGTCTCTTAAATTTAAATTTTAAAAATTATTCCTGAAACTAAATGCTGGTTGATGGAGGTCAAGAAAAAGTAACTTTTCCTGCATGCTTATACAAGGGAAAGAATTTTGATTTAGTAATGTTAGCAGGATGCTTAAGTTTACTAGTACTTTACCTGCACTAAACAAATTGCGTCATGAGATCTCATATGAGCCTGGATATGAGGCGATTCATTTAAATACATTTTCCTTGAATAACTAATACAGCCATTTAAGTAACACAGACGGACGCATTCGATGCTCAATAAATTAACAGATATGTTTTTTCATACACAGCTTTACATCTGTAGAGAAAGAATAGCAGATTATCTCACACGTGGTTAGAAGCAAGTGTTAAAAGAACGTATATTACAAAATATACGAATAGTGAAGTTACGGTTTGCATAATAGCAAACCGCACATTGAGTTGATCAATGTTAATGAATTTCGCTTACTGCGCATGCTCAATAGTGTACCGTTGGCGTGGGAGAAAATACTGGCGAATAAAAATAAACAACCCTACACAAGCCTGTTCGTTATGTAGGCCTTAGCGACTCTTTATGATTGCAATACTATGGACACTTTTTTTGTACTTATTGCACTTGCTTCTGTTTCATTTCATTTTGTTCATAAACATTACATTTAGTATCAGTTATTTGTAATAATTTCTTTGGCTTTAATTCAGTAATTTAAACTAGATATATTCCTTAAGTTGTTAAAGTATTTATGAATGGAATGCATGGTAAATAATCGATTGCTTTTATTCCTCAGAAGTACAATCAATAACACTAAGTAATGAAGTAATGTACAACCTAACACGTTTTAAAACCCCGAACTGTTTACGTTTAGATAACAGAATATCAACCATATACAATATATATCTGCTTTTAAAATTACGCCAAATTCTCTTCTGGGCATGTGCAGTGTGCGTAATTCGTTTAACATTGTTCAACTGAATGTGCGGTCTACCATTAGGCTTACGGTTTTGTTTTAAATTCACTGGTTGGAAAAAAGTGTCTGTTAACCTCAAAATGGGAATTTGCGTTGGTTCATTATAAACGGTATATTATTTTTCAAATTATTGCCACCAAATATCGCTCTGTTTTATTTTTAAAGAAATTAATGAAGAATCTGCATCTATGTATGTTCCTTGCATTGTAAAAAGTCGACGGTAGATAGAACCATCAAATTTTGGTAATGTAGTCCTCCATTCAAACGTATGCACTTAGAAGACCAGATTTTGTATTTCGAATTTTATTATTTATTTCATATGCTGTATATTTTTCGTATTTGTTTTATTTATTTCACGTTTTGTAAAACTGAGATGAATTTTTGCTTAACAAACTTAACGATCTGAAAGCAAACAGTGGCAACGCTGTTTGAAATAAAACATTTTTATCTCCAGCGCACGAGACTGTTGCCATTCGGAAAAATGTAAGATATTTATTCTGTCAATTTTAATTAAACTAGGCTCTATGAAATCAATGTGTTGCTTAAAGTACTTTTATCTTCCATGCGCCATCGTGTTGCCTTAGGTAAAGCATAAGATACTTTCAAATTTAGTCTGAAACATTACTGAGTAATAAACTAATTGATTTAAAAGCAAGAAACACAGTTCTTAACATTTTTCTACTTTTTTAATGTGATTGATTCAAATAAACATGTTTTAAAATCATGAGATACCCGATTAGAAATATTCAATATTTTTGTGAAGCTGGACATAATTAAAATTATATACTGTTTTCTTTTTATGATAACTCTTACGCAATTCTCCCCGCGAACGGATAATTTTTAGAAATTAATATAGCGAATATAAAAATTTGTATGGCAACTTCTAACACCATCGAGAATTCTAGAGATATGCTGTTTTGAGATATTTTGGGATTTTGCAGTTACATTGAATTTTATGTGGCGTAAAGGCAAAGAACGTGAAGTCAAAACAAATAAAAGTGAATAATAAGAAAAATATTTCGCCAGCCATCTTACTAAGAAAGCTGAATATTGATATTGTGAATTGAGAAAAGAATGAAAAAATAAAAAATGTGTTTATATGCCAACACTTAACACTGTATCGGATATTCTAAACATATGCTGCTATGCAGCTTCTAAAATTGTGATTTTGTTTTCGAACTATATGGGACGTTAATGCGAAGAAAACTATGTTTGTGAATAAAACTAAAAACACAAACATTTATCAGAGTAAATGCAAGAGTAGATAGGTATACTGCGAGCTTAGCGAGAGCATAAAAAACCTTAACGCACCTTTAAGGCGACCATTAAAATCTGAAACCCTTCAGATTTTTTTTCATATATTCTTTATTCGACAGCTATATATGCATTAATGCTATTAGATTTTAAGTACACTACTTTTAGCTGGCTGCAGAAAGAAACTCGTGGGCCGCATGTGGTTTAGCTGGTACCAATAATTTACAGGAATGGGACGATGAATAAGCGTCAGTAAAACTAAGGGTGGTGAATTTCACAAAATCCAAATATAAAATGTAGTGTTTCTCGACATGAAATCTTAGCGTCTGCCCTGGGTAGCTGACAAATGATCGAAGAAAGCTCGACTGTGAATATTTCAGTATGTGAGACGAATTAAACGCAAACAGGAAGTCAGGTTGTTACAAGCTGAAGAAAAATCCGATCTGAATGCAAAACAGGAAAATAAATTTAATGTTCATTTTAAACCACTGGGGAAATTGTTTATTCATCACGGCAAAGTACTTAAAAGTATGTCTGCATAAAGCACGCAAATGAAAACTAAGAAAGCTTGAGATTTGAAGGCGTGTTATGGCTTTTAAATGACTCCAGGAAGAAATATTACGGTGTTTAAATGATTCTGTGCAGGAAAGTATTCATTAACTAAATACTCAATTTCCTTCAATTCAAGGAAATATCGCCGTAAATATTTAACCTAGGTATGCCAGTGAAGGTTTTAAACTATGTACTAGTATCACAAGACACGAAGAAAATATTTTTCAATTGAAAGTGTAAGAAAACTAACGAGGCACATAATACTGTGAACTCTAAGGTGACCTTTTGATACCGTATGGTTTTGACCTTCTCTGGATGTGTTCATTTTAAAGAGATGATATAAATAGTAAATATTTATGATCTCAGAAATATTGCTTACTTCCATGTGTGATGTGTCGTTAGACAATTTATTAACCGCAATTATGCTACCAATGTTCATAATTATCTGTTGGGTATATTTTAAATTGTTCTTTGTTTTTTGAATAATATAACAGATTAAAAATCGAAATCATTAAAAAGGGCAATTATTGCTTTTAAATTGCATATTTTGTAAGAATTATCATGCGGAACAACAACTTGTAGATATGGTTTTGCTACGCAAAAGGATTGGTTGTAATTTAGTTAGGGCAAAGCCCTCGAGGGCTATCTGTCTCGCAACGTGAAAAATACATATTTTGTGCTAAATCAACATTTGTTATGCTGCGGGGCTAGTACGGTGTAGTATGGCTTAATATGATATATATGTAATGCAAATGCAGCGACTCAAAATTTGGAAAGACCATCCTAAAGCTATTTCTAGCTTCAGACTTCGCTCTTAGGTTTCAGACAATACACACCTTACAGAAACTGTATCACTATTTTTATCGGTCTCCAGCTGTGGATTCAATCAAACTACTTTAACCACTTGCTTCACGATGTTGCGTGAGAGACTTGGTGGCGATCTACCTCAGGCGAAAAATGCCTTCATAACCGAAACACCAGTACTCAACGATCGATCTATCCGTTCGGCCACTAATGAATCCGTTGAGATGTTAGTAACAAATTTCTGTTATTAGTAAATTTCAACTGCATAATAACTATTCAAAACATTTAAAGTATAATGACTTAATTATGAATGCAAGAGAAAACAAGAACGAAAGGGTTATCATTGGAGACTAAACCAGTTACACTATTTGGTGATACGGATAAAGCTTGAAATGCAAACAGAAATAACTGTCGACTATTAACCTAAAATTCAATTCTATTCAACTGTCGACTATTAACCTAAAATTCAAAAACCGATTAACCTTCTGAACTGTGTTAACTTGGATACACCGAACTAAATTATTTCCGTGCGCTGAGTAAATATGTTCAATAATGCTTTTTCAGATGTGAATACAATAGAATATATCTGCTTCAATTTTCAATTAAAAGGAGAAATACCACTTTCTGAATTTTTATTGGTGCATTAAGGGATTAGTCCCCTATTACTCTTTTTAAGGCAACCACCCACAGTTTCACATCTTAGTTTCTGTAAAAATTTAGTCTTAAAATTTCTGTTCAGTTTTCTATCTCAGAAAGGGTGCTCATTTTTAAGAGATGCATTCTTTAGGTACACTGTATTTTAAAACCGGCAAAAAATTGTTGCCTCCCTCGAGATGAGTTATAAGAAATTGATAAAAACCTCTTACCATAATTTGGAGTTCTGGACATCCGTGAACAGAAATAGATTTAGTTCCAATAAGAAAATTTGACAGCGAACAAACTTTCACTACAAATAAAATAAGTCACAGCACCCGCCAGGAGCAAGGGCTAACTTAATCCAATATAAGATGCATTTTTTAAATTCCACCTGGCGAAATGTGGCAGCACCAATGAAAGCTACATTTACAGAAGCAATATTAAAATCATACTTCTTCAGTTTTTCCGATTATCATTCATCGATCACTTAAATCTAAAAATTAATACGGTTGTGAAATTTCTTTCAAAGTCTACTACTACTGATTCAATTACTGCAAGATTTAAATTGCATCCTGTTTCCTAGCATTACCATGACTTAACAAGATGCCTAAATGACATCTTTCCATCTTATTACTTAAAAATTTAATAACTTTCTTTTTCATGTTTCACAATAGCCTAGGTCCTTAATAAATGTGAAGGCCTTCGACACTTACCGTCATTAAAATTTCTGATTACTCTAAAGCAGGGGTTCTCAACTTTTTTGTTCCATGCAACTCAACATTGTTAGATCATACAACTCTTGAACAAAAGTTTTTATACTCGTAAATCAAAACTAAACACTTAAACAGGTAAATCAAAGGCTGACCTCATTCTCTGCCGCACCGAAACATGAAATTTGTCATTGGTTAAGATCCCTTGCTTTGAAGCGCTGCATATAGATTTTAATTTTTGTATTGGAATATTCGATACTTTCATCAGTTAATAGGAGCCATTTTTCGGAAGAAAGTTCTCCACTAAGGCATCCCTTAGAGTGCAGATTCAAAAATTCTAATGTCGATAGCTTCTTTATGCGCAAAATACCGTGTCGATTCGTCAACCGGAGATTACACTACAAAAACCCGAATTATTCCTTCGCAGAATGTTAAAAATGCATTTTTAAAAATAAATATTTCAAAAAAATAAAGCATAAAATAAATCATTTTATAACAATTTCGATAGGAAAAATTTCAAAGTAAAGCAAAAACGACATCCAGGTATAATCAGATGTAGAAAGAAGCATTAAAAGTATGAAGAATAAGATTCACACTTAAGGTTAATTACACATAAGCCCTTTGAGAGCTATCTTCCTATGGAGACGTCCCTATCCTGGACAGAATTTAAAAAAAATTTCGCTTCGGTTGACTTTAAAACAAAGATGTTAAGCCGCGACTGACATGCTTTATATCGAAATGTAACAAAAACAAAAAAAAAAAAAAAACCCTGAAAGCTTTCACATTTTACATTATATCCAAAAGGGCATTTTTTAACGTTTTGTGTTTTACCTTTATTTATTAAATATGTTCTCACTTAAAGCATAAAATTCAATTCAACAGTAATATCGCATGGGCATAATATCTTTAGAATTTCCTATACACAGTCTCAAGCGGAGTTAAAAATGCTTTTTCTTTCGTACAGTATTGCCATTGCTCTCTTTGAAATTGTTGAGCTTGTTAATCAAATATTCGTTAAAGTGTTACGAAACATGAAATCGGTAATAAAACAAATTTCAAATTCCACACTTGGGCTTCCAGATGCCCATATTCAGTAATTACATTATTCAAAATTTGATCATTCTAGGTACCGTTGTTTTATCACAATTCGAGAACCATATATTTATGCAGATTCTTCATTATTTAATTTCTTTAAATATAACACAACGCTCTAATATTTGGCGGCAACAATTTGAAAAGCGAACCGACATTTATAGTGAACAAATGCAAAGTGGCAAAACTAAATTAATAGCCCTTCTGGGCTAATGCTCCTTGGGATAATATCACGTGATAAAAAGCCCAAAAAAGTTAAATAAAAAAGCCATTTGACCATTACTGATTGAGAGCTCAAAGACGTCAGTGTTAAATGACAGACCGTTTAGTTAAACGTCCGTTGATCTCAGCGGGATATGAATTTCTTAAGCCATTAAGTGGTAACAAAAGTAGTAGTATTAAAGCAGTAAATGCTAACAGCAACCAAAGATTTAACAATACAATATTTATTAACAAATCCTCCCCCCCTCTCGTAGCTTAGTATTTTGTGATTTAAAAGCTTCTAATATATTTAAACGACCCTAATGTGAGCTAAATTGAATAACTGAAAAGTGTATTGAAAGTAACTGTAACCGACTCCTGCATAGAACAACAATTTAATCTGATTACTTCCTCTAATTCATCCCTTCAAAAGTGGCATACACTAATATCTCTTCTCTCCATTTTGAAAACAAAAATCTTACAACCAAGAAGGGAAATACGCAAGTATATTCAGTTATAAGCAACAATTTGGATGCAAATGATAGATATGTGAGTACTCTAATTTTATCAAAATCCTAAATTTGCTGAAATATGTATACATTTTATATTTCACTTTAAATTGTCGATTTTATTTTAGAATAACATTCGACCATTTTTTAATCATTTAAAAATTCTATTAGACAAGACTAGTTCTACTTTTCAGCATAACTATTAAAAAATTGACGGTGCAACTCTGTACAAAATTTCACGTTAAATTTCTTAAACTGAAAATAATGTAACGTACAATAAGCAAATTTTGATCATACTTAAAATGCTCTCGCATTTGATATTTATAGAAATACAACTTATAAAATTATTTGGCGTTTCTAAAAGTATTTAGATAAATTTTAAAGTCAGTAAAAAATGACAATATACTTTAAAGATTCAAATTTTTACAACTCAAGTAATACAAGAAATTTCTGATGAAGTTCCTTAAAGGATATTATACCCGTAACAATTTCGCACTTCGTATATATATAAAGAAAACCAAAAAAGATCTTATTTCATTATAGCGAAATTATTTACCTAAGAGGAATCATGCTTTCATGAAAACTTTCTAAGAAAAAGATTCGTATTTTGTTGCATATAAAGAAAATTCGGTAAAACCATTCCAGCCAGTCCATTCAACCATGCCTTCAACAGAATCTGGGGCGAACTGTACCGATTTATAGAAAGTTCTTTTTCAATTTGCAAAAGGCAGGTCTTCTGTCCAGGTTGCTAACAGAGTAAAAAGGTCATGTTTTCGTTCACAATGTACTATCTGATGGTTGTTTGGAGGTTTGTTTGATGGGAGGATGGTTTGTTTGAATATGGCAAAGAAACGATCGTTTAACTACTTAAAGAGGAGTGGTAATAAAATAATTTTAAAAGAAACTTACATGTATTCACATTTCACAGGAGAAAAATCAAACAAAAAACCTGTGTGATCAGCCCGTTCCTAAGAATTAAAAACTTCACTGAATTAACAAGGCTCAGCTGTTTTATTCACCTTACCGCTATTTGTTGGTCAGAAAATAGCGGTGGATGTAATATCAGTCAGAACTACCGATGAAGGCGAAATCAAGTTGAATCCCAAACTGAATATTACAAATTTTTCAATCTTTTGCGAATCAAATAGCCTAACTGTACAAAACTCGTACCTAATATCATTTACGTGTTCCGTCTTAAAACACTACACGGAAAAGAGGGATGCCTTCGTGAAGGACTTTCTAAGGGAAACTGGCTGGTATTAACACGTTACACATGAGGGAAAACCACGAAAGCGCCCATGCAGGCAGCCCGTTCGCGGGATTCGAACCTCAGGCCGAACTACCAGTGTTCAGGGACTTTCACCGCTTGGCCACTAAGTAAGCACCTAATATCATATGAAAGGCGATTACATTGAGAAAGTCAACAGAAAAAGACTGCAGAATAAAAGCAGAAGATTGGGAAGAAGTTTTTATGGAAGATTTAAAGCCACTAAAAAGGGAAAGGCAATAGACAAACTTTTACATTTTGGCTAGAACGGTCATCGCATCAGCTGGAATAAAACAGAACATAGTCCGACCTAAATCACCCAATTCCGGGAATTTAATATGAAAAGTGTATCTATGGTGATACGGTGTTGCATAGTCACACAAGCAGAGTTTACTTGTTTATGTCAGTTACATTGTGATCCGCTTTGCTGAAACAGTAAGTCAACAGAAGCCTCAAGGGTATTACTGTTGCAGTAACAAATTAAAGCATACAGTACTTAATGCAAAAACTTCAGCTATTTTAGCAGTGTAAGCAAAACTGCAGCCCTCGGACATCAGCATTTTACTCAAAATGAATGTACAAACAAAAATAAGGAAATAGAGCATTTAAAATAGAAAAGGGAGAATCCTAACTCTTTTCGTAGTTGAATCCGAAAATATTCTCGAAACCTTCGAGAAATAACGAGAAAAATTGTTTAATATTAGCTGCTAAAACAAGCTTTTAAAATCGGCGTTTAATCAAAAATTGAGTACCGTTTCAAATTTGAGCATTATTTGAATTTTATTTATATTTCTCCAGAATCATTTCAACTAAAAACAATTATAAAAGGGAAGATAATTTCAAGAATTGACACAGATAAGCATTTAACATGGAACACTAGTTTTCTTCAGAAAATTAAGGGTTGTATTGAGACCCAGCACAAAGTGAGGTCCACTTTAACCGCAACATTCGCATTTCTTCGTAATAGCATTCAATTTCAGTAGAAATGAGTCTCTCCCGCATATATTTTCAGTGCCAGACTATTTCAAGTTCGGATATAGCACAGAAAATGTTTATACATCAACCTAAATCTTTAAAAATCAAATCTCGTTGTCAGTTTGAGGCCTTTTTGGCAATTTTTATCATTACTTCTTAACCTACCCTATCACAAATAAAACAATGTTCACATTTATGTAAAAATTATCAATTAAAATTAAAACATTAAGTTTTATTGCGTAATAACTCCGTGCACATATTTGAGTTAAACTGTTTGCACGGGCACATTTCTTTAAGAGCAGATCGGTAAAGGTTGGAATACTTCTATTGCTCGTCAGAAATATTAATCCTTACAAATTTCGAGATAAAATGTGTAACGATTTTTTAAGTTAGGATTCGAATGGCGAAAAAACGAACATCGAATCTAGTCTTCGAAGTTTTTTCAAGCTTTATCGCATTCCAGGATTCGAATAACGGTACTCACGTAAAAACCCGTTGACTATTTTTGCCTATTAAAGAAAAGACTCCAAACTTCGCTATTTTTCGCCAATAATGGAAAAGTCTTCAAATACGCTGGTTATGGTGTAACCTTGATTACACGTGTTAGTTATTATTCTTGAATAAAGAACCCCCCCTTTTTTCCCTCTATCACGCATTTTCGAAAAAAATGATTAAAATTTGGGACCTGCCTACTACAGAAGAGCATGCTGTTGAATATTTCCAAAGTTATGGAATCTTACCGGCCTCAAAAAATGTGTTAATGGCCACGATATGGCGATATTACGAAAAATATAGGGTAAAATTTTAATGAAAAATTAAATATAAATAAATAATATAATAATTAAAAGAAAAATAAGAATAGAACGTTTTTCCTTGTATTTAGTAATTTTTTTTTTGCTTGGGGCGATTGGCGCCATCTCTTATGGTCGACGAGATTTTCCGTTTAAGTACCCGAATGGTCTGTTCTTGATATAAAGCACAGAAAGAAGAGTAAAATCTCTTGAGATGGAATTCGAAATTTCAATTCTGTAATGATAATACAGTATTTGAAAGCTAAAGGCACATAAAGGAATGCTGAAAATTTCTTTTATACGTTAGATGCGAAAACAATTGCCGTATTCTGAATGTTTTAATAAAAGCATCTGCAGTTTCATTCTCTCCAGAACTGTTAAATACACTTATCAATTAGATCTACGAAATAAATTTAACGTTTTTAATGAGAAATATACAAAAAAGTTTCCAGTTATCTAAGAAACTTTTTATAAATTCTCAGCTTTTGGTGTCCTCTAACGAGGACATCAAAAGCTGAGACTGAGATCAAAAGCTGAGATTTAACAACCAAACTTTCCGTTGAATGAGATTTCAGCTTTTCTATGGTTGTGAAATACAGTAAAACCTGGATATGGAAGCTCTAATGCAGAAAATTTTTCTTTTCTAAAAAATTTGAATTTTAAAGTTTCTATATCAGGTTCAAAACTGTACTTTTATTCTTTTCGGATTACTTTCCTGCCCAAGGAATCCTATTTCGACCCTTCCAAATTACATACTTCTCTGAAATTTAGTTAATTTTTAAAGATATAGATACAAAAATTCCATTTTAAATATGTTATTTCTTACGAAGATAGTGGATATTTTTAATTTCTATTGATTTACACAGCGCATGCTCCTTTGAATACAAAGTGCTCAACACCTTTCAGATATGTCGCTAAAACTATAATTTTCTCCTTTCTCAGCTACTGAAAATCCAGAGTTACAAAATATGACGCGGATTGCAATTTCCAAAATATGCATTAGTCTACATTGAAAGACTGGCTTTTAATTTTGAACCCTTTGCACATTAAGTTCTTCTGACAGGCACTGACAAAGTTTGGTGTTGTATTCGAAGTGTGCCTCTCAGACACACCACTGATATACTGCACAGAAGATCACGCAATTGTAATTTACAGCTAAATTTTAGTTGCATGTGATTTAATGTTTCATCGATTTCAGTATTTTATCATTTGTTTGGCCGATAAAAATTTTTAAAAATTACTATTCACCATGGCAAAAAATGGGATGGAAGAAGCGTTGTTTCAAGATAGTAGTGATTGAATTTAGTGTGGATGAATATGAAAGTGATTCTGATGACAGCGACGAAGAAAACTATTGCAATATAGTGATTCTAGTGAAAGTAACGAAAACGTGTCAGAAAATTTAGGTAGCGTAGCGAAATAATATAGAGAGTCTTAGCGAAACAGTGTTAGCGAAAACTGTTCAACCCAAAAGGCTAGAAGACAAACCGTCTATTTTTGTGAAACTTGTGATCGTCAACCAAGTCTACATCCTGCTAATTGCTTAACGGTATCATATACCTGAAAACTGCAAATAAATTAAAATTTTCATTTGAAAAATGTTAACATTATTATAACAAAATAACGTTAAAACTATTTTGCCTTTTAAATTTTATATGTAAATTTTAAATTCAAATAAACGCAGATTACAGAACTAAATACACCAAAAACATGTCAAGCCTCTAAAAGCTGATAAAACTGTACATTACGGGCCAGTTTGGCGCATTTTCGAAAAGTCGCCAAATCGTTTATTTTCGCGCGTTTTAGAAAATCACTAACTCATCATATCGCCATGTTAGATGGTTGCGAATTTGAATGATTTAATTAAATAACAAATTAATAACAAAAAATTAATCATGTAAGCATGCAAAAATATCTAAAACAGAAGTTCAAGAAAAACAACGATAAAATATTTGAAAGTTAATAACTATGCACTTTATGGGATCAACAATATTAAAACTTCATAATATCATGTACCATTTTTAAGACGGTAGCAAAATGGAGTAAAACGTTTTAGCACGAAATTTAAGAAATTGTAATGAGCAATAAATGATCGGAAAGCATTGATTCATATTTATTCTAAAACTTAAATATATACAGAAGATAAAATTCAAAATTTCGATCTACTGAAACATGAGTAATAGTATAGTAAAGAAAAGAAAAAGTGGTTAAACAATTTTAACTACGTAATTTATTTTACAATAAATTTTTATTTATAATAAATAGTAGAAACTCGCATTTGTTTATATCCACACTATAATGTAACAATACAATGGAGATGAAATTCAAAATGGCGCGCTTATTCAACATCGACTTTACAGCTCATTTCAACCATGTGCTTAACCACATCTAATGGACACACACCTCCATTCACACAAATCTGTCGCATCTTTCATTTCAAGCAATTTCATACTATTTTTACACTTAGGACATTCGTACATATTCGCAATGAAACCATAATTCATGCACCATTCTATCACACATCTTTCTCCCTTATTTTGCAACTGAATCAAATAAGTAAAATCCACACGTTGAACTCTTTTGACGTCAGCCATTTTGCTCGCACAATCTACTAGAAGCACAGCGAAATGACGAAAATTCAAAAAGTCCGCTTAAATACTATAAACTGAAACCTTAAACCCTAACGATTTTCAAGACGCCAAGAGGTTAACAGATTTGGTGCGATTTCGCTTCATTTGGCGACTGGCCCGTAATCTGCAGTCTAGCCAGTTTTTATACAAATACCTCCATGTTATATATTACGAGCAGAATTCAAACATTGATACTTATAAAATTTCTGCAATACGTATTTTGATCAGAGATAAAGCTTGACGTCCAAGATACCAATGCAGAACGTTCAGCTCTTAACCTTTCGGCCACTAAAGTCTATAAAAAGCTACAAATTAGGGAAACACTAAAGCGTCTCTACAGTGTAGTGGAAAACCTAAACGAAATAAAATTAATAATTCTTGGACAAACATTGCGTATAGGTTAACTCAGCTTGACGATTATGCTTCTATGCCAATAAGTTTTTGGAGACAAAATATGAACAATGATATTTTGGTAAGCATCATCTCTTCGCCTTTAATTTCACACACAGCAAATTCTATCATATATTGCTTTTCATTATTTACAGAGAAAAAAAAGTAATGAACGAAATTGATGCATTAAAAGATAAGAAAAAAAATTATTGTAGTCGGGGATTTTCGTTTCATAAAGAAAAACAAAGATGTAAAAGCCAAGTAAGGTTTACCAAATAATCACTGAAAATGTTTTATCGTGAAGGATGGTTTGGTTTATATAATTACGGCAAAGTCTGCAGGGTTATCTGACAAAGGGGAGAGATGCTTTCATGGAGGACTTTCTAACGGAAAGTTACACACGTTACAAATTGGGAAAAGAAAACGTCCATGCAGCCATCCCGTTAACGGGATTCGAACCTCGGACCAAACGACCAGTGTTTAGCGACTTAACCACTCGGCCGTCGTTGGGTCTTTTATCGTGAATGAAGAGTAAGTTGGGATAACCAATAAGTATTGAGCACACTGCTTGATCACGAATAAAATTCTAATTGTATCTGGATCATATATGCAGCGTATAACGTGAGCCATGAAAAATCTAGCTCTGAACTCATGACAGAATCGTATTGAGTTCCAAATAACTTTTTGGTACTTACGTATTATGACGACTACCTAGACTACCTAGATATCTCGCCAAATCCGGCGACCTTTGTATGTTACACAGGTTAAGCCTAACATTGGTTATAAGCGGCATTTGAACCTGAGCCCTTCGGTACGGCAGTCGGCGACGCTAACCACTATACCGGTTGGGCGGCTATAAAAAAAGGTTAACGCGAATATAGGTTATATAGGGTGCTGAAATAAAGAGTAGTATCTCGCACTAGTCCCGCATTTAAGGAAGAAAAGCCTTTTGATGCTATTTTGAAAGCTATTTCCCGCCATTTTCCTTATCATTAACGTCAATATTTTCTTTTAACCAGTTTTAAATAAGTTAACTATATTGTGCTGCCATCTGTTATTTAAAGTTAACACTAAATGCCTCTCAATTTTATAAAAATTTGTACGCATATTATGTATCAAAAATATAATTTATTTATGTAACTTTCACTGAAGCTTATTCAGAAGTAAGTTTAATAATTGTTAATTATCATTTACAGTAGTAAAAATAAAAAAGATTAATTTTTTCTATTCGTATTTGGTATATCATTTTTTTATATGTATACATATATATATATATTAGGGATTTTAGTATTTTAAGTTTTTGTTCTTTTATAATTGGGGCTTGCATTTTTAAAAGAATTTAAATTAATTTGCTTTGATAAAGTTCTTTTATTTAATTTATAAACATAAACTAAAAAATGCCAATGAAGATTTTTATCTCCAAATGTCGCCAAGGTAGTCGTCATAGTACGTAAGTACCAAATTTTTTTTGCAAATTATTTGTGCTTACCAGTTCCTCTTATACAGTATATATATACAGTATATATTGGGATCTAAATGATCAGTTTTAGAAAAAAAATTGCTTAATAAAAATTACATAAATATTATCGGTTTGGTTTTAATCCATAAAATTATTCATAAACATATCTGCACACTAAAGGGGAGAATAATAGCCTAGGTACTATCGGTACAGATTTATTAGCTGTGATATTTAATTACAGACTTCAGTAAAAACGGCGCTTTAAGAAACTGTGCGCCGCATAAAGGAAACCTTAAAAACACTTTTTTCACAGATTCTAGCAGAATATCTTTAATTTTTTGTCAGTACCACAAAACCGTGACATATCAATTTTAAAACTTTTCAAGTTAACCCATAATTTGAATTAAAAACCGAAAATAAATATATCGAAAATTAAATACTTCAGGTTAAAACACCTTACTTTTTAAGCTGAAACAAAAATATGAAAGATACTGAAAATTGAATGAAAAAATTAAAAGTTAAATGGTGGCTATCCCTTTAAATGGCTTAACTATTGTTCTGCAATACAAAGGTAATGTCGTACAGATTGCATATTATTTGATTATTAGCGGCAAAGCGCACAAGGGTTACATTGCAAAATGATTGGTTTGGCTTATATAAATTCTGGTAAAGCACTCGAGGAAAGGAATGCCTAAGGAAAGGAATGTCTTTGGGGAAGACTTTCCAAGGTAAACTGGCTCTTATTATACGTTACACATTGGAAAAACCACGAAAACGGCCATGTAGCTAGCCCGTGAATTGAACCCCGGTCTGAACTACGAATTTTCAGTGGTTTTACCTTTCGGTCGCTGGTGGGCCTCAATACCAAAATGAAGGGATGCCGTCTCCAAGGACTTTCTAATAATTGGTGCTCGTATTCCCATTATACATGAAGAAAGCACCAGAAATTCATGCGGTTCACTAATTCGAATGAGGATCGAACTTCCAGCATTCAACAGTTTTACCCACTATGCTACTGGCGGATAAAAAGGAATTAATAAAACACACCCTATGCTGATTGTTTAAACTTTCTTTTCGAGCATAACAAAGGATTACTGAACCGTTGTCTAATTCAAGACTATTATTCCAAATTTTTCCTTTCGTTGATATATTTGGAAATATCTAAGAATACCGCGGCAATTGCATTTAGCAGAATTTGTAGTATGCCCCTTATTACCAATATACAGAGTTCAAATACTGATAATATTTTACCTTAAGAAAAAGAACTTGAATGACTGATTGCATACAAGTACTATAATCGAATTTACAACTGAAAAGAAAATTTATGGTGTAACAGAACTATTTAACCGTAACCGAATTATATTGAACGCCACCTAGCAAGTCAGTCGACCTCCAGCCGCGAATACGTTAGGTTGTCATATAGTAGATGTCTGTAATTCTAATGTTTAATGTTCCGTTCTATGTTTAATATTTATGTATATTTCCTTGTACCCGTTTCTGTGTGCTCTATTAATAAATACTTTTAAAGCTAGCCGGCGTTCGTGTTTATTGAGGAACGGCTACAATGGTACTTAACCTCTACTAAGTTTAACTATCGTCCACTAAACTCTACTTAGTTTGGCTTTCATTCTCAAGTTTGAAAACAATAACTATGGAGTCACAGCTTTTCTCTTTGATGTTATCCTCATTTTCTGTAAGATTACTGAATGAATTTTAATTTAAAATTATTCTTTTTTTGAATAACTTGTTATATATTAAAGAATTTTCACAAAATATATATAATTTATGGTTTCATCAGACAACCACACAAGTTTTGTAAAAACATTTCTATTGCATCCGCGAAAATTTAAATACTATCGTTTGGATTATTGTACGATACCGAATCGCGTATTGAGGTTCGGAAGATTTTCTACTATTCTCTAAATTCTAAGAAGTGCTTCTGAAATTGTGATAGGTGTATCTTTAGTGATAGGCTAGCTACTTCCTAACAGTATTTAATTTCTTTAGGGTATTTTTAGTATAAATATGTTTTAACAACATGTTAAAAACTCCATCAGAAAGCTGATGCAGCATTATAAATATCTTTTGAAACTTCCTTGGGAAAATTTTATTTCAGATTATATTAGATATTTAGTCGTGACTGAAGGTAAAATCTACAAAAAATAAATAAATTGGGAATAAGTGTTCCAAATCTCCCCAGGTTCCTTGCATTTAATAAGCATTCTCACTTCAGATATTAACTAGTGTTATACTAAAATTGCAAAACAATGAAACTTTTTTCTTTTTCTTTTCCATTAAATCAAAAGAAATAAAACGCCTCGGATTATTCTTGAATAAAAACATAAATCAGAAACACCGGATATCGAGAAGTGGAACAAGCCAATCGCTTACCTGTTTGCGTATCCGCGGGCTTTTCTGCACAACTCTCCTAACCTCGCTTTCGAATGAATTCCTGGACACTACTTTCACCGCTCGGGCTAGAAGCCTGGACTCGTTTTCTCTCTCAACTACAGGCGAGAGTAGGTCAAACACGTTAGTGCTGCCACCGCTGAGATTCAGAAAGATGATCTGGTCAATGTGTCAACCAATGGGCATGCATGCCACGACCTATTCCCCCAAGTTGCGGTCACGTAGCAAAGGCGAAAATCAAATGAATGCACCGCGTTTTTTGATTTTTAATTCTCATATCTTTATAACTAGTGTCACCAGGAAAATTTGTTTTGTGGATTTTAGCGTAAATAGAAGTATATACATCAGCGGTTCTTACACTTTCTGAATTCAAGAGACACCTTATTTAGAACAATATGCATTTAGCAAGATCCTTAAATTAATTTTCATCGGATTGTTATTGTACCTTTCATCGCAAAATTAAATAACAAATGAAATTTTATTTGAAAAACTACTCACAGAACCTGACTGTTTACTCTGGGATCATCAGGGGTGTGCACATGAAAGTTTAAGATTCAGTGATTTAGAACTGTGCGTATATTTTCGATAGTTATATTTTAAATGCATAATCGCACAGAATTTGAATCGTTTTGACAAAAAATTTAATACACACTGCCTTGAAAAATATAACATGTTAAATGTTGCAACACGTCTCGATTTTCTAACGAAACTAATAAGACTTTAAATTAAAATAACGTGCCTGTACCCTGTCCAGTATTCAAGCTTTGGTTTCAGTTCCCAGTGATCTGTTTTGGTTTCAGTTCCCAGTGATCTGTTTTGGTTTCAGTTCCCAGTGATCTGTTTCGATTATATTTTTCTGATACGTTAATACTAATGTTAACTCGTCGAGCGCGAGGAGAGTATTAATTTTTTTGAATGCTCCATTTTTTAAGACTAAATTTTTTTGAATTAAAAATGTTTTGAATGCTCGCTCGAATTTTTTTTTTGATTACTATCATTTTCGAAAACATTACTCGTAAACATAGACATAGATCGACTGATTCCACGACACATACACTTTCTTCTCTTCGTTCTTCTTTTTGTTTTTCGTCGCGAGTTTTTTCTCTCCGCCTTTCTGAATCATATTAACCAAGATGCTGAAGTTATTGTTAACGCTAGAAATTATAACTATAGTAACAATAAATAATAGTTGAAGTAAACGATAACTAATAATAATAATAAAGTAGGCAGCTAATGCCTTAAAACTCATTCATGTCGTAATACCTCAAAACTTGCATCAGCACAATTCTCAGAATGCATATAATAAAAATAAGGCTTATTATTTCTTATTCATGGTATTATTGGAATCTTAAAACTCACAGTTTTAAATATATAAAAATATCATCTTACCTGTTTTCCAAAATAAGTTTTAAAACTTAGGATTTCATTTAAAATTACTTTACAAATTGTTGCCCTCGGTTTTTTCCTAACAGAAATTGTCGTTTATTAATATTTTGATGTTCTCCTGTTTATACCATTTTACATTTAAGAAAAGTAATGCAGAAAGAAACAAAACATTTGAAAATATAATATTTTTAAAGATGAGTTTTAATTTTAATCGTCAGTAAAGATTTAATTTCACGAACTGGCAGCAGTTGGAGAGTATTACTTTATTTCAGAACTTTTATTTAGTGTCACGTTTGTATATTGTTTGAAATTTTTTAATTCCTTACGCTTTTAATAGTAAATACATCTTGGAGGTGTTAGATTGTATTCTGAAGTTTTCGTTAATTTGAAATCTTTAGATTCTTTAAGCTATTACTATTTCCTTTTCTTTTCTTTCTCTTCTCCCTTTCAATTTAGTAGCATAATCTCTAATTTTGGCTTTATTTAAAATTTAATTTTTTATCACCAGAGGTGCTATTAAATCTCGAACCTCACTTTCATCCGGTATCATTTTTCAAGCGTAGCTACCAACTATTTTCTTAATGTATTATTTTTAAAGAAAAAAAAAATCTGAAAGGTTTCAGATTTTAGATTACGTCCAAAGGGGCGTTTATTTAACATTTTGTGTGTTACCTTTATTTGTTAAATACCATGTTCTTCGCACTTAAACCATAAAATTCAGTTCAACAGCAATATCGCAAAATAATTTTAAATTCTGCATATCTTTAGAAATTTCGGTACACGCTCTCACGCGATGGAGATAAAAATGTTTTTCTGTACAACGTTGGTATTGCTGGCTTTGAAATATTTGAGTTTGTTAACGAAAAATTCGTTAAAGTTTTAGAGAATATTGTTACGAATTTCACATTTATTTGGCTATTTATTTAGAACTGTAATTAGAATTCCTTTTTATTTTCCCGTGCAACGCACGCAGACGATTTTTGAAGAGAAAGCTACGTCAAAAAATAATAAAAAAAAAGAAACATCCATACATTTATGCAGATTTTTCATTTTTTAAAATTTAATGCAGAGCGATAGCATTTAGTGGCAACAATTTGAAAAGTGATACGCTGTTTTTGTGTTTCCGACGCAAAATCGCAAAACGAAAGTAATAGTCCTTCGGGACTAAATCCCTTTGGACTAATAATATAGCGGATATAAAAATATATATCCTTTTTTTACTTTATGTACTTTTTTACTTATGCACTTTTTTTACTTTTTTACTTACTTAAAATTTAATACTTTATGGAGATTCTAAAGATATCAGACATAAAATTCCATGTTCCAGTTTGTTGCCATTTAGCGAAGCGTAAAATATTTCATTTACTTTTAAATTTAATCTGCCTGTTATTGATTAACAAACTAAGGTATTTAAAAACAAAAAACGTAGTTCTTTATCTCTTTTATTAATTATTAGCTGCACGTGTGAAATTAAACTAGCTGAATTTATTAAAACCGTTATTAATCAAAAAGACGTTAGCCCAGAAGGGCCATTCATTTCGTTTTGGTATTTTCCATAAAAAACTTAAAAGTCTGAATCACTTTTCAGATTGTTGCAACTAAATATTATCGCCCTGTATTATATTTAAGGAAATTAAATAATGCATAAATAATCTATACATTTATGTATTCTGCATAAATGTATGTATGTTTCTCGCATTGTGGTAAAAGAACAGTACCTAGAGTCATCAAACTTTGAATAATGTAAGTCTCCAACCGAATATGGGCATCTGGAAGCCCAAATTTGGAATTTGGAGTTTGATTTATTATCTATTTTATAATTTGTAAAGTATTTATGAGTTTTTGATTAAGAAAATCAACGATTTCAAAGCGAGCAATGGCAACACTGTGCGGGGGAAAAATATTTTTATCTCCAGTGCGCAAGAGTGAGTATCCAACGCGCGAAAGTGTATATCGGAAATTCTAAAGATATGCTTTTCTTAAATTATTTTGCGATATTGTTGTTGAATTGAATTTTATGGTTCAAGTGCAAAGACCACGATATTTAATAAATAAAGATAACACATAAAATGTTAAAAAAACGCCCCTTTGGACGTAATATAAAATCTGAAAAGCTTTGAGATTTTTTTTAATGTATATATTTTCTTTTTTATAATAAGTACTTTAGGCGGAGGCTTGCGCCAAAGGTATTATTAGTAAAGTTATAAGGTATTTCTCCCGCCTTTTACTCATGCCTTCGTGGTGTAGCGATCAGTACGCTGAGCGCGTATTCCAAAGGTCCGAGGTTCGAGTCCCGGCGAAGGCGTTGCTCATTTTTCATTTCACCTGCCTCCATATAAATACCTAATGTCTCTACGAAGTGAAACGGACATCGAATATGATACTACTCAAAAGTGAGCCCGTTTAGGTTAAAAATGTAAGGCGATAATTAACACAGAATCGAGGAATTTTAAAGATATGCCTTTTTAAAAAAATTGCGATTTTACTGTCGAATTTTTTATGGCGAAGTTCGAAGAAAGTGACTTTTAATAATAAGCACAATAAATGTGTCAGCAG